>OY744518.1:79876136-79903636 GCA_963556195.1 Sepiola atlantica
AAACGAAGTCAGCGTTTACTTATACGAGACTCGATGCTTCGAGCAGCAGCTTGTTCCAACACTTCGGTGGCAGAAGTAAAGCTATCCCAACTGATGTTAATTCTGCTGGAAACGCCCTCGCAGGACAGTATGAGTTCTGTAAGTGGTCCGTGTCTAACAAGCATATAACAAACTTGATACCACACAGGACTCATACACTGATATCTTAGTTTCCAGCCGGATATCACGTGGTGCCCACACCCCCTCTTTCAAATGACCAAAAGACACACCAGCCTGTACAATAGTCTACTTACCTCAGCATCCAATGACCCGTTTCTCGAAATAACACTAAGATAAATAAAACGATCCACTACCTACAGTCTGCGGCCGATAACAAATATATCCGGTCCCTGATACGGGTAGCCAGGGGCTGGGGCAAACATAGCCTTTGTCTTGCCCAAGCTTATTGTGAGACCCATGCTTCTACACGCCCATGCAAAGAGATCTATAATATCCTGCATATCATTCTGTGAGTGAGTCACGAGATCAACATCATCTGCATAGAGCAAATCTCGAACAACACGCTGTAAGTTATACAGCCAACTCGATGTGCGAAATCGAAGGGACACACCTCTGCCACAGTTAGTGAATACCAATAGCAGACTCACAGCAAAATAGATAGAAAACCAAGTAAGTCTACTCAACTATAACGGGTTCAGAGAGACAGCTATTGCAGTTGACACGTGCTTTTATGTTGTCATGCAGCTCACAAAGGAGTCTAACAAAGTTAGGGAGACATCCCAACTTACCCAATACCTTCCACAGCGCATCCTGATTAACTATATCGAACGCTTTCGTCAGATCAACAAATATCTGATATAGGTCTTGATGATGTTCAATACACTTTTCCTGCATTTGACGTGCCCTTATTTCTTCTAAATCAACACTACCTCTCAGGAAGCAAAAACGGACAAATGTATGCATTCAGTCTATTCAACAGGATCCTGGTAACTACCTTTCTTGTCCCATTCAAAAGAAAGATGCCTCGATAATTGCCGAACTCATCTTTCCTTCTTTTGCTCTTATAACAAAGAGATCATAATGGAGTCACTCCAATCTTGGTAAACATGCCCGTCAAATGTTGTCAATCAACAATTTAATTTTCACTGCCAATGGTCTTCCACTACAGCGAAGGACTAATACATGTACACAATCTCCACCAGGTGCTCCACATCTCAACTGACATGTAGCCCCCTCCATCTTCTTTGGGGGAAGGAACAGAATCAATTTCGGCAATGATAGCCCTCTGAGACAAGCTATCTATAACATCAGTACTGACTATCGACGGATTAGTGAACAGATCAGTATAATGCTCTGTCCATCTATCAAGTAGTTTGCTTGGATCCCTAATCAACTCTGTGCCATCCTTGGATTTAAATGGGGTTACATTAGAATAGCTAGGACCATATACTGTCTTCATCAGGTCATACATTAATTTACTGTCCTTAAAATCAGAGGCATGCTGAATATCAGCAGGCTTCTGTCGTCACTGAAGTGACAAGCCGCTATAAATCCGCCTTTGGTAAAGTTAATGCTTTTTCTGTAGCAGTTGAGGTTGAGTGATGTGAGCATTATTATCATCAAACCAGTCTTGATGCTTTCTATTCGTTAGCCCAAGAACATCAACTACTTTTTCATAAACACACTTCTTAAAACACTCCCACGTACCATCAAACGATGTCTGCTCAAGTCTATTCTGTAGGTCTAGAGCATTTTTCTCATCCTTCAGATTTGCAACATTTATTCTACGAGGACATTTGACGTTGCCGAAGCGACACTTCGGCTTCATTACAGACCTCATATCAGCACGGACCAGACGATGATCTGTCCAGCAAATAAAAATACACACCGAAAAAAAAAAAAACATTAAGATTTAAAACTAATGCTATATTTATTGCTAATACTCATCTTTGAACGAGTATTCTACTTTAATGTCTGTGGCTTAAACATGTATGCACATATGTAGCTAAAATGTTTGTATAAATAAAAATTTATACTAATATATATTTAATTGAAGACACACAAACACATGTATAAACATATGTATGTCTTCAAATAAGGGTCAGCAGATCAAATATATACAAATGTTAATTTTAATTGAATAACCAGCTGTTGCCTAATTACACAATATATATATATATATATATATATATATATAACTTCTTTTGTAAGATGGTAGAAAATGCCAGCAGAGTTCTCAATTAATTAATTGAGAAAATCAAAATTAAGAGCCTAATATTTATTCATTATTCGGTACAGAAAATCAGTACTACATAAGTACCCTTAGTTTCAAGCTCAGAAGACGTTAACGTCCCGGATATCTTCAGCTTTGTTGTCACTTGATAGAGAAAATGGAATATCTCGTATAAACCACGATCAGATAGGTTATTTGCTTTGAAGAGTTAAATTTGTACCGTCTAAATTTTGTATTAGAGAAAGATATGTGAGATAAAAAAAAGTTTGATTAAGTCCAAAAAGGGGAATAAAGTTTAAAAGATTAAGATTTAAAATTACTAAATATTAAAAAAATCCCGTGAGCCACAGTTTTTGCTAACGGCTATTTTGATCTGAGGCGCTATTTGCTTTGAAGGGTCAACTTAGTTTTGTCTAAATTATGTGTTAAAGAAAGATATGTGAGGTTGAATATTTTATGAACCCGAAGGGAATAAAATTGATAACAAAATTTCAATTTAAAATTCAAAATAAAAAAAACAAAATTATTATTAAAAAAAATATGTAATTCACCACTTGAAATGTTTTCGGCCGAAGACTAGAAAAAAGTATGTTTTTTATTCGCTAAGTTTTGGTTGACTGGATGGAAGTTCACACACACACACACACACACACACACACACACACACACACATATATATATATATATATATATATATATATATATATATATATATATATATATATATATATATAAACATGTCTATACAAATATATACATATATACATGATGACTGCAACGTTTTGTCAGGTGAATGCCACTCCTTATACAATGACCGTCCGTGGGTTCGCAGATGACTCTTCCGTCCTTCTAACGAATTACATATATTTGGCAGACTAACCCTAACCCTAACCCTTAACACTCATGTAAATTATTTGTCTGGGGCAAGCCAAGATGTAGAAAACTTGCATTTTGTTTTTTATTTTGTCTTCAGTGTAAATCTTCAGAAATCAAGGGGCCGCCGCTACCTGAGGTGATTTGACGTTTAAAGCGACCATCTGATCAGAACATTCTAGAGCATCAAGAACATTACAAGCTGTCGTTCTGCACCAGTATTGAAAGAAAAATAGTCTCTGTTGAAATACTTTCATGTGAATTCATGTGATTAACTAGACCTCCCTTTGACAACAGAGTCCGACCACACCTCACAGATCCACACATCTCCACAATTTGTTGGCATGCTTTCATGTTTTGCACAATCTACGCTGACTTCTTCAAAACCCTCAGCACCCTTGTACAGCTGCGCCTGCTTATTATCAGACTTTAGGGGCTTCCGATTGTCAACTGGAATACCAAATTACGCTAATCTCTCCGTTACTTTACCCCTCAATCGTTTTGTGAGATGGTGGGAAAAATCCCAGCAGAGTACTCGATTAATTCAAAACCAAAATTAAGAGCGTAATATTTATTTATTTTTTGGTACCGAAAATTAGTACAACATCAGTACCGTCGGTTTCAAGCTCAGAAGGACTTAAACATCCGGCTCTCTTTAGCTCACCTGTTACAGAAATGTGAATTCACGTGTCACTCTCGTTTGGATACGTTATTTGCTTATGAGTGTTATGTATATTTGTTTAACATTTGTGTTAGGGGGAGAAATAAAAGTTTAATAAAGTTCGAAAAAAGAGGGTGGGGGTAAAATTCAACAGTTAAGATTAAAAATTTAAATTAAAAAAAATATCTCTATACAAGTCTCGCGATTCAATGTTTATTAGGAGCGTATATTAGGCCGTTAAATGTTTTGAAGTGTTAAATTGGTGTCGTCTAGAAAATGGAGAGAATGTGGGGTTATAGATTAAACTTTCGAAATAATTAAAAGATATAAATGTGGGGTTAAGGATTAAACTTTTGAAAGAATACAAAGATATAAAAAATACATCAAGTTTAAATTCAAAGCCTGGATTAAAAGACTTTAAATCAATCCAAAAGGGATTTAAATTAAGATTTACCCCCATTCGGGTCTTGTAGGCTAGCAATCGATCTAAGGGGAGAAACTCTACAAGGTTCTTAATGATTCTTTTATTTGGAATTTCACATTTATAACTAAGGTGTAATTAATATGTAGATTTTTGGAAGCAATAATATTGGTATACTGATTAAGTCTGATCTCGAGGTAAGAACAAAGATTAGGTCGACAAGATTGAAACTGTTATGGAGATTTTCAAACCCTGCTGATTTATTATCGCCGAAATGAGGGTGTTACCCTGTTAATAACTGGAAAAATTATTATTGGAAATCATTATTATTTCATATTTACGTGATATTACTTACTGGTTTTAAGTTTTGGTGTAGAGATGGGCCAATTAAAATATTAAGATATTTATACCTAATTTTTATATATTTGTTGGGTTGATACTTGGGAGGATTTATTGGGGTGAAAATGGTTATTTTGTGAGACAATTATGGGGTTATGTATTAGACTTATGTGGTTATGTATTGGGAACGGCGTATTATTGGTAGATCATTTATGTATATCGGTAAGTTCAGTTTATAAGTAGTGCTTGTCTCCTGTGGATGCATCCTTTAAAAAATTTGTCTCTGGCATTCAAGCAGATTGTATTTGGGTCAATAATGACTTTTAATATATGATATTTTTCTGTATCACACTGAGGACATCTATGTATTGCTGAAAAAAAATATAGCATTTTAATATTACTTTCTATTTGACGGTAAATGGTGTCTCTTCATCTTTAAGTTGCCATATCCGGGTCGCGAGTGCCGTGTTTGCCTTGTTTTTGTATTTTAAGGTATTCCTGTGTGCGTACAATCTTTGCTTGAAGCTTCTCTTTGTCATGCCTATGTATTTTTCCGTTTTGACGCTAGCCTGGCTTGTGACAGTGGCTTCATATACGAGGGAATCGAGATTTATATCTAACTACACATTTGCGTTTCTCACTTTCTTTTAGTTTTTATTATTATGGTTTATCGAGTACGTTTGATCTGGCCGTTTTCAAATCCTTTATATCTGTTATTACCTACTTGAGATCATCCTCAACGTCTCCTCAGTATATTCATACTCGTGTAAGGCCAAATATTTTAACGGTCAGCGAATTAGTTATTTATAAAACTGACCTATATATAAACTTTATTCCTATGAGCCCACATATACAAACTGTATACATACATACATACATACATACATACATACATACATACATACATACATACATACATACATACATACATACACATATATATGTGTGTGTGTATGTGTGTGTGGGCATATATATATATATATATATACATGCACATGCATACATACACATGCATACATACACATGAAAAATTGATGCATATACGTAACCAAAAATGTTTGCATGAAAAAATATCATACTATATTTATATATATATATATATATATATATATATATATAAAACACGATTTGAAAATGATATAAATCGTCACAAATACACACTCACCTTATATATATATATATATATATATATATATATATATATATATATATATATATATATATATATACATATATATATATATATATATATATATATATATATATATATATATATAAGGTTAGTGTGTACTTGTGACGATTTATATCATTTTCAAATCGTGTTTTAAATAAAGAGTATACATAATAGTATTATAATTGTTTACAGCTGTTCCAATACCATTTTTATTTTAAGTCATACAAAGAGCTATTAATTTTCTTTCAAAACTTCGGATCATCTTTAGAGAAGAACTTTCGTAAGTATCCAGAAAAGAACAATCCAACAATAATGCCCCAAAATGAAGCAAAAACCACAAGAAGATATTCATTAGCAAATACCTCTAGGTCACCATCATTAGCATATAACAACTACCTAACAAATCCCTTAGCTGAATCCACAAACACCTGATAAAGAGGCACACGCTGTTCAATAGATGTTTCCAGAAGCTGCCTAGCGGAAAATATCATGTCTACGGTCTCTTGTCGAGCTCTAAAACAAGACTGGAACCCAGGAAGAACATCCGGACAGATATACTTACTCAATCGGTTTAGAAAGAGCCGTGCAAATATCTTTCAAACTGTTGCTAGCACTGAAATATCACGATAATTTCCTTTGTACAACATAATAAGTATGGTATTTATCCAGTCTTGAGCAACGTGGTGACCCTGCCATACTAACAACACCAACGAGTACACACACACACACACACACACACATATATATATATATATATATATATATATATATATATATATATATATATATATAGTAAGCTATGAAAATATATTTATGGCAATTAAGCTACACAGAGGCTCCCACGTTTCATCGCCGGAGGGAATCTTCAGGCTAAAATTTTAGAGGATGAAACGCGTAGTGTAGCTTAATTGCCATAAATATATTTTCATTGCTTACTACCTAGCTCTACTTACATATCGAGTACTGTTGAAGTAAATACTGAAAATTGATACATGCAAAATTATATCTCCTTATAAAATTTTATGTGGATACATGAAATACTAATATATATATATATATATATATATATATATATATATATGTATATATATATAACTCGGCAGCAAGTCATTTTTATGCAAGCTTCATTAAAGACCACGACTCTTTCTTGTCAATTTCTCGACTCGGCGATCGATTCGTCGGTTTTGGGGTGTTAACATGTGGAGTATGCCACCTAACAGTGTGTTGTGGGCCATTCCTCTAGCGCTTTCGGTCTCTCGACAGTCTTCAGGAGGCTTAGGCTGTGTCTTATTGTTACTATTTGTAGTTTTATTATTAATAAGTTATATGCGTAATAAATAATAATTTATTTATAAATATTATATATATATATATATATATATATATATATATATATATATATATATATATATATATATATATTTATAAATAAATTATTATTTATTACGCAATCTTCCGATCACAAATCGCCACTGATTCGCAGTCAAGAGGGTTTCCCGTTGGCCACCACAAATTAGCTTAACATTAAGGAGGAATTAAACTTTGTAAATACCAAGTCGGCGGGTATTTTACAACGAGCAGCGAATAGTGATCTACAACAACCAACTGTGTTGGACTCGCAATGAAGCTTGTAGTACTGCTTGTTATTAAATTCACTCAGAGTGCCCAGCCTTAGTAAAGGTGGCTTTTAATAATATTTATAAATAAATATAAATTATTTATTACCTATAGACATCGATGTTTCATGCTTACACAATCTTCAGTGCAGGAAGTTAATTTTCGACAGTCGGCGGACGCGAACTCCGATCACAAATCGCCACTATATATATATATATATATATACATATATATATATATATATATATATATATATATATATATATATATATATATATATATATATATATATATATATATATATATAGATATATATATATATATATATATAGATATATATATATATATATATAGATATATATATATATATATATATATATATAGAGAGAGAGAGAGAGAGAGAATTATTGGAAAGTAACTCCGTACTATTAAGTACTCGTAATTTATTACTGAAATATAATTTTTACAAGAAATGATTGATAAGAAAGTGTATAGCATGGGGTTTTATTCAAAATTCGATATGGGTGCCAGCAATCGCTACCAGCTTCTAAAGCTGCCCGGAAACTGCATCTACTGATTTCACAAGAAACTTTTTTGTTCTTTTATTTTTATTTATTCATTTTTTTTTTTATTAATGAGTCAACACTCATCAAGACTAAACACCCATTCGAAGATTAGGGTAAAAAAGATCGATAGATTGACAGATGAATGGTGATGACTACTATGAGAGTATTAAAAACACCAGCCGACAGAAGAAAACAGCATTTTTCCCCATTGTCAAAAACATTGTTCGTGGAATGTGAGGACTCAAGGATAAAATAACGCATAATCCATAACACTTGATCTCCCCATTCCTTTTTTGTAAGAATCATATTTCAGTAATAAATTACAAGTATAAATTACAAGTATCGGGCGTTACTTTCCAATCACCTTGTATATATATATATATATATATATATATATATATATATATATATATATATATATATAATAATAATCCAGGTAAAACATCCACAGGGTAGTAATCCAAAGAATTTAAACCGGGTTTATAAAAAGTGCACAATATCAAATAGAGCTTTTTATATATGATTATTATTATATTATGATTTTATTAGATTTTGTACATGTCTGTATAAATAAAAATAATCATATATATATATATATATATATATATATATATATATATATATATATATATATATATATATATATATATATATAGGGAAATGAATTATGAGAATAACATTTGTTGAATCATTAAGTAGTTTAAACAAGGAATATATCAATAAACATTTTCTTTGTTTCCTTAACCCATGGAATTTCAAAAATACAACTTTTATGATCAGATGAGATCGTCGGTATAAATCAGTAAAAATTATATTATTGTTAGCACAGATTCTTTATTCTATTAAAATAATTAATGTTTCTGTCAAAGCCATTAGTATTTCTTATTAGTTTATTATTATTGTCAATATTATTATTGTCAATATTATTATTGTCAATATTATTATTGTCAATATTATTATTGTCAATATTATTATTGTCAATATTATTATTGTCAATATTATTATTGTCAATGTTATTATCGTTATTTATTTCTCGTTATATTTGTCACTTTTTCTTGGAATTTTCTTTTTTTATTGTTTCATTATTATACGCTTTCACGATCATTTCTAGTTTTTCACAGCAGTTGTGAGACCATTTTTATTGATTTTTTTATATATGGGATTTGTTACGGGAAAACGTTTATCGGTGAGGTCCAGGAATTTCTTATTAAGTTGAAACTTAAGGGGTCAGACATCGCCTTTTATAGAGTTACGTGAGCGCATCTAAAATTCAATTTCAAATTTAAAGGGTCAGACATAGCCTTTTATAGAGTTGCGTGGGAACAGCAAAAATGCAATTTAAAACTTAAGGGGTTAGATATAGCCTTTTATAGAGTTGCGTGAGCTCATTAAAACTTCTATTTCAAATTTAAGGGGCTAGGGGTAGCCTTTTATAGAGTTGCGTTGGCGCATCTTGAATTCCATTTCAAACAAAGGGTCAGACATCGCCTTTATGGAGTTGAGTCGGCGCATCTAAAATTCTATTTCAAAAAAGGGGTCAGACATAGGCATTTATGGAGTTGTGTTGGCGCATCTAAAATTCTATTTCAAATTTAAGGGGCTAGGCATAGCCTTTTATGGAGTTGCGTTGGCGCATCTTGAATTCCATTTCAAACTTAAAGGGTCAGACACCGCCCTTTATAGAGTTGCGTCGGCGCATCTAAAATGCTATTTTAAACAAGGGGTCAGACATAGTCTTTTATAGAGTTGCGTGGGAACATCAAAAATTCTATTTCAAACTTAAGGGGTCAGACATAGCCTTTTATAGAGTTGCGTGAGCGCATTTAAAATTCTATTTGAAACTTAAGGGGTTAGACATAGCCTTTTATAGAGTTGCGTGAGCGCATTTAAAATTCTATTTAAAACTTAAGGGGTCAGACATAGCCTTTTATAGAATTGCGTGGGAACATCAAAAATTCTATTTAAAACTTAAGTGGTCAGACATAGCCTTTTATAGAGTTGCGTGAGCGCATTTAAAATTCTATTTAAAATTTAAGGGGTCAGACATAGCCTTTTATAGAGTTGCGTGAGCGCATTTAAAATTCTAATTGAAACTTAAGTGGTCAGACATAGCCTTTTATAGAGTTGCGTGAGCGCATTTAAAATTCTATTTAAAATTTAAGGGGTCAGACATAGCCTTTTATAGAGTTGCGTGAGCGCATTTAAAATTCTATTTGAAACTTAAGGGGTCAGACATAGCCTTTTATAGAATTGCGTGAGCGCATCTAAAATTCTATATAAACTTAAGGGGTCAGACATAGCCTTTTATAGAGTTGCGTGGGAACATCAAAAATTCTATTTAAAACTTAAGGGGTCAGACATAGCCTTTTATAGAGTTGCGTGGGAACATCAAAAATTCTATTTAAAACTTAAGGGGTCAGACATAGTCTTTTATAGAGTTGCGTGAGCGCATCTAAAATTCTTTTTCAAACTTTTCTAAAAATGCTATTTCGAACTGAATAGTTATATAATGATGGACAGTAAGAGACGTGTTTTCTAGACGGATTGTTTTATACAAGTTCCTAGTTTTATCTGCTTTGACTAAGATTTATTTACGTCTTTGGCATTAGTTTGTAATTATGTTTGAAATTACTATATCTCATCCACCCGTATCGAACCAAATGTTTTATCGAAGGGGATAAGGCAAGTCGGGGCCCGCTTCAACTGGTTTCCAAGAGGCAGGATCATCACGTCCACAAAACCAGCTAAATATTCTGAGAAGAGACGGCAATGGAGAGATGGCGTGCGACAAAATACATAAACAGGTTATGCTGTTTTTAGTCGGGCAAAAAAAGTAATAGCAATGACACGGATCAGTGATTTCCAGCTATTTTCAGACGACGCCCCACCCACTCGTACTTTCGACATTTATTGTTGCTATTAAAGATACTCCGTGAGACGCCAATTTGTGATTTGAATTGAATGGAGGGAGCGTGACAAGCGAATGGTAGTTGTAGTTCGTGTGTCTTTGTTCCTTTGTTTACGAACTTCACCTAGGGCAGAGGCGGGCCACCTCCAGCTCGCTGGCCACATCCGGCCCGCGAAGGCTTAGCGTCCGGCCCGTCACCCTGCTATGATTTATTATTGCAATCCGGCCCGCGGACCTCCCAGTAAAATTAATATCATTTTGTGACATAGACGTAAAAGTAAGTTTAATTAAGATTTACAGTGGGATGAAAATGTATAAATATCAGCGAGCGATGATGCATGTATATTTCATTTTTCTTTAACTTTCAAATCCTTGGCCTGAGATAAAAATAGAAAAAGAGAAAGAGAGAGCAAAGAGGAAACGAGAGACGAGGAAAGGGCATAAAACAGAGAACTTATGTGAAGTGTGTCAAAACCAATGCTGGATCAACTTGCTACTTCCACCGTCATTATTTTTTATGATTCCAAAATGGCTCTTCGTCGGCGTCTTTTATAACATCACATACAGAAGTCTCTTGAGAAAAAATATCAGATTTGTAGAGTGTTCAATGCAATTTTTGTACAATTTATTCATGTAAACAAAATATAGTAATTCTGAGATTTCGTTTTTCACTCCGGTCCGCGATCTTCTTCCAAAAGTCTCATCTGGCCCTCATCTGAAAAGGTTGCCCGCCCCTGACCTAGGGGTTCGAAAATAGACCCGCATAACCATATATAGTTAAAACTACATTACCCAGGGTACAGATTGACCCTAACCCTAACCCAAATGCAATCGTTAATAAGATTCACAATCATATCTGCTAGAACCCCCCCCCCAAAAAAAAAACAAACAAACAAAACAAAACAAAAACTACAGACTTGCCCGCCGAATGTCGATCTTGAACGCCCAACAGTATTGGGGTTTATCATCGTTGTATTATATAGGGGCACTTTGATGATCGTCTCATTAGCAGGGTGTGTGATCCTGAATAAGCTTTACGCTCATCGTTCTATAACCTCACAGATTCTTTCTGTGGGGTTATCTAAAGATAATGTCTATCAGAGCAATCGACAGACTCTTCCTGGACCGAAGAAGGCCATCGCAGCTAAAATCAGCTGTATCCACGTGTGCATATCATTGAAGGGCGATAAAACAAAGACTGTTGGATATTCATGAATGAAACTTGGTGGACAAGTCAGGCAAAGACTGAAGGTTATTTATACCAAATATGGTTAGATTGCAAAAAGGATTCTGAATTTCATTAACGATTTCATGAGTGGATGCCATTTTGAGGGAGGGGTCACTTTGTATCTTGGGTAATGTAGTTTGAGTAAATATATTTTCATACCTTACTATATATATATATATATATATATATATATAGTAAGGTATGAAAATATATATATATATATATATATATATACATATACTATGAATATTTTTATTAAATATTAATGTGTATTTACCTACAGACGACGTCATTTCGGACTTACGTACTCATCAGTGCAGGAAGTGGTGGATCAGACGGGTTCGAACGCAGTTCGTAGATTCAGAAGTGAAATACGATCCCACGCCTTAATCCATTAAGCCAACGGAAATCACCACATACATTATCGAAATTAAGATACATTTAAAGCCAAGGGTCGGGGTTCAAACGTTCCGAGATCAAAGAGTGCTTAAACACGCCATAGCTTAACGGCTTCAGATTTTTATAATTTTAGACAGTGCTCGACAATTAAGATTTATTTATCTTAAAGGGGGCCATTACAATGAATATTTTTTTTATTCATATCAAAATGTATTTACCTACAGACGACGTCGTTTCGAACTTAAGTACTCATTATATATATATATATATATATATATATATATATATATAGGACTAGATAAAGTAAAATAATAAAATAAGGTGCGACTCAAATTTTATTTGTATTCAATGTTCAAGCAAAGTTCTATACTTTGAGTCGCACCTTATTTTATTCTTTCACTTTATTTAGTGCTATTAATGCTCTATCCAGTATATTGAGCTTCAGTTTTATCCGGATGTTTACTAATTAAAGATATTAGGTGCCTCTTATATCTTTTGTTGTATTAACCTTATATATATATATATATATATATATATATATATATATATATATATATATATGGTTATTGGGTAAACGTTACTATTGGCGGTATACAAGCTTATTAAGGAAATAGAGTTCGGAAATAAGCCCTAAACAATTTAGTTTGGTGTACCTACTCATTTGTGACGTATTTGCGTTAAAAACAATTTTATATTTAATGGAAAATAGTCATTTACAAACATTGTATCGCTGTATTACAGCTCTTCAGTTTGGCTAGTCAAGCAGGTGCCTCAAGCCGGGATCGAAACTGGACTGTCTAGACGACAGTCAGCGTTTCTAACTACTTAGCTATAACCCGGCATCTGAGAGTAAGCGAAATCTCAATGATAAACAGTGTCAATTGCTTGAGAGCTCTATTTGTGTACATGAAGAGTAATGTATTATAAGTTGGTGGTCGTTGGCGATTTCACTTACCAGAGAGTTTAACTCAAGAAAGAAAGGCTATGTTTTAGTCATCCACTAAGAGACCGGTTCGCTGTATCACAGCTCTTCAGTGTGGCTAGTCAAACAAACACGTGTGTGTGTGTGTGTGTTTGTTTTTGTTCGCGCGCATACGTAGAAATGTATCTGCGCGAACATATTATATAAGAATATCATATTTGTATAAGACGAAAGCTCCGGGCTCCAAGTGGTCTAAAAACACAGTCATATCCTTAATGTCGCTTAAAAAAAATGATTTAGTAAATACTAGTAATCTCCCTTGCATCATCATTATCATCATCATCATCATCACCGTCATCATCGTCATCGTCAACATCACTAGTAGTAGCAGCAGTGGTGGCAACTCTTCTGCATCCTTATCGAGTTGTTGATGGAAACGCCTCCCACCACTACCCCCATAACTCCACAGAAGAGTTGTAGGAGCAGGTGACACAGTCAACGGTGGTAGCAAGGCCGCAGCAATTCGTCGTGGTCGTAGTAGTATTAGCGGTAGTTCCGTCGTCGTCGTAGTAGTAGTAGTAGTGGTAGCGATATTTGATGGCGAGCACCGACTGTGGTGGACTTGCGTGCGTGCATTGAAGCTGAGACAACTGGCAAGTTTGGCTCGCCAGACCCGACGCCTTTCAGAAGAGGGGGACAGCCAGGCCTAGTAAACAAAACGATCCCCACCCCCGCCAAATGCAGATCAAGTTGGTCTACCTATCTATTTCAGTGTCTGTGCGCTCCTCTCTCTAAATATATATCAAAGTCTGTTCATATCTGTCCAGCTATCTGTTTGTGTACCGAATCGTTTCAGGATAACCTCAAGGATCACGCTGGAAATATATCGATGCTTTTGTACGTACGTACATACATACATACATACTTACATACATACAATAACAAAAAACTGAAGGTATAAAAGTTAACAATACAACAACAAAAGAAGAAATAAAATAAAAATTACTCCCTTAAAAAAAAAAAAGTAAATATAAAGCGGGGTTTCCACGCTTGCTTGGATATAATTTCTATTTTTTTTTTATAAATTAGAAAGCAAAAAAATCTAGATATATTTCATTTTTACATTAACAAAAAAACAAACAAACAAACCCTTCTCTTTAGTTAAAGGGGGGAAAATTGTTCACATTTCGTTAAAAAGAAAAAGAAACGAAAAACACGCACCGCACAATAAAATATTAGCCTCTATATTTTTATGCAAAAGAACTACCCCCCCTCTTCCTTAACAAAGAACAAACAAACTTCACATTATTTAACTAACTTCTCAAAACGCAAATACATACAAAACAAAACAAAAAAAAATTAAAAAAAACAACGCTACAACCTTTTCTTCCGATTCGAAAAATATAAGTACATGTTTTTTTTTTACTATTCTCTTTAACATTAGAGAAAAAAAAATAGTGCGACCACGTTTATTCTTATTATTTTGAAAATATTTTATTGTCCGGATTCGTTAACATCGCGCAACACTAAACTATATATATATATATTTATATTTATTTATATATATTATATATAGATACACACACACGCAGACGCATGTCTTTTTCTTTACACACATTGTTAACCTTCAGTAACCGGCTGCCTTTTGAACACCCGATATAAGTCCGTTCTTTTTGGGGTCTTACCAGTAAACACGGCCACATTTACGGGTAAGTAAGTCAAGGATTCATTTACGTTATTTTATTAGTATCAGCAGAAATGAATGTTTATTTAACTATTCTTTTAATTCTTGTATCATGTTTATTTTTGGACTTTAATAACAATGTGACTAGACATAAACCTCCGTTGAGTTAAAAACCAGTTCAAAGTCCACGAAGGGAGTGTTACTGCTTTTTTTTTGTTTTTTTTTTTTTAGTTCTGTATTTTCGTCTTTACGATTCCGGATTTTTTACGACCCCCCCCCCCTTTTTTTTTTTCGACAACATTTTTTTTGCTGTTTCCTGGCAAATTCTAGCGATTTGTTCTGACTTTTGCGCTAACCTCGATGCTTTTTTGGTTTTTGTCCGTTCTCATATTACGAAATCCAATCCATGTGTGTGTTTTTCTGCGTTTGTTTTGGGCTCCATTCAATATTTGTCTTGTGTGTAAATACTGGTTAGATTTAAATAATATAATGAATGACAGCCCCCCCCTCCCTCAATAAATATCTTCGTTTGTGATTTTTGAGAAAAAGAGACAAAAGAACATTTCGTGATACTGTCGGTATTTATTAACCACACACACACACGCATATATATATTATATAATTTCATGTATACACATATAATAATATCTTAGGTATAGATTTTCAGTATTTACATCAACAAGTTATGAAAATACATTTATGGCAATTAAGCTACACAGCGGCATCCGCGTTTCATCCCCATAGGAAGTAGTCAGGCTAGCCTGACGTTTCCTTAATTGTCATAAATATATTTTCATACTGTAGCTTAATTGCCATAGATATATTTTCATAATTTACTATATATATAGTATAATTTTTTTTTATTTATACAAACATTATTGGCTACATATGCGCATACATGTTTCAGCTGCGGCTTTATTCTAAATCCAACTTCTTCGGGCCATATTAACTAAACTGAGCCGTTACAGTTGAGTTAATGACTCGAATAAGATGGACTTTGGAAGTGGCAGCGTAAACATGTATGCGCATATGTAGCCAATAATGTTTCTATAAATAAAAATGTAGCTCAACCTGTTATTGAGCACTATTTGATAAACATTGGAGTTTTATTGGAATAACATCTAGGAAACAAAAAACAAAACTATATGTATATATTTTTGTTTCATTTTATTTCAGTCGAAGTTCTCAGAAATCAAGGGGCCCTTCATGGGGCTAACACTTGATCTCTGTATGAGATACATAGATATTCGAATATTCCATTAACGTTCTCCTTTACTTGTCAAACGTTGAGTTTGTAAAAAAGTAAAGAATATTAATTTTCCTCTCCCCAATTGACCACATAACTATATTTAAGTATATCTTTCTTGTGGTCTCTTGGTCTTACCGGATTCCAGCACAATAATTCATCTAGTCTGGTGGAGTATCCAGCTAGGTGATGTTACTTGAGATAACATTGCTTAGAGTAGGTGCACCATTCATCGTATGAGCCAGTGTATAACCGTGTCGAGGGAATATTATTTGGGCTTCGAATACTGTTATTTTGGATCAAAGTGTAGTATCTGTTCCGCTGGATACTGCACCCCATAGGCTGGTATTGTCTTGGCCTTCGGGGCTTGATTTACACCGGTCTATGGGTCTGTCCTGTGCAGTTCTAGGAGGTCCACCCTCCCAGGCTTCGCCTCCCCTCTTTGGGGAGGAGTAAGTTTATTGCTTACTGCCTGAGGCGCCCCTACCGAGGAATGCCGACGGGGCTGCCCAGGCAATTTTTAAACCCCACTTTCCCGACCCGACCTTGGGTCACATCTTACTTGTGGGAGTAAGATAAAAACTGGCCTTGTGCCTAACTCCTGGAGAGGAGTAAATCAATACTTGTATGGGGAAGTATCTAATGTCAGGTTTTCCTGACAAATCCTTTTACAAAGAGACAGAAGACACTCGAGGATGGTGTCTAGTAGGTAATTCAAACTCTCCTCATATATATAATTATATACACATTTATATATATTTACATATATATAATGTGTGTGTTCATAACATAGTACAAACAAAACGATAAAAACTGTGACATTTAACTCCGATCTCGGAGCGTCTAAAACGACCACGAATCTTTCTGACACAAACAAGCCGGATTTTTTCCTAAATTCAGGATGACTAAATAAATGAAACCCGGACACTCCCAACACATAGTGTGTATACTATTTACATAAAATATATATATATTATTGCTAGACGTTAAGGATCAGTTTGTGACACTTCTGACGATCGGTAATGCCGTGAAACTGCAGTACATTATTTGAGATAAGTGCATTTTAATTATTGATATCAGTCTATCCGATAGAATATCAACAATTTTGTGTGTCCAAGATCTGTCTAAATTCAATTCTACTCCGGTTCTAAGAGATTGGGTTTATTGTTATATATATATATATATATATATATATATATATAACTTGTTACCAATATCCAGGGGGTATGAATCCGAAGGAAGTTGAAACCGGGTTTATGAGAGTGCTCAATGAAAATTCAGAGCAAAATATATTTTTTGTTGATGTTGGAATAAAATTATCAACAATATATATATATATATATATATATATATTAGTATTTCATGTATCTACATCAAATTTTATAAGGAGATATAATTTTTTATTTATCAATTTTCAGTATTTACTTCAACAGTGCTCGATACGTAAGTAGAGCTAGGTAGAAAGCTATGAAAATATATTTATGGCACTTAAGCTACACAGAGGCTCCCGCGTTTCATCCCCGACATACGTAAAATAAAGTCGCATTTCTTTTTACGGATGTAAAGTGTAGATGCAGACCCGACGATAATGTACTTCATTTGAACAAAATGAAATATACTTATCCATTGATCCATGTACCCCGCGTAATGAAGTTTCAGAAAGTATATTAAGGGGGTTAAACTTCAAAACACTAGGAATTCGCGAACAAATAACGAAACTACAACTTTATATATAGTCTGCTGATTGAAGATAAAGTTGCAGTGATTTTTGTAGACAAAATAGCTGGATCTTCGATATCTTTTGAAACCGCTGGTATCAATGGCAATGTATAGTATTATTTATAATACATTATGCTTTTACAAAAGGAATTAAGCCCCTTTGTTTATTCCTCCTAAACTATATATATATATATATATATATATATATATATATGAAATATTGAAATGATGAAAATAATAGAATTGGATAATTTACAAATTGATTAAATATATGTTCAAGCTAGGAATATAATGAAACGACATTTAATCTATGGATTTTCAAAGAATTGTTCTTCCTTTCAGAAAGGGGGGGTGGACAGTAGGATTACAAATTATTTTTTTTAAGATATGCATAAAGCTTAAATAGTTTAAGGAAAGTTTCAGAAATTGGATAGACATTTATTGTAACATGGATTAAAGGTCGTTCCATAATATGCCATACTTAAACACTTGATGATTTAATAAATTTGTAAATTATCTAATTTTTTTATCATTTCAATATTTCCTATAATAATTCTCTATCTACAATATCGAGCATCTTCTTATCACGATAGGATGTAATATACATTAGTGATCTTTATATTATCCATATATATATATATATATATATATATATATATATATATAGCAATAGATAAAGTGAAAGAATAGAATAAGGTGCGAATCAAATTTTATTACAGTTCAATGTTCAGGCAAAGTTCTTTAAAGTCCTCAACTCATGAGTTTTCAAAGAAAATCTTCTCCTCAGGGGACCATTACCGCAATGACATTACTGCAGGTAATAAAAATTAAACTTTGAAAATATATAAAAAATATATATATATAAAAAATACATAAAGGTATATAAAACATCAAATATATCGGCCAAAAACATACTTTTTTGTAAACCTATACAGTTCATCCACGTCAACAAGTTTAAAATAGCACCAGGCAAGATATCAAAGAGGTTGAATAAGAAATAATCCAAATGGTGAATGGTGGTCCAAAAATGCACAAAGTTATCCAGGCGGGAAATTCGCTTGCTATCGATGCAGTAGATAGCAGTGAAAAATGTATTTAAGGTGTATGCAAATTAATAAAACGATAAGAAAACAAATATATATATATATATATATATATATAATCACACGGTAGTCTTAAGGGTAATATATTATTATTATTATTATTTTTTATTTATGTATATATTAGTGAAATTTAAGCTGAATTATTTCTCCACTTGATCATTGGGGAAATGGTCGTTTGATCAGTACCATTGGAGAGCCATGAATATTATAACTGTCCTGTTTTTAAATCTCCGAAACAGTTACATGGTAAACAGCTGATGACCCCCGTTTTAATATTTCACGATTAAGTTATGGTCCGGATGTTTTTGTTTCACTGTTAGATACTTGAATCCCCGTTTTTTTTTGTTGTTTTTTCTTGTTTTTTTTTTTAAATGAATTTTTCAACGAATGTTAAGTCTGCGATATCTTGGAATTAGTTATTTTCTCTGGGAATTTAAACCGCATTTTCCTTTTTTTTTCTTTTGTTTAAAATGACTGAAAGCTTCTTAAGACATATATATATATATATATATATATACTTCAGTAGAATGCAAAATTCATAGCATAATTAATATTTTGTAATCATGCTCAAAGAAAATCAACACTCAACAATATTTTTTCCATATGTACACGTGTTTCACAAAATCTTTATCACTGTTACACCAGGGTATGATTTTCCTCTTTTACACATATTCTTTATCAATTCCCACTCTGACAATTTCCAGTGGAAATATTTGCATTGAGTTTAAAACAAAAATTCAGATCGATAAATCTGATATAATATTTTTCTATGATGACAGGCCAAACAATTGAACTTAATATTAAGTCAAGAACACATTTCCGGATGGGATCCATTTAAATAGCTACGATTATCTTCAAATAGTTTGTAATCGATTTCAGTTTCAATAAACAAAGCTTAATTTCCTCGGAAAAACCCAACAATCTAAATAAGAAATCGTGTTTATGGTTCAAACATTTGTGTATGTTGTAAAACCAATAAAACTACCGTTTCACCGTTCCGATTATTTATCGATCTGTGATGTTTTCAAATAACCGTTTTCAACAACTCCAGACGTGATAGAACCCAATACTATCTTATTTAATGATAACATTTGTGGTATATAATTTCCTTGAAATAAAGCAATAGTTCGAGTTATTCAAATTAAACCTTCTTTAAATTGTATGTGTGTATAAAATGAATGAATCATACAAAATCTCAACTCATACCAGACAATAACAAGCCGCGCGTGCATGGTCACCCTCTGTGTGTGACTCGATGTGGCGAGTGTAAAATGCAATAAATTTGGGGCATTTTTGACCCCCTTTGTCCCCCTGGGGGCGCGAACCAGAACTTTTCTGAGGTCAAGGATGCTCATTTTATATCCAGAACAATTGCCTCTACATTTTGGCCAAGTTTCAGAAAAATTGAATGGATGGATCAAACGTTATGGGAGAAAAGGGTCATTTTTGCCATTTTGGGGGCTTTTGACCCCCTGGGGGGCTAACCCGATTTTTTATTCAAAAATCAGAGACTATCACTTTCTAACCTGACCAAAGTTACAACTTCATGCAAAATTTCAGAGAAATTCAATGGATGGTTGCGGAGAAAAATCCGGACGGACGGACATGCCTCAAAACATGAGTCCCCCGATTTATAAAATCGGGAGACCAATTATATTTCGGCATCATTGGTCTCTTTAAGGTCTGGAAAAAGCCAGTGAGGTTGAAATAAAATTGTCTGGCATGTTTTTTTTTTTTTTTTTTTTTTTTTTTAAATCCTTTGTCCATAAATGTTCGCTAGTCGAATATATGCCGTTTAATATATATATATATATATATATATATATATAACATTTTACCCCAAACAAGGCAGGTCGCCACTGTAAGGGGTTACTGAGAATTAGGGTGTAAGTTTTGGGTGTCATCCTAAGTTGGGAGCAGTGTAGCGAGATATCTGTTTACATTAGTTTTAAACCTCTACATGTCGGTACAGTCGGGGGCAGGGAAGGAGTTCCAAGGCTGGCAGCACGAGGAAAGAAGCTATTGGAGTAGAAGGCTCTCCAGCATCTGGGGACCTCCCCAGTGATTGATGAGATTTAGTTGATTGTCGAGTTGGTCTAGTGTATTTACGTCGAGGGGCCACCAATTCATGTTACTTGTGAAGGTTAGGCCGTGGAGTTTGAATGTTTTACTCTCAGGTAGGGTGTTATTTGCCATGACAATCGGTGGTTGGAGAGGTTTCTTGTAGTTATTGAAGGAAAGGAGCTTTGTTTTTGCGACATTAAAAGTTACCAACCATTTATGACCCCAATCCACTACAGCCTGGGGGTAATTTTCTAAGCATTCAGTTATTGCCTCGGATATGATCGCGTCCGTTTTGCCCACATGACGAGAATAAAGCGTGGTGTCGTCAGCAAATATACCAATCTCAGACTCAATGTCATCAGGGAGATCGTTTATGAAGATAAAGGTCCAAGGATGGATCTCTGGGTATACCAACATTTATGTCATGTTGCTTAGATGAACGGCCGTCAAGGACAACCTGGATCTTTATTTTGGTTAGGAAGGATCTAATTATATTATTATTTAAATATCATAATTTGATATTAAACTGTTCTTTTCATTAGGATTGAACCTGTAATTAAATATCAACTCGATATATTTGGGTACTTCTATAGAATTTAAACGGAACTGTATTTTAACTCTACGCAGTGCTTAATAAACTGGTATTGTCCTGGCCTTTGGGTCTGGATTTACGCCGGTCTATTGGGGGTTGTCTGGTCCTGTGCAGTTCTAGGAGGTGCACCCTCCCAGGCCTTGCCTCCCCTCTTTGGGGAGGAGTAGGTTTATTGCTTACTGTCTGAGGCGCCCCTACCGGGGAATGCCGACGGGGCTGCCCAGGCAATTTTTACATGGTCAGATGGCTCACCTCTCGAGTGCTGGCTTTTCTAATCCCACTTTCCCGACCTTGTGTCACATCTTACCTTGTGGGAGGTAGATAAATAACAGTGCTTTTCTTGGCCTTTTGGCTAAGATCAAAGTGTAGTATCTGTTCCGATGGATACTGCACCCCATAGACTGGTATTGTCTTGGCCTTCGGGGTTTGATTTACACCGGTTTATGGGTCTGTCCTGTGCAGTTCTAGGAGGTCCACCCTCCCAGGCTTCGCCTCCCCTCTTTGGGGAGGAGTAAGTTTATTGCTTACTGCCTGAGGCGCCCCTACCGGGGAATGCCGACGTGGCTACCCAGGCAATTATCAAACCCCACTTTCCTGACCAGACCTTGGGGTCACATCTTACTTGGGGGAGTAAGATAAAAACTGGCCTTGTGCCTAACTCCTGGAGAGGAGTAAATCAATACTCAGTGCTTTTGCATCGTTGTGTACATATGAAATATTTTGTCTTTAATTAAAAATAGTGATATGAAAGGGGGGATAATTCAAACTTTATTTGTTTTTTTTGGGGGGGGGGGGTAAAAGTCTCCCCTTTCATGTCTCTCTCTTAAATTAAAGACGAAAATATTTCATATGTACACAATGATGCAGAAGCACCTCTACTCTAACCAAATCTTTTATGTTTACTTTAATCCACCCTAAACAGGGCACATTGCCACTGAGATGTAAGGGGCTACTGTGGATTAGGGGCCATATTTATAGGGGCACCCTAAGTAGGGAGGTTGGCAACAAGATGTTTGTTTAAACTACATTTATATTTCTGAATGTCGGTACAGTCAGGGAAACAGGAGACAGGGATTGAATTCCAAAGGTTAGCACTTCGAGGAAAGAAGCTATTAGAGTAGAATACATTCTGGCACATTGAGGCCTCTATATTGAAGAGGTGTGATTTTGCTCTAACCGTAGTTATGTTTAGTTTAGTAAATGTCGGATCGGTTCGGTTCAAGTGCTGTAGAAGCACCCATGTTTGAGTTAAATGATGACTCCATTTTAAATTTCCAGTAGCATACGTAAAATTCTTGTTCGTCTGAGTTTTTCTATTCTGAAATTTGATTTAAGTGATGTTATGTATTGTTTTATATCTGATGTTATAAATCGTTCAACATAAAAAACACATACCACTTGGTAGATCCGAGTTGGATGGAGGGTATTTTCAGGGTAATTCTGGTTAGTGCTCAATATAACTCCAGAGCAATATTAGCAATGTTATATGAAAAAAAAACTTAAACCACCATGTAATAACTTGTTTCGTATGTTTTTCAACAGAATCTTCAGACAAAAACTGAACAATTTGATTTCACATAAAAAAAGTTTACATTCGACGAGCTGATTCGAGTCCCGAGTGTGTATTTTGGGTTGGGGTGGGGATTCCTTTTGTGGATTTGCCACATTCCTCATGTGAGTTTTTGCCTTTATATACTTCAACTTACGAAATTTTTATCAAGACTCAGTCTCGAACTACACCATATTTTTTCCTGTGTTTTGATGTAATAAGTTTTGTTCACGATTCCATCATATATACTACTACTCTCTGATGATTGACAAGGTTGGACTAAAAAATACATTTATCCCAACTTGCCATGAAACACGTGTAGGAAACATGGATATTAAATTTGAAAAAAAATCTTTTTGAGTGTAAGATAAAAGAAGAAAAATAAACTTTCACCGAAATACGGAAATAACGAGATTGTCATTGGAATGCAAAAATAAAGTGTATGTATGTATGTATGTATGTATGTATGTATGTATGTATGTATATATATATATATATATATATAAGATTTAGTAACCATTCCTGTATTCATTTTTAAAGATTTAGATTTTAACGAGCCGTTTCGTTGTCACTTAGAGAACCAACATACTTGGATTTTCTATGAGTGCGACTTGTCAAAAGAAAAGTCCAATATCTGTGTCCCAAAACTGAGAAAATAAAACAAAATTAATAAAACTCACGTTATTAAAGCATTTATATATGTAGGTTCAATTAGAAACATAAGATTCTGTTAACTCTATAGACGCCAGCAAAAATACGTAACTTTACCTAAACATTGAAATTTTGGATTCGATCATAAAAAAATTAAATAAAGTAAAATAAAATAAACATAAACGATCCGTTAAGAACTGGATCTTTTAAAAGGTGAATCAAGACATGGCTACTGGAATCTAACTTTCTATTGCTTATTTATACATAATCTAGAGTTTAAAAAAATTAACATCCATTGAGCTTAAATCTTGAAAGTCTGAGTATTAATAATAAATATTTACATACTTATATCTACATTTATTTGGTGTAACGCATTTTATTCATACAACCATTTTTGGCTACACATTTTCAGACATGTTTCAATTATAGCTGGAAACCACATAAACTTCCTCTGGCCACTATTTGCTATAAATACAAATATTTTAATCTTTGCACCAATATCAAATAATGACCCGATTTGCAGACTAGAATAAGGAAGTCCAGCTGGTATCCAGCTAGAACTGGATTATATGTAGCTAAACATGTTTGTATAAATAAACGGCTCTATTCACCCATATGCAGTTTTATATAAACAGTCAGTATTCGCTTGGTTATACCTTGTGGACATAAACTTACCTGGATCATATAATATATATATGTAAAGTAAACATTGTAAAACATAACAGAATTCTTTTGCTTTATTTAGTTTTTTTTTAATTTTCTAATCTTTTTTGGTGTCAAAATCAATTAAATAATGAATGTTCCATAAGTATCACGATCCCTTTCGATTCTTGGTTAAATCATCGTCAGTGTACAAAACACATGAACAGAAAGCTAGATAAAAGAAAACAATTAAAAAACAGCCGAGAACGCCATATGTGAAGTCGTTTGACGTCAAAACAACTAACCGGCGCATTTCCAGAAGAACGTTAGCAATTTAAATTTCGGGATATATATATATATATATATATATATATATATATATATATATATATATATATATATATATATACATATAGCTGTGTACTATAATTCATAATGATCGGTGAGTTAGTTTAGAAGTGAATCCTGCATATATACATATATATATATATATAACATAAAGTTATCTTGTAAAATTGAAAAAATTGTTAGATGGCCCGTAGAAACTGAATTTCGAAAGAGATCTCAGCTGAAACATGTATGCACATATGTAGCCAATGTTTAAATATATAAAGGAATTTATACTATATACATGTCTTATTTAGTTTTTTAGCTGCGTAAATTAAACGCATATTATAACCCCCCCCCCCCCACACACACCCGAAGTTGATATTTCACGAGGAATTTAAGATATTTAAAAAAATTTCTTATTCAATATTCATTTACGTTTTCGGATTGTTATTGATTACACACTAAATTCTGAGAATGTAAAACATTTCCGTTATATTCTTTAGAACGATGTTCAATTTACTCTGTAAGTTTTACATAAAATGCACCCCTTCCTCCCTCCCGCCACACACTCAGCTCGAAACTCCGAATAAACATTATTTTGGGCGAAACACTGGTCGACCATTTTACGTTAGACTTGCAGAGAAAATTGGATGGAGCTTCGGAGTAGATGCCGCACTTTTTTTCTAAAGTGTCGTGGCCCTTGCAAAAAAACACACTTGACAGAGTACAAGACCGACTTCAAAATCAAGCGGGGGATGTATAAAAGTCAAATACCTCCTTAGATGGAATACTGTTGCCACATCTGGGGATGTGCCGCTCAAAGCTCCCTTTCCTGTCTTGACAGAGTACAAAACCGACTTCGAAATCTAGTGGGGGATGTGTTCTTCTCTTCCCCGCAGCCTCTCTCTCACAGAAGAGAAGTTGCTAGTCTTACTCTACTCTATTGTTATTTTCATGCTAGGTGCTCGGCTGAGCTTCATCTATAGCCCCCCCCCCCCATTGTAAAATATTCACAACATAAAAACTCGTCCAGCTACAACCACTGTATTTTTTCCCCTTTTTTCCTCTGTGTATCTAAAACTAAACGTAAATTCTCTTGGCAAAGTTCCTTTATCAAAACTATCGTCTGTTTAAATACAATATCACGGGACTGCTTCACAGCCGACTGCAACATGGTCGTTTTCAAATCCAATGTTAACAAATTCTTGTTGAGCCGTCCTCTTTAATGATCAAATTATGCACCGTTTCAATCATCATTACCAATCCTCAAGGTGTTGTCTCACCGCTCACCCGACCAACTCATTAACGTTTATCCTCGAGTGGCCTTTGGGCCTTGATAAGCGCTGACTCATGAGTACATAAACACATAGAATTAAAGAAGTCTGATGTCCTCGGCCTTTTGGCCAAGATCAAAGTGTAGTATCTGTTCCGATGGATACTGCACCCCATAGACTGGTATCGTCTTGGCCTTCGGGGCTTGACTTACGCCGGTCAATGGGACAGTCCTGTGCAGTTCTAGGAGGTCCACCCTCCCAGGCTTTGCCTCCCCTCTTTGGGAGGAGTAAGTTTATTGCTTACTGCCTGAGGCGCCCCTACCGGGGAATGCCGACGTGGCTGACCATGCATTTTTTGTAGGCCAGAGTGCTCAACTTCTCGGGCGCTGGCTTTTCAAATCCCACTTTCTCGACCTTGTGTCACATCTTATTCTGTTGGAGCTAGATAAATAACTAGTATCTGTTGAGTCGTCCTGTGAATTGCTCAAAGTTCGCAATCTTTTCATAGTTCTGTTCTATCATCCAACTGAAAATCTCGCTAACCTTATCCTTGGGTAGCTTTTGGCCTTGGTAAATGGTGAACCAGTCGTCTACAAAAGACACATAAAACAATGGTTGAAAAAATAACAATACCCCCCCCAAACAAAAAACAAAACAAAAAAGAACTATCGTGATTTTTAAAATTTAAAATTAAGAAAAATATTTTGGTTCACCTCGAACAATGTATGTTGCCACTGAAACGTAAAGGACGACTGTGATAGGGTCAGATTTATAGGAGGACAACCTGGGTGGGGATTTGGGCAGCAAGATGTTTGTTCACGTTACATTTACTTTTCTTCGTGTTGGTACGGTCTATAAACATGGATTAGGATGAATTTCAAAGGCGAGCTGTCGGAAGAAAGAAGCTATTAGAGTAGTATAATTTCCGGCAACTCGGGACCTCTACATTGAAGGGGTGGGATTTTGCTCCTGGTTGGGTGGGTTGGAGGTATTTTTGAGGGGAAGTACAAGTACACTAATTTCATCGGAGATCGTGGAACTACTTCTAAAACAAGCACAGTGGTGCAACACTACGGTGATTCGGCAGATGTTGGAGTTTGGCAGACAGTGCGGGATTTATTAGATTAGAGACGTTTTTGTGCACCCTGTTTCAGAGGGAGAGGCTAATAGCTGGTGCATCAGTCCAGATGTGGTAACAATACTCCATGCCTGGGCGAATGGAGGCTTTATAGAGATATTGGATACTGGCAGGTGTGAGAATTTTTCTAGCCCGGTAGAGGGAGCCTACCTTCTTTGCGGCAGACT
>OY744518.1:79911136-79933636 GCA_963556195.1 Sepiola atlantica
ATACATTATATATATATATATATATATATTACGAGATACATTATATATATATATATATATATATTACGAGATACATTATATATATATATATATATATTACGAGATACATTATATATATATATATATATATATATTACGAGATACATTATATATATATATAATGTATTACGAGATATTTATATATATATAATGTATTACGAGATATATATATATATATACATATATAATGTATTACGAGATATATATATATATATATAATGTATTACGAGATATATATATATATATAATGTATTACGAGATATATATATATATATATAATGTATTACGAGATATATATATATATATATAATGTATTACGATATATATATATATAATGTATTACGAGATATATATATATATATAATGTATTACGAGATATATATATATATATATAATGTATTACGAGATATATATATATATATATAATGTATTACGAGATATATATATATATATATAATGTATTACGAGATATATATATATATATAATGTATTACGAGATATATATATATATATAATGTATTACGAGATATATATATATATATAATGTATTACGAGATATATATATAATGTATTACGAGATATATATATATAACTCGTAATAGATAGATAACGCATGTTCCTTTCATAAGTTAGACACCTTTTACGTCGACTGCCTACAATAGGTTTAAAACTCTCACAGTTTATGTACATGATGGCCGTGAGGGTTAAGACGTAATAATTTGCGTTATAAACATGACTTGCGACCGGCGTGCATAATTATCTCTACACTGACGATTCCGTAAGGATGAAACGTATACGTATGTAGATGAAACAAAAATTTACATATATATATATGTTATATTACGTGTTCTCTCGGATTCTCTTTCATTCTTTTCTCCCCCCCCCCCTTACATACCTCGTTAAGTGCAGATTATTTTCGTACTACGCATCTGACGCCGAGAAAAGCAAACCATTCGTCTTGGACTCGTCGTCATCCACGCGAAGAAAAGTTATTTTTGTCAGATGCGCCAAAGCATCTCTACATAACGCTCTGTCTGTCGGTAGGTCTGTCACGCTTAAGTTTTAAATAGCAATTACCGCGCTCAACGCGCACATTGAATGGGTGCATCTTCTGTTTTTCATAATAGTAGCACGCGAACAAAAATAACAAAAAAACAATGGAACCGTCACGGCTATGAAAAACTGTGTCAGCAGTTGCCACGAATACGGCACCTTTTTTCTACTCTTTTTTTCATTGCTTCTTTCGTTTCTTATATATAAAATACATATGTTCTGAATTATTGCACGATTAGACATCCATACTTACGTAGTCCTACTTTTCTCGCATGTCGAAGTTTTAAACCAGATATATTTTAGAAATGTTTAAAACAAAATGATTTCTTCATATATATATATATATATATATATATATATATATATATATATATATATATATATATATATATATATAATAAATTTATCTACCTCCCACAGCGGTAAGATGTGACACAAGGTCGGGAAAGTTGGATTTGATAAACCAGCGCTCGAGAAGTTGAGCACTCTAGCCATTAAAAATTGCCTGGGCAACCCTGTCGGCATTCCCCGGTAGAGGCGCCTCAGGCGATTAGCCATATACTAACCCTTTCTCAAAGGGTGAGAAAGCAAAGCCTGGGAGGGTGGACCTCCTAGAACTGCAAAGGACAGACCCATAGACCGGCGTAAATCAAGCCCTGAAGGCCAAGACATACCAGTCTATGGGGTGTAGTATCCACCGGAATAGACACTACACTTTGATCCCGGCCAAAAGGCCGAGTAAGGCTATGTGAGAAAAAACTTTCGCATTTATTCATTTAGATATATTATATATAAATGAATAAATGCGAAAGTAGATGAAGAATTAAAATATTTGAAATTCTATTTTTACATTTTTGTAGGGACCACGTGTTTCGGTTTCTTTCCAAACAGGCGGTAGCCAAATTGTGTGCCTTGTTTTCTTGTGTAGACACGAGGATCGAAAATAAAGAGAAAATACCTAGGAGAGAACACTATGCAGACCTCGGATCTTTTGTAAAAACGCCATACCAAAACATAAACTTCCTCCACCTTAAAATAAAACAGACAAAATGTGGGTTGTAGTGAAAAAAAAAGAAGTTTTATTATTTGCTCATGAGAATTGAATCGATTAATGTCAGCGAGTATTTGTATAAAAAGGTTGTTTCCCCTGATTTTGTACACATGCATTTGGCGGTTGCATGTTTAGTGGGGTGCATAGTTGCAATGTATGAGAAATATTTAACTAAGGGACGGGCCCTTATGCTCTTAGATGATGGATTGTGTCTGGTTGGACTTGTGTTTTGATTTGGTCGGGCTTAGATGTATTTACTATGGCTGTTGTTTAGTAGAGGAAAACGAGTATCGTTGAAACCTCCCCAAGACCACCCAATTGACACTGTCACCGATGTCAGAATTGAGCAACGACTTTAGACCAGCACAACGAGTGGACGATCACAGTCTGTGCAGTGAATGCACACAAACGCACGTTCAAAATATCTTGGCCAATAATTGATGCATTCACAAAATGGGGTTTTCTGAGTCCTGCGGTCACACGTATGGTCTTCCTGAAGTCACCTTCTCCACCCAGCGCTTAACAGTGGACAGCAACTCAATATAGCCATCTTGAGTCCAAGTCTTTTTCAATTTAAATACCATCACAGTTTAATGGAGAGATGGGCCTCTTAGTTAATGGATTCTCTTCGGTTTGTGTTTTGCTTTGCTCGGACTAAGATTTCTCATTTGCAAGTCTGTTGTTCAGTAGAAAAAGACAAGTATCGTTGTAACCTCCGAAAAATAAAACTTAGTCACTTGTTTTAAACTGGAGTTGTAATTTTATTTGACACTGCAACCGGTGTCAGTATCGAGAAAAGACTGTGGACTAGCACAACAAGCTGACGATCACGGCCTGTGCAGTAAACGCACATTCATAGCTTAACTACGACGATCTTACGAGAACCGCTGTGTCAAAGCGATTATTCTGTTTATGGAGTTCATATGATTTACGTAGAAGGAGCGTTACTTCGTTACTTGTTAAAAGTTGAATTGTGGTTTTATTTGGAGGCAAAATTCTTCTGTAGAAGCACTGACTTAGATCACAAAGTTGGAACTGCGACCGGTGTCGGAATCTAGCTACAACGTTGGACCAGCAGGACAACCGGACTATCGTGACCTGTGCAGTAAACGGACACAGATGCACTTCCATAATATTTCTACTCCCACATGGACTCCGAAAGCTGGCCACCATTCTGCGATGCGTTCCACAGTGGCGTTTATTCTGCATTTTGTATAGACTAACCGTAACCCTAAACCTAGCCATGTCTAGATAGGACTCTGAAAAGTAAGTCAATGGCGTGTGCGTGAACTGCGGATGGCCGACGAGGTTTTTTAATTATTAAAAAAAAAAAAATATTTTAAAAACTCATTAGTCCATCAGTGGCGGGTCTGTTTTACGAAAGATACATGACCTTCACCGGAAAGGGCACTGAGAGTACTGTAATTTTGGAGGTTCACTGTCACTCAAATTCCAAAGAAGTCACCGGTCGTTATTAGCAAGAAAACTATGGTAAACTGCCGTTACGATAATGCAAAGTTATCTGCAATGGTTATCAAGAGAAGTAGAAAGTGCTGAAAATCTGGGAGATTTGATAATGCAATAACAACACAGTAAAATACTTTAAAACACAGAAACAAATTGGACAGGTAGATAGAAAAGTACCTCTTATTGCCTTTGGTAACAATTATTTGTCTATTTCATCTTTTTTCTTGTAACTATTCTGCCAAATCGCCTGTTGGGTTTAATTAAAGTATCAAAATGACCGGAATTTTTAATCCGCTTCTATCCGGCATCTCGAGTGCTCTTTAGTGCAATTATACCGAATAACTTTGAATCCACACGTGTTACATATATTACTATTGGTGGTAATTACATATATTACTATTGGTGGTAATTACATATATTACTATTGGTGGTAATTGTGTGTTGCGCTAAATTCGGTGGAATTTGGTTAATAGCTTTTTCACTCATAAGTTTTTATCGTTATTGCAAAAGAATGTTCATATAGCTAATCTTGTGTTCCTTGCTGGACAATTATTTTGCAAGGGGGAATTCACTTTTATTTTACAATTACATATTTCTCCTCATTTTTACCTTTCAAGATTAGGTACTGAAATTCAATTTCGGTTACTGCTTCACAGACGGGAATACGGTGACAATGCAGAAAACGTCTTTTCTGATTATCTTCCTCTCGGATAACGCGAAGTCATGGTGAAACTCGTGAATTATTTTTAATACAATTCATTGTAAACTTTTTGATTATTTGTAAAAAGAAGAAAAAAAAGGTACATCTGTAGTTTACTGACCGTGCTGAAGTAACGTTATTATTTAGAAAGCCATTCTTAACATTGGGAGGGGGCCTTTGTTTACTATTATGTACTATCACCTAACAATTTAATAAACCAAAAATACCGTAAAAATTCAATTAAAATGTTTGATTTTCTTATGTGAATTATAATGGGAAATACTTTCTGCCTTGTTACCGGCTTCTCGTCTGCGAAGCAGCAACCGAAACTGAATTTCAACACCTAATCTTGAAGAACTTTACATTGAGATATTAACAGTTTTTAAACTAAAAAAAAAAAAAAAAAAATAAAAAAAAAATTATACATGGTGCCCCCTCCTTTCCAAATGCCACTCACGGAATCGTTAACAAGATTAACTATCCTTTCTACGTGCCAAATAACGGATATGTTTGGGTTTTTTGTTTGACTCCAAATTGGTATGCTAATTAATCGCTGAAGAAGTGACAAATGCCATTTTAATAAATAAAAAAAACCGTTCATCTTAGAAACGACCGTACGCCCAAAATATTGCTGATCTTACTCATATAATTTTGTTCATTTCAATTGACAATATATATATATATATATATATATATATATGCTTCTTAGTTTTGGTGTCTACACCCTGAGCTAATGAAGAGAATTGATATTAATAAAAACATACCGTCTAAGAAACGATTGTTAAGTTGAATTCTTGGAGCGTAAACTAATGATCTTGTAATAAAATTCACCTAAGATCTATTATATATCTAATATATATAATCAGACACAAAGCGTATTATTCATGTAGTTGATACATTTTTGATTGTTTGAATTTTCATGTCCCCACATGGTGTGCCTATGAAAACGTCCAGGGCTGTGACAAAAGGGTCATAAATGTAAATGTGACGGCCGACTAATAATAATGGATGGCATTGTTAAAGTGTATGGATGAATGACTACGTCTCGCTAACATTGCGATAGTTCAAAGAACCAAGAAAACAGGAAATTTTACATCTAACACATGATGTATCTACATACTCATTCTATGACGACATACACCGTTTAGAGAAAAATGGTAATAGTAAAATTTAGGTATTGAAATTTAGTACCGGTTGCTGCTTCGGAAACGGTGTCAATGCAGAAAATGTCCCTTCTGATTCTTTTAATTTAACATAACGTAAAGTCATGGTGAAACTCGTCAACTATTTTTAATATAATTAATTATAAACTGTTTCAGTAAAAAAAAAAAAAAATGAGTATTTGTAAAAAAAAAACCCAAAAAACTACATTTCCAATTCATTCGAGTATTTATTTAAAAAACGGTACTTCTGCAGTTTACAGACCGTGCTAAAATAATAACGTTATTATTTAGAAAGCCATTCTTAACGTGGGGAGGGGGGGGCTTTAACTATTATGTACTTTCACCTAACAATTAAAAATACAAAGAAAAGATACCGTAAAAATTCAATTAAAAATGTTTGATTTTCTTATGTGAATTATAATGGGGAACACTTTCTGCATTGACACCGTCTTCCCGTCTGCGAAGTAACCAGAACTGAATTTCAATCCCTAATCTTTACCCTAACCCTAACCCTCACCCTAAAATAAATACAGGGTATCCACAAAACCCGGTGCAATCCTTTACCTACATGTAATGGTCAGAAGGAAAAAGGAAACACATGTAAAGACTAAACGGTTGGATTTGCATATCCATTTATTGTCATCGTTTGAAGGAGGTGAAAATCAGACATAGTTACTAAAGGAAAAGGCGATGTTAATTGTCCAAACACAATCGAATAAAGGACAAGTATTGCCAGGGCCACCAAATAGATATGCAATGAATAATGTACTCGTAAATATGACTTACTTCGTGGTTGATGTTCTTGTTGACTCATTTTGCGTCCAGAAGAGATTATTACAGGAACGGCTTTAATGTTGTGAAGGCCATGCAAAGAGGACATGCCAGGCGGACCACGTTTGCTAGACTTGAAGCCTATCCAGCAGACTGAATCCAGTTTTCTAAATTTGCATGTGATGGGGAAATTTGATTTTTTTTTTCTGGATGTAGATAAGTGCATCCTTTTGTTGATTAGTATCTAGGGCAGGGGCGGGCAACCTCCGGCCCGCGAAGGCTTAGCGTGCGGCCCGCCACCCTGTTATGCTGTATTATTGCAATCCGGCCCGCGGACCTTCCAGTAAAACTCTTATCATTTTGTGACATAGACGTAAAAGTAGGTTTCAATTAAGATTTACAGTGGGATACAAATGTATGAATATCAGCGAGCGATGATGCATGTATATTTCATTTTTCTTTAACTATTAAGAGATAAAAATAGAAAGAGAGAGACACAGAGGAAATGAGAGACGAGGAAAGGGCATGAAACATAGAACCTATGTGAAGTGTGTCAAAACGAATGCTGGATCAACTTGATACTTCCCCCATCATTATTTTTGATGATTCCAAAATGGCTCTTCGTCGGCGCCTTTTATAACATCACATACAGAAATCTCTTGAGAAAAAATATCAGATTTGTAGAGTGTTCAATGCAATTTTTGTACAATTTATTCATGTAAACAAAATATAGTAATTCTGAGATTTCGTTTTCCACTCCGGCCCGCGATCTCCTTCCAAAAGTCTCATCTGGCCCTCACTCTGAAAAGGTTGCCCGCCCCTGATCTAGGGAGATAACGTGCATATGGTTCGAGCGATATAATTTTTAAAACACGAAAAAATCAACATTTCCAAAGAAAATAGAACATTTGAAAAAAATTTTCAGACAATATCTTTCAAGTGGTGAATGAACGACCAAAGTTTATTTACCGACAATTAGTAAACAAAAATTACACCTTCAATTTACTTTTAGTTGATCAATGTATTATGGAGAGTAGAAAGTGGACGTTGGGTTTACTTTCAGCAGTTTCGTAACTTTCGCTTTTCTTATTTTGTCATTTAGTTCTCACTTTCAATGAGCGATGTTTCTGACAAAGTGGAAAAGATTGCTGTTTTCAGGGTCGGAATCTATCCATATAACCCTTACTTTTGGCTAGTTTTTGAAATAATAATTTTAAGCTCCTTAAATCAAGCGGCTTCATGCTTTGTCTGGCGCGATTTTCCCTCCCCCCTCTCTCTCTCTCTCTCTCTTATATATATATATATATATTTCTTTCACCCCTCCTTCTCTGTTTTCTTTCCCTTTCTTCTATCTCTCTTCCTCTTTTCCCCCCCTCCTCTTCCTCTTTTTTCTCTTCCTCTTTTCCTCTTCCTCTTTTTTCTCTTCCTCTTTTCCTCTTCCCCTTTTTTTCTCTCTCTCTTCCCCTTTTTCTCTCTCTCTCTTCCCCTTTTTCTCTCTCTCTCTTCCCCTTTTTCTCTCTCTCTCTTCCCCTTTTCCTTCTCTCTCTCTTCCCCTTTTCCTTCTCTCTCTCTTCCCCTTTTTCCTTCTCTCTCTCTTCCCCTTTTTCCTTCTCTCTCTCTTCCCCTTTTTCCTTCTCTCTCTCTTCCCCTTTTTCCTTCTCTCTCTCTTCCCCTTTTTCCTTCTCTCTCTCTTCCCCTTTTTCCTTCTCTCTCTCTTCCCCTTTTTCTCTATCTCTTCCCCTTTTTCTCTATCTCTTCCCCTTTTTCTCTATCTCTTCCCCTTTTTCTCTATCTCTTCCCCTTTTCTCTATCTCTTCCCCCTTTTCTCTATCTCTTCCCCTTTTTCTCTCTCTCCTTTCCCCTTTTTCTCTCTCTTCCCCTTTCCTCTATTCTGTTCTCCTCTTTCTCTCCTATATTTGTCTCCTGTCTTCCCCTCTCCTTTACTTCTTTCCCTCTTCCTCTTTACCCCCTTCCTCGCTTTCCCCTTCTGCTCTTCTCTTTTCTGCTCTTTGCGTTTCTGCTCTTCGCGTTTCTGCTCTTCACCCATTTGCTCTTCTTCCTCCTCCTTTTTTCCTTTTTTCCTTTATTCTTCCTTTCTTCGTTTCTTCCCCATCTTCTTGTGTATCAATTTCTTCCTTTATTTTTCTATTCATCTCTTTTTTTATGTTTTATCCCACTCCTCGCTTTTGTTTTCCTCTTCCCCCATTCTTCTCCCATTGTCCCTCTTTCATTCTTCCTCTTCTGCCCCTCCTCCTCCTCCTCTTCAAATTTTACGTTTTCTGTCCTTTATTCTCTTTCCCTGACAGACAGACAGACAACACTTTTCGAAGACTATTTACTGTTCAATGGAATGTTGATATTTTCGTAACAATACAATTCCTATGCGCTCTTCTTCTTCTTCTTCTTCTTCTTCTTCTTCTTCTTCTTCTTCTTCTTCCAATTACCTTAAAATAACTTTCAAATATCTTGAGGATTGAACCAAGAGCTCCGGTTACAACTCTTATCCCATTTTTTATTCTCGTCACATATTTATGATCACGATTTTATTGGGGGGACACGACTGGATGCAATGGATACCGACGCTGACTGTGGAATCGCATATCACCTGATTGTTCACGTAAACAAAGAAAACTGTTATGATGATGATGATGAGCAAGTAGACCATTGGGGATTTTCTTATAACCTTGCTGCTGATTGGAGCCGTCTGGTAGGTCAGGAACGGTTCCTATATCCGGAGGACAGTGAGCGTCTTGGGGGTGTTGGTTGCGGCGGTCGATGGGTTCGCGGACGGTCGTAGATGAGGTGCACAGCTGCTTCCTTTCGCACACCTAACTTTCGGCACACAGATCGACATTCTGTAACGAATACTTGGTCTGGATGGTGGCCACTTCTGAATCCGCTGAGTGTCCCTTGCTGTTGCCTGGTGAGGGACTTTTCAGCTGTTCGGCCCAGTTTCTCTCGATGGTCACTGTAGATTTATGTGGCGCTGCTCCTGGCTTCAGTTAGTGTATTTAAGACGACGGTAGCGTCTTTGGAACGTAAAAAGAACAACGCTAACAATTAACATAAATGTAGCTAACTTGGCGAATGAAATAAAACGATAAAAAACATGAATGTTATGAATATTGAGAATGGATCACCATTTAACAAGTGCTAAATTCAACAGGGGTTTAAGTATGAAAGCGATAAAAACATGAGTTAAAGAACGAAAAATATTTATATATCGACAATTTTACACAGATGTAAAATATACTTTGAAAGACTAAAGTTTGTTGAATTAGAACATCACACGGGCGTTAGAATGTTCGTTTCAATGTTCCTGTTTGTGTGCGTGAGTTCACGTTCTTGGTGGTTACAATGTTACTGAAGAGAAAGCAGTCATGCTTAACGGAATTTCAGCCGACCAACCCGATTAGCAGCAAAATCCTACCCCTTCACTGTAGAGGTCCCAAGATGCCGATAAAATTTCTATGGATCACTTTCCCTGTCTCTGTTTTACCAACTATAAAAACATGCGCAAATTTAAATGTAATGTGAACAAACATCTTGCTGCACAACTCCCCACTAAAGATGCCCGCTATAAATCTGTCCCGTAATAACATTCCCCTTAATGTCTCTGGTAATATGCCTTGTTTGGTGTGAAATAAAGCTACAAAGAGTTGGTAATAAATGAGAGGTTAGAGCGCCAGGAACCGTCCAAGTGAAAGAGTTGTTTAATCTGTAAGAATTTAAGCATACATGTTTATTTCGAATGTCACTCTGTGACTCTAAGTTCGGTAAACTTAGCAGGTGGTATGCTTATGTATGTTTGCCTGTGGTTTAGCATGTGCGTGAGAGTTCGTGAATGAGAGAAGTAGAGTTGATCCTGTATAAGAATATATGCGAACTTGTATGTACGTTAGTTAGGTAAATAGTGTGTATATGCTGTCGCTGTGTTTCGTAGTTCGTGAATGTTGTGTAGGAAGGGCTTTTCGACCAAGCGGCCGAGGCTGTTCTTATAGAGGGATGTTCTCACCTGCATGAAACTGGAAAGGAGAGGGTGAAAGCTGTGCGTTGGATTTTATATTACGCGCGAAATTCGAAGTTGAGTATTTTTGCGCCTGTGATTGGCTGAAAGAAACTGCTGATTGTCCAATCGCTTGTGGATACTTGTAAACAACATCCGCTGCTTCTGCTGCTTCCTATATACGTGACTACTTTACTATTTTGAAACGCGTCAAAAGATAGACGGCACTTTAATTTCTTGGTACTGGAAACAAGAATGTGAATATCTGACCTTTGTAAACATCTGATGGTTGATAAGCAGAAGTAAAAACTAACTTGCTAAGAAAAGATAAGTAAACTTTATCAGTGTAAAGCTAAAGAGATACAAATGTAAAGAAAATATGCGTTACGATCGTCTACTTGACAAATGTAAACATGACGCGAGCGCGTGTTATCTCTAGCTCTCTCTTTTTTTATACTAATGTTACACCGCTTATCAAGGCTCTAAAGGCTACTCGAGGATATGTGTTAATGAGATTGTTGCATACTCGTGGGTACTCGGGGTTTTTTCTTTTTTTCTTTTTCTTATCTTTCTGTTTTTTGCTGGAGATGGGGCATCCTACCAGATGCCAGACATTCACCGGCTATTTCAGACACTCCAGCCTAGAGATCTTTTTTATGATTCTAACCGTCCCTTTAAGGTCAATTGTTTGTATTTCTCTTGCACTCGGTTCACCGGGTATACTCGCCAGATAGCTTTTGAAATTCTTCTTCATTAGTCCTGTTTCTCCTATAATTACTGGTATGATAGAGATTTTCCTAAGATTCCAGTTTCTTTTCATGTCGTACATAAGACCTTGGTATTTCGTAATCTTTTCCCTTTCTGCTCTGTTCAATCCTGCATCATTAGGGACACTGCCTTCAACTAGGGTTGCTACTTTCTCCCTTTTGTCCCATATTACGATGTCAGGTTAAACAGTTCCGTTTTCTAGATATGTAGCTGTAGGGATTGCATAGTCATAGTGGATGGTGTATAAATTATTTCCAACTGTTCTTTTTGGTATATGCTCCCATGACTTGCTCGTCTCTGCCGGCTGATGTATCTTGTAAAACAAAAGTCAGACTAGTAAGTTTGCACAAGAGAGAGAGAGAGAGAGAGAGAGAGAGAGAGAGAGAGAGAGAGAGAGAGAGAGAGAGGAATTACTGGGAGGGTTTTACTCGAGTTATTTTGGGCTACTGCTCTCCCTTCCCCAGAGATCGAAAAAGCCTCCCACCAACATGACGTTACTTCCCACTTCCACTGCTGCTCCTAAGCCTTTCAGGGAGTGCTTCTGCGCTCTGACTATCAAACAAGATTTTCAGTTGGCGATGAGCTAAACCTTCAGAAGATTGGAGACGAGGGGTGAAATGGTCAGAATTTGATTATTTAAACGGACGACTCGACAAAAATTTGTTAACATCGGACTTTAAGAAACAGCCATATTGTAGTCAGCTGTGAAGCAGCCCCGTGATATTCTGCCCCACGAATGGGAAGATTAGGCGTAAACAATGGAAGAAAGTAAAACTATTTACAGTGGTTGTAGTAAGATGTGTTTTTCTGTGAATATTTTACAGAAAGGAACAATAGATTGGAGCTCAGTCGAACACCTACGATGAAAATTTCAAAACTAATTTTTTGTTCTTTTTGTTTTGTTTCAAAATGGTCCTTATCTCAGGGAGAATTTGACTCTTAACTAAAAAGAACATGTCCCTATTTATCTGCCCCACCCCACAAAGGAAGATTTAGACACAGGTTGGTTTTTAATGTGGGTAAAATCCAGCGCCTCCAAGAGGGGCATTCTGGGTTCGGACAAAAATAAAAATAGTCTTAGCCTAGAAGAATTTATCCTTCACGGACCGAGGACAGAACAGAACAGATACAACACTTTGATCGTAGCACGCAAGCCGAGAAAAAATTTGAAAAGATATTCTGGTTAATGTAGTTTCAGAATATATTTGATATGAGGAAGGGGAGTCTATCTTCATAACCCTCGTAGAAGGTATGCAACATATTTGCATTCTGTATACGTCCGGCTCGAATGCAGACTCCCACGATATTATTGTAGCATTTTTGTAAAAAACAAAAGAAAGTGTATTCTAGTTTCACGTTCTACACAAGTGTCATCAGATGAAATTTAACAAGCCGCGCGTGCGTGCCCCCCCCCCCGCTCTGTATGTGACTCGATGTGGCGAGTGTAAAATGCAATAAATTTGGGGCATTTTTGACCCCCCTTTGACCCCCCTGGGGGCGCGAACCAGAATTTTTCTGAGGTCAAGGATGCTCATTTTATATTCAGAACAATTACCTCTACATTTTGGCCAAGTTTAAGAAAAATTGAATGGATGGATGAAAAGTTATGGGGCAAAAAATGTCATTTTTTGCCATTTCGGGGCCTTTTGACCCCCCTGGGGGGGGGGCTAACCAGATTTTTTTTCCAAAAATCGGAGAATGTCACTTTCTAATCTGACCAAAGTTACAACTTCATGCAAAATTTCAGAGAAATTCAATGGATGGTTGAGGAGAAAAATCCGGACGGACGGACGGACAGACGGACATGCCTCGAAACATAAGTCCCCCGATTTATAAAATCGGAGGACCAATAAAATATTGTTTTGCATTGCGACTGCGCCGATTGGGCGATCCCATCTTAAAAAAAGCGGAGGGTGATAACGTCTGTCCAATGAAATTACCTCAGCGAATTATTATATAGATTTATTAATTTTTTGCGGTTATGTGGATTGGCAAAGAGTGTTAAGTATAATGTTACCGAAAAAGTATTCGAATTTGTGGGTTGTATGTCATAATTTATAGCTTGAAACTTCAAAGTTGACAATTTCAATGAAGACTGGTTTCGAACATCTAAATCGCTGTTGCGGATAGGACATTATGAAATGAAACTATACCAAGGTCTATCTATACGAAATTAATTCATTTCGTATGAATCAGATGATTCTATTCTTGGCATTGGTTTCCCCGATATCTTTCTTGAAAGACATCAAGTACTTACAGGCGAGACCACGTAAAGGTTGTCAACATCCTGGCTTAGTTGGTATCGACGCGGACTGAGAACCTGGGTGTGCCAGGTTCAAATCCAAGTCATTCCACTGAAAAAACGCTTCTATCAAACCCACATGACACTTGTGTCTAATCTCCTGGAGAGGGATAAAATAGAAATCGGGTGGCCTCGGCTTGATAAAGTGGTGATTTATGTTTATTTATATATATATATATATAAAAAACAAACAAACAAAAAAAATCTTAATTGAAAGTCTTTCTGGAACGAACTGGAATCGAACTTGGCACACCCAGGTTTGAGCCCGTGTCGTTAACCAGTTAGACACCGTAACATCCCGTTAAGACAATGATAGACAAAAAAAAAATCGTGAAGAATGCGAAAGTTCAGCGTCCCAAGAACGTTCTGATGAGAGAGAGAATACGACATCACGTAGACACACATGTTCTCGTTAAATCACTGAAGTTAAGCAGCGTTGAGAGTGGTCAGTGGCAATTTGGGAAGACCAGGTTCTTACGCAACAAAAGTCTCTTTAAAGACAAACTAGTCTAAAAATCAATAGTATACAAAAATGTTCGCTTTCCGCATGACCTAACGATGGTTGGCATGTCGTCAAACCCAACAACAACATCTACGTGTTATTTTTTAAATTAATCACTTTTATTAAAATAAAAGTAAAGCTTAAATCTAAATTAAATATGAATTAATTCGTAAGATGAATAAATATTCATTTATTCAATGAAATAAATTTACACATACAAAATTAGTCTTGCAGACATCAAGGATAAATATTCGATGTATATCTCTATATATACATACCTAACAGTATATATCCAGATATACATGGAATATTTATATTTGTCGTACAGGATTCACTCCTAAAATATTTAACCGATTACTATTTTGGAACACAGCTGATAAACGTAAGAGGATATAATGTGGTCTATATTTAGTTTAATTTAGTTTTTATTATTTTTTCTCCTCCATTTTAACATTCTTTGTCGCACGCGCTGCAAAATTCTTTTTTTTCCAAAAAGTTAAACACGTGCCAAAAATATCCCGTTGTGCGTTCTTCTTGTCCTATGTATTGTCGTTATTTAATATATTTTAAAATCTTCACTTTTTCTGAATGAAACCGGTAAAATATCTCGTTTTTTATAGTTCATTACTGTATTTAATTTGTTTTTCCTTTCGTCTTTTTTAACGCCCCCCCCATATATATATGTATATATATATATAGTCTTTCTAGATATGCCGCCCTTCGCATAAATAGAACTTAAATTCCATTCTTGAATGTGGTAATGTCTCGTGGCCTAATGGTTATAGCTTGCTAACAGAGGTTGATTCTGTGGCAGTGGCTCGAACCGTGCGACCGTCTGAGATTATCATCCATACACTGATTGGAGCGAAATCTTAAAACGCTGACGTATGTAGGTAAAAATAATTTAATATTATTTACTTAAAATTAATATTGTTTATATATATATATATATATATATATATATATTTATATATATATATATAATCATGATTTTTGGAGTACAACATTTTATTCTCGCAAGTATGAAGGTAAGGCGAATTTTATCGTTCATGATTAAAAGTTAATAAAGAAAAAAACGCCAGCCGACCGGTTTTGCCCTCTATAACAAAAGCTGTATCGAGCGATTAAAAACACCCCAAAAAACAGGGATTTAAAAAAGGAGGGTTTAAAAGAGAGAGTACAGAATATAAAATAGCATTATGTTATATGTACAATGGAGGATGAATCTTAGAGACTGATCACATCTAGTCCTAATAGACACTCCCTTTGCTTACAAAGGGAGGGACGTTTAAGACGAAAGTGGATCGTCTCCAAGATTTTTAGATGGTATAATGAGTGAGCATGACTGAGAATGGTGACGGAGTCCATGCTAAAATTCCTAGCGCACGGCGTGTTTTTAAGTAAATGGTCTGTAATGGAAGACCCGTATGTGTTATTTTGAGGGCGAAACCGGTCGGCTGGAGTTTTTTTTCTTTTTTTTCTTGATTAACTTTTAATCATGAACGATAATATCGCCTTCCCTTCATGCTTGCGATAATATATATATATATATAAGTTACATGCTTTACAAGTTTATAATAATCATTAAATGTTTAAACAAGGAATACAATATGAGAAAGTTCTTTAAATCCATGGATTTTCAAAAATAAATAAATCTTTTCATCAGAAAAAAAAGAATGGATTACTAAATATTGGTAAATATAATTTATTTAAAAAATAATTACAGAACATTCATGAGTTATGTAAAAAGCAAAACCTTTCACATATTAATGAACAGAAAATCTTTTTAATAACGAATCTCTAAATACATCATAAGGTGTTAAAAATAATCCATGGAAATGCTGTATTGTAATGTACTGACATTAGCTTTCAATAAAATGCAAGAATAGTCAATATCAAATATATTTGAAAATTAATACATATATAGAGGCACCATGTCTCGATATGTCTTACTTGGCAGTTATTTTAAGAGTGATGGGGTAATTTTAGCATTAAGTTTATTATAAAGAAAAGAGAAGACACATAATTATTTTATAACACTAAAAAAAATGTGTGTAATTCTACCTCAACGGGTTAGCCGTGTCCTCGTGTGTATATATCTATCTATCTATATATCTATCTATCTATCTATATATATATATAAACGCCATTATTATCACCAGTAAAAACAATAACAAATATGTAACTTAAGTATTTAGGCGATAAAAATCGTACATATTACCAGGCACGGCGTTATAGTCCGGTGGTAAAACTACCGACAATGTAATCGTAGGTTCGAGCCTTGTCCAAGTTAGCCATGCTGATGACAGCTGATAGCCGGTACACGTTTCCATGGATTACTTCTATGTACGTAAACAAATTATAAAAAAATGATACATGTATGTATGTATGTATATATGTATGTATGTATGTATGTATGTATGTATGTATGTATGTATTTGACCTGAAATTTTAACATTGAGCTGATTTAATTCCTGCAGTATTTAGAGTAACTAATTTTATAGATTTGAATGACCCCCTATTATCTTTTTAAATTTTTTATTTTCATTCATTTGCTGGGGACGGGACATTCTTCCAAATGCCATACGATCACCCGCTATTTACAGACTCCAACCGAGAGCTCTTTTCAGGATTCTGGCTGTTCTCTTCAAGTTTGGTTTAATACATGTCCATTTTAACTCTACTTAATCATTTGACTTTCTCATCCTTATGTATGTATGTTTGTATGTATGTATGTATGTATGTATGTATGTATGTATGTATGTATGTATGTATGTATGTGTAGTTTTATTTAAGAAAGAGTCACCACATATCAAAACCTAAAGGCCGCTCAAAGATCAGGGCTAACCCGAGTTTGCCAAGTGGATGGTGAGACAACACCATGATAACTGGTAACGATGTTTATTTACTCCTCGCGGAGTTAGGCACAAGGCCAGTTTTATCTTACTCCCACAAGTAAGATGTGACCCAAGATCGGGTCGAGCAAGTGGGGTTAAAAGCCAGCGCTAGAGAGGTGAGCACTCTGGCCATTTAAAAATTGCCTGGGCAGCCCCGTCGGCATTCCCCGGTAGGGGCGCCTCAGACAGTAAGCAATAAACTTACTCCTCCCCAAAGAGGGGAGGCGAAGCCTGGGAGGGTGGACCTCCTAGAATTGCACAGGACAGGTGTGCAGTATCCATCGGAACAGATACTACACTTTGATCTTAGCCAAAAGGCCGAGATAAACACCCACAAACATGAAATTCTGGCCACATGTTCCTTGGTTCTGTTCTCTATAAGTTCCAGTTGCTTTGAAAAATCTCGAAACGCGGCTGCCAAATCTATAACAGGTTTTGCTGTTTATTTCCGACAGCATTCGGACAATCGCTTCCTGTCGGTCAGACGAACCTCTGCTCGTAAGCAGTCGCTGCATTCGTCGATTTTTTAAAAATGTGTTTTTACTCTTTCGTTTTATTTTATTTTCTTTCGATGCCCAGTTTTATTCAAATGCCTTAAATATTTCTTATATAGTATTAGGTATTATTTAAAATAAAAAAGATTCTTTTAATAAATTATTAAATAACAACGAAAAAGTAATAAAGATCAACGAGTGATTATGCTAATAGGCAGAGGTGGCTCGGGCCGGCGGGCATGAACACTTTAACCGATCTTTTACCTATCTTTTAGTTCTATTTATTTTATTTATTTTATCTATTTATTTTTTTTGTTTTTGTCTTTTAATCAAATGTGTCCTACTTTGTTCACCCGAGGGTGAGGGGTGCCAACCTAGTAAAACATACCTACCACCCGACAAGGGTACTGATGTGACACACAGTTGTTTCTAGTGTTTGCGACCAATCCCTTACCGACGGTTAACATATATCCCCTTTTTATCTCAGTCTTGTCCACATTTTACCTATGTGCTTATGGTGTGTATGGTGGTTAGGGGTGTAGAAAAATATGATATCCCTGTCCTTTGTATTCGTTCCGCAATGCCGACCATATATGTGAAACTCTTATCGAATGTAGGTTATATGGTTGGTGTGTTAACTAGAATTTTCTAATCTTTTAAAATATAGTTTTTATTTTTATTTTTTACTTGGATTCACCCCAAACAAGGCACATCGCCACTGAGACGCAAGGTGCTACTATGAATTAGGGGCCAAATCTGTAAAGGTATCCTAAGTGGGGAATTGTGCAGCTAGATGTTTGTTCACATTACATTCAGATTTCTGCATGTTGGTACAGTCGGAGAAACAAAGAGCAGGGAGGGTATTCCAAATGCAAGCAGTTTGAGGAAAGAAGATATACGAGTAAAAAGCTTTCCAGTATCTGGAGACCTGTACAGTGGAGGGGTGGAATTTTGCTGATTGTCTGGTTGGTCGAAGATATTTACGTTGAGGAGTCGGAAGTTCGTTGGAGCACATTCCATGGATGTACTTGTAAAACAAACACAGCGATGCAACATTACGGGGATGGGAACGGGAAGTGAGCTTGATAGACAGTGTGAGACCAATTAGATTAGAGGGAGAGACTAGTGGTTGTTTCATAGTTATTAGACATCAGTTAAGTAAGATTCACTGAATTTCAATTTTTTCTTAAGACCCCATTAAGCTTAAGCATCACATTTTAGACCTTTTCTAGAATCAAAATCATGTAATTGAATTTGATCAGTATTGGAATAAGGATTCTAGACATGATGATTAATGTCATTATATGGTGATTTTAATCTTCGTAAGACGACATAAAAGTGGTGCAAAATTGTTCTCTTCGGGGAATTAATCTTACTAGTTTGATATAGATGTAAATTGTGTTTATTTTCTTTTACTCTTCAATAAGCAATATTTTGAGAAAGTCTCTCCTCTTAGCGAAAATTAGGAATTTCCTTTTGTTTACGTATCTGTTTTCATTGAATACGTCATTTCAAAGTAAATCGTGAAATACATTTGTGTTTATTGTCAGTTTTTTTACTGACCGAATCATGAGACAAAAACGTTCTTACTGTGTCCCATAAGATACCTGAACAACCATTAGCATTTTTTTTTATTAAAGTGCTTATGACACACTACAATATTTTATGCAATCTTGCCCTGATAACGTTTGAACCCATAAGTGCTTAGTAATAGTATCAATCGTTTTTTTTGTTGTTTATTTTTATTTTTACGGCATATCAACCTTCTACATATACGGCATATCAACCTTCTACATATACGGCATAATCACGTTCATTCATTAATTTCGTATGGACCAGATGATTCTATTGTTTGTATTGGTTTTCTCTATATCTTTCTAGTTAGACTTCTTTCTAGATAGACATCGGGTACTTACGGGAGGGACCACGTAAAGGTTGCCAACATCCTCAGTGAAATTGTTTCTGTGGAACGAACAGGAATCGAACTGGACACACCCAGATTGTCAGTGAGTGTCGTTAACCACTTAGCAACTGTCACCTCCCATAATCATGTTGACGCACCGGTTCTCTTTAGATCACCGAAGTTAAGCGACGTTGAGCCTGGCCAGTACCAGATGGGTGACCATTTGGGAATAACAGACGCTGTGTGTCAGTCTGGAAACCAATGAAAACCGATCAAACTTAACCTTTCTGTCCAGACACCGACACGATAACTCGAAAAAACGTTCAACGAGTTTTAGTTACTGTGGAGGCTGCGATGACCTGGAAAGATCACACTGATACATTTTTTTTTTCAATCTTTTACGGATTAATGCCGAATCTAGTGTCATTGTAGTAAAAATGTTATTCTTCGAAGTTCTTAATATATTCAACTAGCAGGGATATCCGGTGTTGCACAGAAAAACGTGTAACATTTCTATTAAAGCTTCTATCTATCTCTTTCCCCCTCCCCGGCTTACCCTCCATCCCCCACCATCCTCTTTCTTCTCCACCCAGCCCATTCCTCTCTCTGGACACACTCATTTCTAGAGTTGTATGTGTAAGCATAAGGGGATTAACCCCGTGGAAAAAAAAACATACTTTCCTTTATATAGTATCTGGAAATCAGAAATCTGCGCTCTTTCAGAGTCAAAGGATGAATACTTTTTTGAATAAATTTAAAATATTAATACCCCGGCGCAACGCCGATCAAGAAAATACCAACTTTGTGGGTGTTTGTTTTGTAGTTTTAGAGTTTTAGCTGCACACACACACACACACACACAACTGCCCTATATATAATAGATTATTTACTAATTCATACCCGCTCCATGAGACAAGAAGTGGTAGGAGGAGGGGTTAGAACGGAAGTGGGACGAGAGAGAACATAGAGAGCAGTGACACCAGCAGCGTTAAAAAAGGAGCCAGAGGATGACTTGAATCAGGCGTGCTCAACCTTTTTAACCCCATTGACTACAAACTATATGGAATTATTCTGTGGTCCCCATCGACCACGTTTGTTACTACAGTTTTATACTGTATATTTGGCGCTCCTTACTTTAAGTGAAATAAATATTAAAGAAACAATTTTTCTAATCCTAAAATCTGGCCGTGGACACTAAAAATTAGTCTGTGCACCACGTTGGGTACATGAGACTTAAATAACACTAGTTTAAACCCGCCTCTTGAGCGGTGTTGGTACACTAGCTGGGCATGTCAATTTCCATCTTTACCAAGTTTTTACCGTTTTATAGCTCGTACGTAGAAAACTAATTGAAATTTTCATGCGAAAGAAATTCGCTACTTAGTATTTGCATAAGAGAGTAAGTAACTACGATAAATGTATTTAGAAGCCCTTTACAAAAAACTAAACATCCCACAACCAATAACGTGAATTACGAAACTAGTCACAACATTTTAAAGTGTCTAGCATTGTAATTAATGTTACCAAATCCTTACCCGTTAAGCAAGTATACGTTTGAATCTTGAGCGCGCTCAGAACGTAATCAAATTCTTAGCGGTTAAGCAATCACATTTTTCAATCTTGTCCGCGCTTAGAACGTAATCACGCTCGCATGTAACATCTCAATATTATAGACGATCTATTGTAAAGTTGTAAACTACTAACCGTTATAATATAAAAAAACCTACTCAACGGTAAAGACACCAAGACTAACACCGCCTGAAAATGATTTGATGAATCAAATCGAAAGTACTCGCGAAAAAGGGGGAAAAATGGAACAAGAAACCCATGGAACTTACACCAATTAAACCGAAATACTAAATAGGCTATTCGGAAAATTTAAAAAAAAAGTCTTATCAAGCAAAAACACTCCGTGTTATTTAATAAAGTTTTCTTAAATAAAAATATGCTGCGTAAATACACACATTATATATATATGGGAAATGAAAAAGAAAAAACCAAGACTTATTTTTTATATATTCATCAACGTTTCGTCTTTATTGTAAGACTTCCTCAGGATGATACTTTTAAGAAAAATGTCATGCAAGTACATCGAAGTCTTACAATAAAGACGAAACGTTGATGAATATATAAAAAAATATCTCTTGGTTTTTCCTTTTTCATTTCCCATTACGTCGGATTACTCTCATCCTTCCTTTCTCACATATATATATATATATATATATATATATATCTATAATCATATATATAATGTCAGAATGATAAATATATATATGGGCCCAAATTCTAGTATACATTTTGGTCTATTAAAATAATTTCCAACGCTATTGATAATGTTTAAACATTCATTTATTTATGTTTTTAAACATGGCGTAAATCATAAATCTATGACGTCACGTCAAGGCTATAATTATTTTGTTAAGGTAATGATATAAGATCTATATGGTATTTTATTACATTAGGATCCGCTCTAAACCCAACCTCCACTTTGACCCTGACCCTGACCCTGACGACGAAGTCATAGTTACGTCGGGTCCTAATGTAACAAAGCACAGAATGTATAAATAGCTCAGTTTGTAGAACATCAGACTGGAGATCTGAAGGTTTCAGTTTCGATTTCCGATTACGGCGTCTTATTTATTTGTTGGGAATTTTTTTATTTAATATTAATGCAACATTTTTCATTTCTAAAAGAAGTCAAGATATTTCTTTAAAAAATTGTGACTGATAAATACAAGATAAAGTGTCTCTTATATTATGAGTGGATATTGACGAGAAAACACTTGATTTTCGAGTTAGTCCATTGAAACAAATACTGATCGACATTCTTCGTTGTAAACATATAATAGTACAATGTGTGATAGTGCACTGTTATTTGTACTTATAAGATAGTTAAACTCTATCCCCGTGACAGAATCACAAGTAAAGTAATCCTGGGCCTGATGTTGCCACGTACACCAACAGAACCGTGAAATAATGCCACCTGAAGCAGTAGAGCTCAGAAGAAAGATGTGAGTGTCTTGATCGGCAGGGGCTTCTTTGATAGCTGGCAAGGAAACTCGGTCGGCATCCTGCGAATATTCACCCTTATTATCCCAAGTAACAGGATATAACGCACCAGATACATGTAAATAAATATGATCATCACAAGCCAAAGACCAAACAGAGGAAGAAATTTACCATAAAAGAAGTTAGAGTAGTAATGGAGTGCTATCACATAAGCAACACAGAGGCTCTTTAAACATATAGAACATAATCCTGAAGTTATGTAATTGATTTTCCAAACATCCTGTATATTGAAAGGGAGGGGAAGTCGGGTTCCTATTGTGAGAAGTTGATTACGTAATGTACAAATATATATGTGTGTGTGTAAGTATATTTCGC
>OY744518.1:79948636-79951493 GCA_963556195.1 Sepiola atlantica
AACAATCTGCGCAATATTGTAATTTGAAATGTCTGAGTACATTTTAGGAGAACATCAGAGTAAAATACTCATGGCTTAGGTGAGGCTCGAACTAAAGTCACAGCAAGCAGCGTTCTTTCTACCTTCCTTCTACTTTCTCTTTCAGCCAAAGTCCAAGAAAGAACGGCGAGGACAAATCAAGATTTCCTTTTACACCAGTGAAGATCGAAAAATTATCTCATTAAATGCGTACTTGGTGATTTGGGTAGCAGTGTTAGGATTTCTGACTATGAGAGTAAGAACTCCTCTGTCCTCCTTTATTCATGACTAATAAAATATTTAATCAGGATTAATTAGAAGAATCGCTGACATCGATTGAAAATATATTTTTTAATACAACAGGTCAATATTTTCTTTAGATGACTGAGGAAGCAGATTTTTCATACAGTTTGTAGTAAAACCACGTTATTGATCACGACTGTACGGAGGGGCTGGCTTTACTTTATATATTATATGAATATACTCTTATTGGTAAGATAGAAAGAGTATACTTGGTGACGACTTCCGGTTTTGAAATCGGAAACTGACAACCGGTGTTTATCAAAAAACAGTTCCTCATTATATTTTAGGTCGGATGTTTTTTTAGGGAGAGGGCGAATTAATAATTTGTTTTCAACAATTTAAAAAAAAATATTAACACGTAAGTAAATCAAACTTTTTTTATAACTGAAAAAAAAAATTATTACAATTAATCAAATCAAACTTGTTTCTATAAAATTGGAATATTTTTTTTTTAGTTTGAAAATGTTTTTGGCACTTCTACATAATTTGTTTTTATACCCTAAACTAACCCTAACCCTAAACTAACCCTTAGTTTTAGATTCGTCAAACGCCGGCTTGGTTCGGTTCAAATTCTGTAGAAGCACGATATTTTTTAAATAGTTTATTTTGAAAATATATTTTAGATTTTTTATTTACAATATTTTTTCGAGGGCTAACTCTCTTAACGAAATATTGAAAAGACAAAGGTCTAAGGCTGGAACTACGTCTTCGCAAATTTTCTGCTTGACTGATTCCCACTCTAAGCGATCTAAAACGACGATGGACTGTTTGTTGTTTTTTTATAAACATCGTTGTCAATTTCGGATTACACAACCGGAAGCTGTCACCAAGTAGACACATTCTATATAACCTTCTCATTAAATATTTCAAATAATGCAATTTGTAAAAAACGACTCTTTTCCTTTTTGTTGTTGTTGCAGATGAATTTTGATGTTACAATGAAACTGAGCTCAAACGGCGGGAACACCTTTTACCATTCATAAGGAATCGGCAAGAAGGTAAGTCTTTCACGCTGTCATTCTACCTGTGATACTGAATCAGATCAAAGTGTAGTATATATATCTGCATATTTGGTTCTATCTTTTCTGGCGCATCCACAAATTACTGACTGCGATGTGAAAATACATGGGACTGTTTTAAATCAACCTATCTGCCAAAAAGCGTTGTGTATCCCCCTCCCACATTATACCGACCGGTTATATTGAAGTTTTAAACTCTATAATGGCTGCCAAATGTTTGCGAATAGTTTCGCCACACATTGCAATCAGTGTATGGGGCAAAATAACAATATATATATATATATATATATATATATATATATATTAGTAATCCAGGTAAAGCGAACATCCACAGGATAAAAAATCCAAAGAATTTCAATGAGTGCTCAATATCAAATTTGGCTTTTATATATATGATTATTTTAATTTATACAGATATGTACAAAATCTGTGTTGCAAGTTTTGGTCATGTCTGTATAAATAAAAATAATCATATATATTATATATATTATATATTTAAATTAAATTATCCACCATAATAAATAAATATATAAGTATATAAATATATGTGTCACTCCCTATCTGGGGGCATCACATTGGTGAAGGGCAATTTATTTCACAACTAGCATTAAGGAAAAATTCTCTTTTGTATAAATAATTAAATTTGTTCAAAAGTATCACAAACAAAATAAACAAATAAATGACACACACACACACACACACACACACACACACATATATATATATATATATATATATATATATACTATATTTAAAATTAAAAAAAAAATTATTACCTACAGACACCGGTGTTTCATGCTTATGCAATCATCAGTGTAGGAGATGCCAATCACTGCCGGTCGAAGGATGCGAACCCAGTTACAATGTCACCTTTGACTTTGCAGCCGGATATTCTACCCCTAGGTCAACAGTCATTAACACGAGTAGGAATGGAATTTAAACTCTATGTAATGTCAAATCGAGCAGACAAATACAGCAAGCTGAGTCAGATAGTGTTCAACTGCCGAAGCACGAACACTGCATTACGCTTCGTGTGATTGCTTGTTTGTAAATTCTCCTAGACGTCCATCGTTACTTTTAAGGGGGAGATAAGAATATAAAAAAAATCTTTATTATTATTATTATTATTATTATTATTATTATTATTATTATTATTATCTACAGACACCGGTGTTTCATGCTTATGCAATCATCAGTATATAGTATCGCAAATAAAACAAATAAATAAATAAATGACATCTCTCTCTCTCTTTTTCCCCAATATTACAAGTCGTATCAGCCTTAGCACTTTTTCGAAATCTTTCTATCATATTAGCACCATTAAATGTGTGACACGACTCATCTTTATTGCCAATCATCGTACTTGAGAGAGATGCCAACTGCCAATGTCATTTTAAGACATTACATTGATCGGTATTGCTGGGCTTGCAGAAAATATTACCATTATATTTGTTACACCGGCCGTTCTTACACAGGAGAAACTACACCGGTTGTCACTATAAATAGTGCGAGTCACC
>OY744518.1:79954193-79979707 GCA_963556195.1 Sepiola atlantica
ACGCAAAGTTAGTGATTGAAGAACAACATGGCACGTGAGCATAAAACGCGGGAATTCTTTCACAATGGCGGGAAAATCAATACAGAAAATCTTCACCCCCCCCCCCCCGCCCCCCAAAAAAAACTGAAGTCGGTGGGAAAAACAGGTTTTCAGATTGAAATGCATTGAAAGAAATTTGGATGATTCGCGTTTGTTGAAGAGTTCGCCTTGGGGGACGTGATGAATACGGTGAGAGGTTGTTTCTTTTCTTTTTGTTAAAGACGTTCTTGCGTCCGATAGGATTTGTCCGTCTGTCACACTCCAGTTAAACATAACATTTTCATCGCTGAACGCACACATTGAATGGACGCCTTTTTTATGCAACGACGTTTGCACGTCATTCGGTTAGTCAAGCTCAAGTTTGAAATGGAAGTTTTTCGTAGCTAAACTCAGATTTATTTATTTTATTTTTTTTACTGATTAGACACCGCTTATTAAGGCCCGGGACTACTTGAGGATAAGGATGAAAAACAGTGTTTGTTGGACGATTATCGTCATCACAAGAAGATTGGAAACAATGAATGGAATAGCAGACGATTAGTTAAGAGGATTTGTTTTTCCAAAAAGAACAGCTCGACAAGTGTTCGTTCACAATTTGACTTCAAGACGACCATGTTGCAGTCGGTTGGGAAGCAGCCTCGTGGTGTCTTGTCCAACAGATGGGATATTACTACTACTACTACTACTACTACTACTACTACTACTTTCGTGTGAATCAGATCTTCTGGTGTTGACATTAGTTTCCCCGATGTTTTTCTAGTTAGAAATATTTCTGGAAAGACATCGGGTACTTACGGGAAAGACCACAAAAAGGTTGGCAACATCCCTAAGTGACAGTGGTACTGTGGAACCGACTGGATTCGAACTTGGAACACCCAGGTCTTCAGTCCGTGTCGTTATCCATTTAACCACCGCCATCTCCCCCACAGATTGGATATTCTAGGAAAGAAACGCTGTTCATGGAAGTTTCGTTTGGTTTTTTGTGTATAGAGAGAGAAATGAAAGTCCTTTGCTATGGTTGTAGCCAGACGAGTTCTTGGTGTGAATGTCTTATCGGGTGTATCAGGGATTAGAGGTCAGTCGAGCAGCTACCATGAACATAACGATAGAGTAGAGACAGTCTAGAGACATCTCTTCTGTGTGAAAGAGGCTGTAGGGACGAGAAGAGATCAATCATCCTCCATTAGATCGCGAAGTCAGTTTTCTAGTCTGTCAAGACAAGACAAGAGTGTTCCGAGCGGAACTCTGCCAAAGTAATTACGGTGGAACATAGGTGGGATTTGTCGAGATAATTCTAAATTCTAACGATTCATGTCTGTTTTTAATGTTATTATTGGCCCATATCTCATCGGAATGTGTGTCATGCGACCAATGCAGTGGACAAGGTAAAGTAACCATATGCACTTTACGTAAGTGTGCATTAAGTAAGTAATGCATAAAATAAACATTAATTAATTAATGATTTTCATTTGTAGAATCTTTCTACATTCTTAGTATATATATATATATATATATATATATATTACTGGCAGGAAGACCCGACGTTGCTCAGGATGTAATGAGGATCACTACTATGTGCTTTTGTTACTTTGCCCCTAACACCATATTGTTTCCCTTTTTGTACTGCCCCTCCCGTTTTGCCCCCTAATGTGGCAGAAAGAAGCTGACACGTTGGGAAACTTTCTCAATTCGTGTGTTATACATATCGTTTAAATTTCATTAAAATCGGATATATGTATTTGAAGTTTTAAGGGGGTTCTGTCCCCATGGTTCACTTAAAGATGAGGGCATGTGGATATTCGGCGCATACGGTAACGTAGAGATTCGGGACCAATTCCATTGTCTTTCGCCAGAAAATTTAATATATATGATTTAAATTTCATAAAACTAGGAGGTATTTGAAGTTTTAAAAGGGGGTTATGCCCGCAGTCGTGTTGGGGGGTCACTAAGAGATTAAATCCTGAGCAACGTTGGTTCTTCCTGATAATCAACTTATAATGTGTATATACATGAAATACTAATAGCTGGCTCTTCTAGAAGTCGAGTACTCTCTCAAGGAATTTATTGCATGCTACATAGGTTAGAGAAACATCATTAAAACGAAACAATCTGCGCAATATTGTAATTTGAAATGTCTGAGTACATTTTAGGAGAACATCAGAGTAAAATACTCATGGCTTAGGTGAGGCTCGAACTAAAGTCACAGCAAGCAGCGTTCTTTCTACCTTCCTTCTACTTTCTCTTTCAGCCAAAGTCCAAGAAAGAACGGCGAGGACAAATCAAGATTTCCTTTTACACCAGTGAAGATCGAAAAATTATCTCATTAAATGCGTACTTGGTGATTTGGGTAGCAGTGTTAGGATTTCTGACTATGAGAGTAAGAACTCCTCTGTCCTCCTTTATTCATGACTAATAAAATATTTAATCAGGATTAATTAGAAGAATCGCTGACATCGATTGAAAATATATTTTTTAATACAACAGGTCAATATTTTCTTTAGATGACTGAGGAAGCAGATTTTTCATACAGTTTGTAGTAAAACCACGTTATTGATCACGACTGTACGGAGGGGCTGGCTTTACTTTATATATTATATGAATATACTCTTATTGGTAAGATAGAAAGAGTATACTTGGTGACGACTTCCGGTTTTGAAATCGGAAACTGACAACCGGTGTTTATCAAAAAACAGTTCCTCATTATATTTTAGGTCGGATGTTTTTTTAGGGAGAGGGCGAATTAATAATTTGTTTTCAACAATTTAAAAAAAAATATTAACACGTAAGTAAATCAAACTTTTTTTATAACTGAAAAAAAAAATTATTACAATTAATCAAATCAAACTTGTTTCTATAAAATTGGAATATTTTTTTTTTAGTTTGAAAATGTTTTTGGCACTTCTACATAATTGGTTTTTATACCCTAAACTAACCCTAACCCTAAACTAACCCCTTAGTTTTAGATTCGTCAAACGCCGGCTTGGTTCGGTTCAAATTCTGTAGAAGCACGATATTTTTTAAATAGTTTATTTTGAAAATATATTTTAGATTTTTTATTTACAATATTTTTTCGAGGGCTAACTCTCTTAACGAAATATTGAAAAGACAAAGGTCTAAGGCTGGAACTACGTCTTCGCAAATTTTCTGCTTGACTGATTCCCACTCTAAGCGATCTAAAACGACGATGGACTGTTTGTTGTTTTTTTATAAACATCGTTGTCAATTTCGGATTACACAACCGGAAGCTGTCACCAAGTAGACACATTCTATATAACCTTCTCATTAAATATTTCAAATAATGCAATTTGTAAAAAACGACTCTTTTCCTTTTTGTTGTTGTTGCAGATGAATTTTGATGTTACAATGAAACTGAGCTCAAACGGCGGGACACCTTTTACCATTCATAAGGAATCGGCAAGAAGGTAAGTCTTTCACGCTGTCATTCTACCTGTGATACTGAATCAGATCAAAGTGTAGTATATATATCTGCATATTTGGTTCTATCTTTTCTGGCGCATCCACAAATTACTGACTGCGATGTGAAAATACATGGGACTGTTTTAAATCAACCTATCTGCCAAAAAGCGTTGTGTATCCCCCTCCCACATTATACCGACCGGTTATATTGAAGTTTTAAACTCTATAATGGCTGCCAAATGTTTGCGAATAGTTTCGCCACACATTGCAATCAGTGTATGGGGCAAAATAACAATATATATATATATATATATATATATATATATATATTAGTAATCCAGGTAAAGCGAACATCCACAGGATAAAAAATCCAAAGAATTTCAATGAGTGCTCAATATCAAATTTGGCTTTTATATATATGATTATTTTAATTTATACAGATATGTACAAAATCTGTGTTGCAAGTTTTGGTCATGTCTGTATAAATAAAAATAATCATATATATTATATATATTATATATTTAAATTAAATTATCCACCATAATAAATAAATATATAAGTATATAAATATATGTGTCACTCCCTATCTGGGGGCATCACATTGGTGAAGGGCAATTTATTTCACAACTAGCATTAAGGAAAAATTCTCTTTTGTATAAATAATTAAATTTGTTCAAAAGTATCACAAACAAAATAAACAAATAAATGACACACACACACACACACACACACACACACACATATATATATATATATATATATATATATATATACTATATTTAAAATTAAAAAAAAAATTATTACCTACAGACACCGGTGTTTCATGCTTATGCAATCATCAGTGTAGGAGATGCCAATCACTGCCGGTCGAAGGATGCGAACCCAGTTACAATGTCACCTTTGACTTTGCAGCCGGATATTCTACCCCTAGGTCAACAGTCATTAACACGAGTAGGAATGGAATTTAAACTCTATGTAATGTCAAATCGAGCAGACAAATACAGCAAGCTGAGTCAGATAGTGTTCAACTGCCGAAGCACGAACACTGCATTACGCTTCGTGTGATTGCTTGTTTGTAAATTCTCCTAGACGTCCATCGTTACTTTTAAGGGGGAGATAAGAATATAAAAAAAATCTTTATTATTATTATTATTATTATTATTATTATTATTATTATTATTATTATCTACAGACACCGGTGTTTCATGCTTATGCAATCATCAGTATATAGTATCGCAAATAAAACAAATAAATAAATAAATGACATCTCTCTCTCTCTTTTTCCCCAATATTACAAGTCGTATCAGCCTTAGCACTTTTTCGAAATCTTTCTATCATATTAGCACCATTAAATGTGTGACACGACTCATCTTTATTGCCAATCATCGTACTTGAGAGAGATGCCAACTGCCAATGTCATTTTAAGACATTACATTGATCGGTATTGCTGGGCTTGCAGAAAATATTACCATTATATTTGTTACACCGGCCGTTCTTACACAGGAGAAACTACACCGGTTGTCACTATAAATAGTGCGAGTCACCAGAGACACTGAAGACAAAGCACCACCTTGTAACTGTCTAGCCAAGAGCTAGTCACTTTCTTACTTTGTTAATACACTTGTTAAACCAACCCTCGACTTGACTTCCTTTATTTATTATTTACTGTGGAACAACTTCACAACAATATTTAAATTTAATTTTTAATAAACCCTATTTCATTTTACTATCTTTTAATTAATATTTGCAAAATAAAAAATACAAAAAAGACCATTTAAAAAAAATAAAAAGTTATAATTAAACAGACGAATTCTGTTATTTTTTAACAATGTTTTCATAAATATATATATCCTTATCTCCATCATTCCAGTAATTATAGGAGCAATCGCACTCATGAAACAGTATTTAAAAACTTACCTGGCGAATATACCCGGTAAACCAAGTGCAAGATAGATACAAACAATTGCACTGAAAGATCTTTAGGTTAGAGTATCTGAAATAGCATATTTATATATCTATCTAAATTAATAAATGCGAAAGGTTTTTCGATCTATCCTAACTATATTAACATCAACACACGTTAGGATTATTTAATTCCTATGATATTAAAATAGATTGAAATACCGTATATATATATAGGCATCTCCAACTCGCTCAAACTAATCTCGATTTTGCTCATGTGCATATTTATTTATTTTTAAGTTTTTAATAAACTAATATTCTGAAATATACCTTTCTACTTTGTATTGTAAAATTTTCTTCTACATACGCAATCGTTTTATCGATAGCGCTATTATTATAATTATAGATGAAATAAAGAGATTTTATAATAAAAAAATGTTAGCGTTTTAAAACATATTTATAATTTTATTTTCAAGGGAGATAATTTACTTCCGGCTTTAGTAAAGTGTCAAATATCGCTGAGATGTCGAGAATAGATACTACACTTTGATCTTAGCCAAAAAACCCCGGGACCATAAAAAAATATTTTTTTGTGACTAGGCATTTTTAAATTAAAAAGAAACAAAAAAAAAATTGATTAAATTGGAATATTTATTAATTGGGCGGTGTAGTGTAGCATCAGTTCTGTTGTCATCAGACTGTCCTCTCAGGAATTACCTAATCCGTTTTTTAAGGGTGTGTTGGGGGGGGGGGGATCCTCCAAGAATAAAAAAAATTAAAAAAACAAGACTCGATTTCGTCAAAATATATTTTATGGGGAGGGGTAGTGTAGTATCCGTTCTGTTCTCATAAGACCGTCCATGTAAGAATGATTCCTCCTTTTTTGAGTGGAAGGAAGTAGTGTTCGTTCATCATGATATTATCCTCTGTCCAGGGATGGAGTCAGTGTAGTATATTTTCGTTCACCATAATACTAGCTAAAGAAGATCGATGACTCAAGTTCATAATAAACATATATTTTTTAACTAGAAAATTATTGAAGTTATCGTTCTTCCTTAGCCAGCAGATTCATCTTTGTTTATACAGATGGCGACTATATATTTTCCAGCCAATTTTCATTTAGGCGTTTCACGTGGGCAATGAAACTTGCCATGGTTTTAAATGTTATCTAAATAAATAAATGCAAAAGTCTTTTTCCACCTATTCTAACTATATTGATATTAAAACGATTTATGCTTATTTAATTCTCTGTAGTATATTTTCATTCGTCATGATACATTCCTTCCAAGCATTACCTCCTCTTCGGGGGGGGGGAGGCCATACAGTATACATTCGTTCCCCACGATTACCAGTTTTGTGCGTGTGGGGAGTAGTGTACTATCTATTCTGTTGTCATGATATCCTCCCAGGCATTAACCCCACCTTGAGGGGGGGGGGGGTCAGTGTATATAGTTCGTTCATCATGATATCATCCTCTCATTTGCATATTTATTTATTTTTAAATTTCTGATAAATGAATATTTTCTAATCTGTTAATAGTTAAATACATGTGTTTATTATTAAAAAAAAAAATTGTTGTTGTTTTTGTTGATGTCGTTGTTCTTATTTACTTCCTTTCACGAAAACAGTAAGGCACAATGTCAATATTTAACGTTGGGAGAATCCAAATCAAGCACTCTGAATTGGAACAAAAATTTCAATTGCCGCGGTCTAGAAGGAGTTCTCCTTCACTAACAGAGAACATAAAAACTATGTGCAGATTAAGCACATATACTACATTTTGCTCCTAGCCCAAAAAACAAAGAGTTAACAAATTGGTAGTGATGATGATGATGATGACTTAAAAAATTGTGATAGAAAAAAAAACACCTCCTCTAATCTTTCTAAATTACAAAAAAAGTATTTTTCTTTAATATTACTTAAGTATTTTTCTGTCTTCCATAAAAAAAAGCGAAAATTAATATAAAATAGTTTTATTTGACCAATTGATGTTACACACTTATGTTTATTCATTTCATTATGTAACAAGTTTTAATGGGGAATTTATTTTAATTTTTATGCTGAAGCAAAATAAAATTTATCGACGTTGAAAATCTTAAAGACCATATCAATTAACCTTTTTGTTTTTTTTCCTAAAAACATACTTTGACGATGTCCATGCACAGTATATTTCCCCCACATTGGAATATTTAAAATAGCACTACGACAATCATAATTTTCTTATTTTTCTCTAAATTACAAAAATGTCAAATGGAAATTATTTCTTTGGTTTCTGTAAGGAAGACGGCAGTCTTAGTAATTGCCGCCCGGAGGGCGGTTAATTTTTGCTAGTATATCTATATGTGTGTGTGTGTGTGTGTGCTACGCTTATTTGGGTCAAGACTGCAAATATGGGCCATAAAACGACAATTAAACGCATTAACAACGCCCACTCGTTCACGAGTCTGCCAAGCAGTTTGACCTAGTTTCAGTCTAAGTAGGTCATTCGCTAAACAATGTGTTTTTTTGGGGGTTTGTATCCGTCGGGTCAGACGCAGCCAATGGCCAGGGAGCTTAAACGCGTGAGTCCGACAGGTGCTGCGCCAGCCATTCGGGCGGATTGTGCTTTTACTTTGATGCCTTTTTGTTTGTTTTTGTTTTTCTCTTTCGTTCTAAGAAACTTCAAATAAATAAACGCATCAGACACGACTAAACATTTATATCCTGACGTTCTCGCCCTCCACACGGTGGCAAAGTTAGACACAAGGTCAACAATTCGTAATACGCTCGGTCCCTATTCACTTCCCTCTCAACTAGGGCAGAGTTAGACACGAGGTCTGTTTTTATGTTGAAAAATGCACTTCCCTTTTAAGGGGCACTCTCGATTTAGACAAAAATAAAAGTTTCCCCAGTCTAGAAGGATTTCATCTTTATTGACAGATCAGTCTGGTCAATGTTATTGAAAAAAAACGTATTTTTTATTACCCTTCATTCCATTATCGTTTTACGTATCTAAACATTTTTTTCTACTTAGAAACGGTTCTACTTGTTTTCGGCTCTTGAAACAACCAAAAAACAGTGAGCAAATCATACCTAGATAAATTTGGGAGGGTCCTACTAACCACCACACTTAGCATTTTATTTTTCCGCAATGTGTATTATTTTCTAGATCCTCACCGCCCAACCGATAAATTTATACATATATTTTTTGTGGGAAATGAAAACTGAAAAACCAAGAGATATTTTTTTTTATATATATTCATCAACGTTTCGTCTTTATTTGTAAGACTTCCTCAGGATGATAATTTTAAGAAAAATGTCATGCAAGTACATCGAAATATTGGGTTGACATGATGGGTTGATGAGAAAAAGTAGTAGCCGTGGCTACTGAAAGCGCTGGACCAAGGTCCGGGCTGAGAGAAGTCAGTAGCAGAGAGTGAAATGAATGTGGATGGCTGTGCTACTGACTTCTCTCAGCCCGGACCTTGGTCCAGCGCTTTCAGTAGCCACGGCTACTACTTTTTCTCATCAACCCATCATGTCAACCCAATATTTCGATGTACTTGCATGACATTTTTCTTAAAATTATCATCCTGAGGAAGTCTTACAAATAAAGACGAAACGTTGATGAATATATAAAAATAAAACAAATATCTCTTGGTTTTTCCTTTTTCTATTTCCCATTACGTCGGATTACTCTCATCCTTCCTTTCTCATATATTTTTTGTAAATAAAAAACGTCAAACCATTGGGGATACTGTTAAGTAGGTTTTATCCTTAGTCGACCCAAATTCAATTTTGGCCTTGTGCCACATCTTATTTTATAAAAAAATTGACTACACTGAACTTTTTTGCAAAATTTTTAAGACAGATATATAAAAAAAAAGCTAATTATTTACAATAAATTAATTATGAGAAAAATCGTGAGGGAGAAAACATCATACAGTGAAAAGTCTCCCGAGCAACGTCGGGTAGCTATGGCTAGTAATTCCCAAAGAAGTAAAATGAAATAATTGTAAATCTAAAGTATACATTCCTGTGTCGCCATTTTATAGTCCCACCAAACGAGATATTAAATGCCTTGTGTAAACATATTTCTGCTTGACAGACCATGCCTTACATTTTGTACAGCGTATTGTTGAAGACCCCTAAAGTTGTTGTTCACAAACAGAAGAATTCGACGTATTTCCTGTAAGTGACCTCGATTGGGTCCCGGCCGATATTTGAAAAATTCTGCTATAGACGTCTATAGCAAGATTTTTTCAACCGGGTTTACTCGGACCACTAAGATCCCGCAAAAGGTTCTTAAGTGCTTCACAAGAACAAGCGAGATAAGCTAACGCACTTTTAACTTTTTAAAAAATTTAGTTTCATATACATAATATTACATAACACACAGTATGTTCATTGTTATTGTAATATTTGTAATACAGGGTGGGCAAAAATAAGGGTCCTATTTTAAAAAATTCATAACTTTTTTATTTATTGATTTTTTTTTTTTTTAATTTTTTTTTTTTAGAATAAGTAAAGGACCCCTTCCGAAGCAAGCATGAGCCGTATTAGCCCAAAGGAACGTACCCTCATTTAGAAAACATTATTTTTGCTTAAAAAACTCAAAACAGTGTAAAAAACAATACTTTAGTTTTTGTAAGTTTTAAGAAGTGTTTTTCGGCTAAAATTTGTTTTGTTTATTTCAAAAAATCTCGGAAGGGTCAGTCTACACACACATAAAGTTTGGTGAGTTTAACTTTTATTTTGTGGAAGTTATTCAAATTCAAGTTATTCAAATTTAAAGATAGGACCCTTATTTTGGCCCACCCTGTATATACATCATCATATCTTACCTATTATGCTATAAAAATATTACACTCGTTAGGAATATATTTACTGATGTCTGTATGGCGTCAGTGTGAAACAACGTTAACTAGTCAGTGCCGACTCAATGAACGGCACCGGCACGTGACTGATTCATGTATCAAATGACTTATTCAGTACAAGATTTACGGTCAGTCGTACTTTAAAATTATATATTGGGTTGGTCCAAAAGTTCGATGTTTTTTTTGGTGTTTTTTTTTTTAAGTCGATATTAATACAATTGATTTTCCACGCTCGATTTGCAAATTTTGAGAATGTCTTTCATTTTTTTTTACTTCTGTTGTCAGACGACAATCTACAGCTTTCCCTTTGTCACTGTCGATCATCTTTGGCCGGTGAGAGTGAGGAACATCTCTCACTGAAATATTTCCAGTTCAGAATCTCTGGTGCTACCAGATCAGGCTGTCTGAACATATCGGCTTCCTGACTTAAAATGCATCAAATATTGATGTTATTGCTTTTTCCCCTTCCCTTTGCAAAACGCAGTAATGTTCTGAAAAGCTAAAAACAAAAACAACAATTTTCTTCTACAAAACAGCAAAACCAAACACCGTGTATAAAGAACTTGAAGCATAAAAAACTTTTATCCAAATGACCGGATATGACATTAAATAATCCGAAAAAGGTTAATAATATGTCGTAAAACAAAACAACCAAACCTTTTCGGAATCGAGCAAACCATTTCGGACACGTCTGTTCTGTAACAGCATTCTCCCCATAGACATGGCATATCTTTATGCAGGTTTCTGTAGCTGTTTCTCTTTTTTTCTGTAGGAAAAAAAGCATCAGATGTCGGTAGTGTTCTCTTTTATCTTCTATTTCAAGGCCTGAAATACAAGCTAAAATGTAAGAACTTCTATGCTAGGTTTATTACACACTGGCGCACACATTCTCGCTACACGAAATACAGTATTTGAAGAATAGGAATATAAAACGATCTGAAAGATGACATTTTAAAAAATGAACGAACTTTTTGGCCAACCCAATATTTACTTTCACAATCGTTTAGAACAGCTTAAAAAAAATAAAATTAACTCAGGTTACCCCAGACCCCTTGTAAACATGTATAGGGATAGGTAGGGATGTAAACATGCACTGGGTTTCTGCATGTTTACGATGCATGCGAATGACACACTTGCTGTAGGTGAGATATTTGGCAAAGAAAGCAAAATTATCCAAGATGTTGGAAATGTGTCTGGTCTGGAGCTTGGACCACCCAGAATTCCATTTGTCCATTTAAAATAAAAATTAGTGTCTCTTTAAACGGGTGTTCATGCTGAGAGCAAGGTACTTAAGAAAAATAATTGCCAACTAGATTTGGGATCCCACAGACCGTGGGTTTTGATGTCCACAGATTGGAGTCAAATTAGCGCTTTCAAGTGGATGCTGACTAGCCGTTATCTCAAATGATCTTTTTTAGGGTGGTCTCAGAGTATCTCTATATATTCCAGCTGATAGGCAGGGGTGTCAAAGCTGGCTCGTTGGGCATCTGACGGTCAGTTTGGTTTTCTGGGGTCTGACAGTGAGTTAGGTTTGTGTGTCATTCTAAGCAAGATGTGCCTTTGGATACTAAGCTATTGGACTTGTGTTTTGATTTGGTCGGGCGAAAATTTCTCATTTGCAAGTCTGTTACTTAAAGGAAGAAAACGAGAATCAGTGTAATCTCCAAAAGAATACAACTTTGTTACTTGTTTTAAGACTTTTTCTGTTGCAGCATTGTTTTACTTTTACTAGCATTGACCGAAACCAAGTTGACACTGCCACCGGTGTCAAAACAACGAATTTTGACTAGCCCAACGAGCGGACGATCGCGACCTGTGTAGTGAACGCGTTTAAACCCTAAGCTTCCGCAATCAGTCGCTGAGGAAATAAGTTAATACACTTTTGATTTCTTTAAATTTAATATAATATACGCAATATTATTAAACATGCACAACATTTTCTTAGTCATTGCAGTATAGCCATCATATAAAAGTTCGACCCTTAACGAAGTATCTGTGAAGCAAAAGACACACATAGGTTTTTAGCATTATCTACACATGCAGAGGGCCTTTCAGACCTAATTATCTCCCTTATCGCAATTATAGGGGGCGCTGAAATCGGTTGATAAATAAAAGGGGTATACAAGGAAATTCTCATTCTTTGTTCCTGCTTCGCTTCGCATGAGAACACGTGCACGTAACGCACGCATAAAAATTTAAGGCATGCGAGACATTTTCTCTCAACTTAACACACAGCCGCACTCATAATTTTCTGACTTTCTTGGAAACTTTGCATGCGTTTTTACGCACACACCGATGAGAGCGAACTTTTATTTGAAATGATCCGTTTTGTGTCTTTCTTCCATTGTATTTGCTTGTACGAGTACATATATAAACGAGAGATGCTGCCCAAACGTCTACTTACGGCAAACAAAAAGAGTACCCGACTCAGTCAGCAGCAAACGGTGTTCATTCAGATTTAGTTCCCAATATTAAACTTCATGCGCAATAAAACTACCGGCGACAGTTTCAGTTTCCAAATGTATTAATTTATTTATGAAATTGTTATGTGAAAGTACAAATTAGTTAACAAAGCACCCTCCCCATGTTAATAATGACTGTCTAAATAATAACGTTATTATTTCAGCAAGTTCCGTAAACTGCAGAATATTATTTAGAAATCCATTCTTAACATGGGGGAGATGGGCTTTGCTAACTATTCTATAATTTCAGTTAGCAGTTTAATAAATTAATAAATAAAAATTAGTATAAAACTTGTAAAACCAGAAGAATAAGCGACCCAAAACAAGTCTTTAATATCAGGAATAAAATCTGACCGAACACCGTTTGCGGTTGACTTTGAGTTGGGTACTCTTCTGGTTTGTCACTAACTCCTTTACGTCTGACATTAGAGAAGCGAGTTTAAGTTCATCAAATGGCTCTGAAAGTAACATTTTCTTAGTCCATCTGTTCGTTTACAGGATGTTTTGCGTTGATTTACCTCATGTCTTTTCAAGATTGCTAGTAATATAATGAGCAGGTTCTCTGTCTGTCAGTCTGTCTGTCTGTCCGTCGGCGAAGGTTTTTGTAAAATTACTATTTAATTAATTTTTTCAAGTCAGCGTTCATAATATTTGTATACCTTTAGTATTAGAAAACTATTAATTTATTAATTTAGATTAAATAACATTAAACAACATTAAATAAAATAAACAAAGTAGAACGGAATTTCAAGACGAGACTGCGATTAGAACAAAGTGTCAAGAATCTTACTTGAACTAATACTTTTTCAACTTCTTCCTATACTGTTACAAAAACACGCTGAGACACCGGACGGGTTTTCTAATTTACATAATTAATTTCTTTTAAACTTCTAATAAATTCATATTTACAAATATACACTTATAAATGCTATTATCAAATTTACATATGTATTTACAATATTTTCCGATAAGGATATCACCATAAAAATTATTCATGCAATTAATTAAACGCATTTCATTGAGAAACCAGCCTGTTTTTTAACCATACCTTTAATGGCAAGTACTGTTAAAATTGCAAAGTCATTTTGGTAAAATAAATTGCTGACTCATCTTTCCGGAAGTGACGTCATTGTGAAAGGATTCTTTTCACATTATTATTAGGGGTGGGACGTAATGGGTGAACATTTCAGATTCATGCGAGTAGTATTTTTTTGTGTTCATTTATACATAAATAACACTAAACAATCAAACATTTTGAAAATTTTGCAAAATTCAGAAGGTGCAGGCCACTAGTTTTTGGCTATTTTACATTCATGAAAACCCTTTCACAGCCTGAAAATGGTCCTAAATTAAAGTACTATATCAGATTTAGCCATCTATATCCATTCATAGCTTTTGAGAATGTTTTAGGACGTGCAATGTCGCATGAAACCACTTTTTCACCGAAAAATGATGGATTTTTAGTCCCGTAGAGCCCTAACGGCTATTTTTGGCCTGCACCTTCTGAATTTTGCAAAATCTTCAAAATGTTTGATTGTTTAGTGTTATTTATGTATAAATGAACACAAAAAATACTACTCGCATGAATCTGAAATTTTCACCCATTACGTCCAACCCTTATTATTATTCTTTATTTTCATTACGTTGTTAAGACAAGGTATTTTGTTGTAAATTGAAGTTAAGCAAGGCATATCCCGGCCATTATTAAATGGGTGACCATTTTGGAAAAATAAATTGCCAGTAAAAGAATAAATCAATAATAACAAGCCGTGCATGCGTGGTCCCCCTCTGTATGTGACTCGATGTGGCGAGTATAAAATGCAATAAATTTGTGCAATTTGGGGCATTTTTGACCCCCCCCTGGGGCGCGAACCAGAATTTTTCTGAGGTCAAGGATGCTCATTTTATATCCAGAACAATTGCCTCTACATTTTGGCCAAGTTTCAGAAAAGTTGAATGGATGGATCAAACATTATGGGAGAAAAGGGTCATTTTTTGCCATTTTGGGGGCTTTTGACCCCCTGGGGACGCGAACTAGATTTTTTCCAAGGTCAGCGATACTTATTTTCAATTAGGAACAATTGCCTTCATAGTTTGGTCAAGTTTCAGAGAAATTGAATGGATTGATGAAAAGTTATTGGGCAAAAAATGTAATTTTCGGTTATTTCGGGGCCTTTTGACCCCCTGGGGGGGGGATAACCAAATTTTTCTTTCAAAAATCGGAGAATATCACTTTCTAACTTGACCAAAGTTACAACTTCATGCAAAATTTCAGAGAAATTTCAGAAAAATTGAATGTATGAATCAAACGTTATGGGAGGAAAGGGTCATTTTTTGCCATTTTAGAGGCACTGTGACCCCCTGGGGGCGCGAACCAGATTTTTTCCAAAGTCAGCGATACTTAGTTTTTATTAGGAACAATTGTCTGCAGATTTTGGTCAAGTTTCAGAGAAATTGAATGGATGGATGAAAAGTTATGGGGCAGAAAATGTCATTTTTTGCCATTTCGGAGCCTTTTGACCCCCTGGGGGGGATAACCAAATTTTTTTTCAAAAATCGGAGAATGTCACTTTCTAACCTGACAAAAGTTACAACTTCATGCAAAATTTCAGAGAAATTCAATGGATGGTTGCGGAGAAAAATCCGGACGGACACACACACGGACACACACACACACACGGACGAAAATGCCTCAAAACATAGGTCTCCCAATTTTTTAAATCGGGGGACCAATAAATTGTTTACATCTATATTATAAGTATATGATGTTGGCTACCTGTGTTTATAGATTACGTTTGAGTTTAGACTTTTTTGTCTAACTGAAAACTCTAATAAAGTATTATAAACGAAGAACTGGCAGGAGGACCCGACGTTGCCCGGTATTGAATGACGAACACAAACATGTACCTATATACTATGCTCATAACGCCATATAACTTTCTCTGTTTTCACTTTCCCCTTCCGCCTGTTTCGTCCCCTAATATAGTCGGAAGAAGCTGAAACGTTAGAAAACTCTCTGAATAGTCTCTTAAACGCATGTTTAAATTTCATTAACATCGAATATACGTATTTTAAGTTTTAATGGAGTTCTGCCCCAATGGGTCATTTAGAGGTTGGCCACGTAGATATTCGGCACATAAATGGTGACGTAGAGATTCCGGACCGATATTTCAATGGCATATAATAAAATTCAGCATATTTTAATTTCCAAATTTTGTTTTAGATATTTGAAATCCGAACATTTTAATTTTCAGTTATGTCATGAGTTGAAATGGGTAAACCCCATGAAACCTTAGATTGACTTCCGGGGACCATAAAGGCCTCAGATTAAAAACCTCTAGTGTTATTTTATTTTAATTTCCACTTATTTCTCACGTAAAATTTTAAGTGACATTTGAAGGCCAGCCATTTTCATTCATCCGGCTTGGTTGGCTGTTGTCTGTTGCGAGACATGAACCCCCTTTGCACTTTGCCATCTTGTTCTCTTCCCTTCTTTCCCGTAATTATTCAGTGTTTCCTATTGAATAACCAGCGCACACAAAGGACGTGCTGTTTTCTCACAGTCTGTCATCTATTTAATTGACCCCCAGAATGAAGTGCACATAATATAGGGGCCAGACTGTTATATATATATATATATATATATATATATATATATATATATATATAGTGTGTGTGTGTCAATGAATGTTTATTGTCGAATAGGGAAAAGAGGGAATGGAAACGTGTAAGTGATAAAAACAGATGGATGAATGGTTATATTTCAACATGGAAAACGAATGTATGAAAGGGAAAAGACGAATAAAAAGGGCTACATGGTATAGAGACAGAGGAAAAAGAAAATAGCGTAGAGAAATTTGGAAAAGGTGTGTATATATATATATATATATATATATATATATATATATATAGCGTAAGAGAACTGGTAAAAGAGTGTGTATATATGTATATATATATAGCGTAGAAAAATTAAGGAAAAAAGCTATATATATATATATATAGCGTAGAAAAATGGGGGGATATATATATATATATATATATATATATATATATATATATATATATATATATAAATTCCCGAAACAGTTTTTCATGGTAAACAACTGATGATCCCTTAAAATAGTGTTAGAAACAAACTAATATAATAACTGTAAAAAATAAATTGACTTACATGGGTGATTTTCCACTGAAAAACTTGGGACTATAAGTTTAAAAAAAATATAATTTTAATGGTTGAGAAACTTCCCAGACTATATATATATATAGTAGACAAATTGGGGTGAAGCTATACATGGTAGAGAAATTGGGGGAAAAAGTGTATATACAGCGTAGGAGAATTTGTAAAAGAGTGTGTATATATATATATATATATATATATATAGCGTAGCACAATTGGGGGAAAAGCTATATATATATAGCGTACAAAAATACGGGGCTATATATATATATATATATATATATTAGAGAAATTGGGGTGAAGCTATATATAGCGTAAAAATATGGGTGTAAAAAGCTTTATATATGGCGTAAAAATATGGGGGTGAAAAGCTTTATATATAACGTAAAAAATATGAGGGGTAAAGCTTTATATATGGCGTAAAAAATATGGGAGTGAAAAGCTTTATATATGGCGTAAAAAATATGGGGGTAAAAAGCTTCATATATGGGGATAAAAAGCTTTATATATGGCGTAAAAAATATGGGGTGAAAAGCTTTATGGCATAAAAATATGGGGGTAAAAAGCTTTATATATGGCGTAAAAAATATGGGGGTGAAAAGCTTTATATATGGCGTAAAAATATGGGGGTAAAGAGCTTTGTATATGGCGTAAAAAATATGGGAGTGAAAAGCTTTATATATGGCGTAAAAATATGGGGGTAAAAAGCTTTATAAATAGCGTAGAAAAAGCTATATATATATATATATAGCGTAGAGAAATTTGGGAATATGCCATATATATCTATATAGCGCTCGGAAATTGGTAAAGGAAAATGCTATAGATATAGCGTAGACACATTGGATGATAAGGCATATATATATATATCCTAGAATATATGGAGTAGTGGAATTAGGGGAAAACTAATATATATATATATATATATATATATATATAAGGTAGATAAATTTGGGAAAGTCATTCCTTCTCTCTCTTTCTCTCATATATACCATAGATAACTTTGTGGAGGATTTATATATATATGTAGCCTAAAGAATTTAGGGAAAATTGTATGTGTTTATATATATATATATATATGTATATATATATATGTATATATATATATATATATATATATATATATATATATACATATATGCGTAAAGAAATTTGTGAACTTAGTTGCGGCATAGAGAGGCAATACATATATCTTAATAAACGTTATTATCCACTAGGTTTTGTGTCTATTAACCTAATGGAAATGGTTGTTAGTTAAGAGATATTCTTAAGTGAATAAAAACTGCACATAAATAGCGTGTTTTTCTACCCTATTTTCGTATACTTAATTGCCCCCTCCCCCTTAACCGAAGGGCACAAAATAAGGGGTCAAACTGTTACAAAAAATAGGTCAGAGAAGGACTGTTTTAAAGTATGTATGGGATAAAATAATAGAAAAGTAATTAGGTGGAATGGAAATCTTTTCTTATATATATTACAGAAAATAAGAACAACATCGGTATGGTCGGTTTCAAATGCAAACAAAGGGGACCTATAGTTCGTCTTCTATGTCGAACTCTCTTCAGCCTCTGTTCATGTCTGTCTTCTGAAGAGAGTCCGGCATAGGAGATCAACTATAGGCCCTTTTTGTTTGAATTTGAAACCGACGGTACTTATGTTGTTTTGGTCTTCTGTAATACATACATAAATAAATATTACGCTCTTATTTTTGAATTTTTCTTCATAATCGAGCACTCTGCTGTGCTTCTCCCCCTCTAACCGTATACATATATATATATATATATATATATATATATATTATATATATTATAATACAATAAAAATGTTGTTAAAAACACCAGAACTCTTCTGTTTTGTTAGTCCTTTTTTATTTTTTCAATTCGTCGAATGATTCTTTTTATGTTGACATCGAATGAATTAATAAATGAACCGTATGTTACACGAACGTTTTCGACTCCTTATGGAATCATCATCAGGTGTTTGATAAAGAAGTCGAAAACGTTCGTGTAACATACGGTTCATTTATTAATTCATTCGATGTCAACAAAAAAAATCATTCGATGAATTGAAAAAATAATAAAGGACTAACAAAACAGAAGAGTTCTGTTGTTTTTAACATCTGTATTAATGAAAAAATGCTGCCTAAATACACACACAATATATATATATATATATATATATATATATATATATATATATATACACATATATTTATGGTCTTTTGACCACGTTTTTAATCGTGATTCCCCCTCGTAGTCGACGATTACCTTGAAGAGTGTCGACTGAAAGACGTCTCGGTAGTTTTATTTAATTTTCTTTACCTTTTTTTTTCTCTCAATACTCGTTTAAAAAAGGAGAAAAAAAATCCTCATAGAGAAAGAAGAAAAGTTTACGGAGTGATTCATCTTTGTTTCCCTTCTCCTGTGTCTTTTTCCTCTTTTGTAATATGAATCATATAAAAGAAACCCTCATAGATAATAATGGCAGTGCGTCCAACATTATTTCACTGTTTATATATATATATATATATATATATATATATATATATACACTTGCATTTTTGCTATGTCTCCTTCGAAAGATTTAAATCAAGGTATAATGATACTAAAAATTATGTCTAGAATCCTTGTTCCTATTTTGATCAATATCCATTACATGATTTTGATTCTCGAAAATGTCTAAAATTTAAGGCTGAAGTTTAAAAGGTCTCAAGAAATTGAAATTCAGAAAACCTTGCTTAACTGGTGTCTCCTGAGTATGCACCAAATTCAATGCAAATCTGAAATATTTTAATTTTCAAATGTGACGTTGTACCCGTGTTATTCTTTAAATAAAATAGCAATTTGGGGAATATATATTAATATCTAATACCTATTGTTAACATTTCACCAAAGATCGGAGGTTTTTGAATTTTCAGAAATACCACCATTATTTTTGCATAAAACTAAATTAAACTAAATATTGTCAACATTTGTTACGCCTTGCGTCCAGCAGCTGTGTTTCAAAATTTATAATGATCGGTTAATTAGTTTAGGAGTGGATCCTGTAAATACAAATATATAAGCATATAAACCTACACCGCTTTATATAGATGTAAAGGTTTGTTTAACTGTTATAGCATGGGTTCAAACCTGGGAGTGCTCACATCCCCTGGGGGTGCGAGACGATATTCCAAGGGATGTGAGAAAAAATTAGATAAAAAATAGGATATTGGGTATATGTGACTCTTTTGTGCCGGACCAAGAAGAGCTGAAAGAAGATCTTATAGAACTGCGTTCGAACCATGGTCTAAAGATGCAATTTGAGAATAGCACTTTGGAAGAGTATTGCTGCTCGGCTTTGGATATGTTTTCAAGACTGTGAAACTGTTTGAGTTGTGTTCATTTATGTGCGACAACATACTTATGCGAGTCAGGATTTAGCAGTCTCTTGTCGATTAAGACAAAATCTAGAAATCGCTTGAAAGCACAGACTTACGTTTTGCTATCAGCAACATTGTTCCACGGTTTGAAAAACTTGTTAGTAATAAACAGGAACAAAAAAGTCATTAAATTAAAAGTTATCTTTTGAAATTTAGAATTTTGATTTTATTACCTCGCACATATTTCAAAGAAATTATTTCAGTAAAGTATGCTTTCTTTGTTGTTTGCTCTGTATGTTTGATTTTTGTAGCTATTATTTAGAAAAAGGTAGATTTTCTAAGCATTTCAAAACTAGTCTTTGTACTATTTATTGCTACTTGTCTATTAGTTCTATTTCAAGTAAGACATGATTTTTTAAGGTTTATTCCACTATTTATGATTTCTTTCTTGGCTACATATGTAATTTTCCTTGCAAATTATATTAAAGAATAAAGTTACGATTTCCTTTTGATAAAATATTAGTTGAAATTCGCACAACTTATCCTTGAACACAATATAAATTTTAGGAGGTGCAAAGTTTAAGTGAAATTTCTTGAGGGGTGCGGACCAAAAAAAGGGTTGGAACCACTGTAGCAGACAGATTGTGGTGAGTTTTCAGGTGTTTTTTTTAGGAAGAGGCTATATTGCCGGTCCCGGCAAAATATCGATTCCTGCGTTATTTTGCCGGTTCATGTATATTTAACTAAATTATTAAACATACAGTGACGCCCGGCACAATAATTATTTACTAATGTAAAGGGATCGTTATTATGCCGGTTCATTATTTTTAAAAACCTAATTGTTATGGCCTAGCGAAAGAAAAGGTAATTAAATAAATAAGGGCAAATATTTACAAACAATTTGTTTTCATCATCAGTTGTGTCGGTTAAAGAAAAAAAAATCGACCTGCCCTATTGTGTCGGTTAAAGAAATATCTGCTTACTTTTCATAATAGAATTAATGTTGATGAATTTTCCCAACATTACTAAGTCTGCTCTCGATTTAAGTAATTGAAATTTTCCTTAAGTTATATATAAGTTATATATAAAGAAAAAAATAAGCAACAAATAAATGTTACCAAAGGCAACATAAATTATTATTCTACCTACCTGTATAAGTTTATTTGTTTATTTTATTATTTATTTTGATAAATGATTTTTTTTTATAAAAATAAACAATCAAATAAACAAATAAACTTATACAGGTAGAAGAATAATTTATGTTGCCTTTGGTAACATTTACTTGTTAAAAATGTGCTTTACTTTACTTTATGAAGAAACACTTCGATAATGTTAAAATATACAGAAAATCACTGGGTTTAAACAGTTTCTATTTTAAAATGTTCTTTCAATGAAATCATAAAATAAGTCGTAATTTTGAAGAGTTCACTCCTAATCGAATGAACCGGAAGTAAAAATTAATTTTATCGTTATTTAAAAATATATGGTCGCTTAATAAAGTATTAAATTATACAAAAAATCAATCAGGCAAAGATTAATTAAAAACAAACAAAAAAAATCAATCAGGCAAAGTTTTAAATAAAAAAACAAAAAACAAAACAATCAGGCAAAGTTTTAAATTATAAATAAAATTTCGTTTGATAAAGTTTTAAATAATACAAAAAAAATAATTTGAATAATAACAAAAAAAGTAATTTATAGTTAAATAAACACGAGCTGGCAAAATAACGTAAGACTCATTATTGTGCCGGGCGTCACTGTATGTTTAACAATTTAGTTAAATATACATGAACCGGCAAAATAACGCAGGAATAATAGTTGTGAAAACACCAAGACTAAGTCTGCCTGATGATGATTTGATGAATCAAATCGAAATTACTTGCGAAGAAAGAAAAAACAATCGGAAACCCACGGAACTTACATACACCAATTTGATCGAAATACCAATTGGACTATTCAAAAAATTGGAAAAAAGTCTCTACAAACAAAGCACTCCGTGTTATTTAATAACGATTTTCCTAAATCGTAGAGAACAAATACCCTAACACAACTCTTTGTATGCCTAATTTGCATAACCATTTTTAAACACTTTATAATAAATTAATGTTTGGTGGTATTCATTTGTAATTTTATTTTTCTATTTCCTTATAAATATGCAATAGTTGTGTTGATATTAACAGTATCTAATTAAAGCGATTTAATAAGATTCTTAAAATATCATTTTCCTTAATTTTCAAGGGAGGTAATTTGAATGAAAACTATTAGTTTTTTTTTAATTAAAATCGATTTATATTAAAGATATGTAATGTATTATGTCTCTGAAATTTTTAGATAAAGATTGATGATTTTGATTATTCGGATAACTGTTTTCATCATCAATGTTATTCTCGCAACGTTTCAGCCGATGTAACATCCGACCGGCTCCGTAATTGTATTCTTAGTATCGCCCTAAGGTTCCGAATTTAGTACAGGCTATACTAAGAATGTAATTACGAATTACTTAAGACTTCTACCCGGTCATAGTTAAAGGAAAGAGGGAAAGCTACACTCGGGGATTCAATAAAAGGTTTAGTTCGAAATTCTATACAGATTCCCGAGTTCGACGGGACGCACCTGAAGAAGGTCGGGGGTTAAATCGGTTGAAACGTTGTGAAAATAACATTATACATGAGAACTATAGTCCGAATAATCGAAATAATATAATGTTGCTTACACATTTAAAACATACGAAGTGCTAGATAAATGGCCGCGTGATGGCGAGTAGTTTTTTTGCCTGTAAACTTTTTTTATGGAAATAGCTCCAGACAAGGCATGAAGCCACTTGATGTAAGGAGCTAATAAAATACTACTTCAAGATAAAAAAACAAGCCAATGATAAGTGTAAGATTGATATATTCCGACCCAGAAAACAGAAATTCTTCCCCCTTTGTCAGAAATATCGCTCATAGAATGTGAGGACTAAAATACAAAATAAGAGAAGCGAAGTAAACCCAAGGTCCACTTACTACTCTCCTATACTATAAGGTCCTGGGTATGACCTTAAAATACATCCAGTGGTGAGGCCGCCATTTGGGAGCTGTGGGTAATGTGGAGTTGACCCTTAGTTGCCATTGCTCCCAGGTCCACTCTGGCCCGGAGTGGTAGTACCTGTAAGGGCCCTATCTATGGGTCAAATAGAACCTACTGGCGTTACCAAATCAGGTTGTCTGAAGTTATTGACTTCCTGACTCAAAATGCTCCAAACATTGATGTTTAATTGTTGTTTCCTTTGCCAATCTCAATCATGTTCTGCAAAATCTAAACCAAAAAACAATTTTCCTCCCTCCCCTGTTCTTCCATCTTCCTTCTTTCTTCCCACCTTTCACTCAACCAAACACCATGAATAAATACTTAAACATATAAAGAACTTGAAACATAAAAACCTTCACCAAAATGACCAGATTCAGCATTAAATGACCTGAAAAGGGTCGATATGCCGTGAAACAAAAACAACCAAACCAAAAACCATTATTAAACATTTGAAGATATAAAGAACTTGAAGCATAAAAACCTTCAGCAAAATGACCGGATTCAACATTAAATAACCCGAAAATGGTTGATATGTCGTAAAACAAAACAACCAAACCAAAAACCATGATTAAACATTTGAAGATATAAAGAACTTGAGGCATAAAAACCTCCACCAAAATGACAGCAATTCAAAATACCAAAGCCCTTCCTTCTACATTCATTGCATGAAATGACCCTTAGGGTTAATGTGCCATTAAGGAATATCTTACCTGACCTATACTATAAAGAGCGAATAAAAATTGTGTAAAGGACAATGTTCACAGAGAAAGCATTAACATCATTTGGTCTAGTGGATAAAAGCGTGTTTTGTACCAATGAGTTACCGCTTATCTAAGCGCAAAAGCTATTCGAGGATAAAGGTTAATGAGTTTGTAGGTAGACAGTCAGACAACACCGTAAGGATTGTTAACGATGGTTGGATCTGGGCCGAATCTGATTTTTTAAGAGGACGGTTCGACAAGAATTTGTTAACATTGGACTTGAAAACGACTATGTTGTAGTCAGCTGGGAAGCAGCCTCGTTGTATTATTTCACAGACATGTAGTTCTTGGAAAGAAACTTTGCTCATGTAAGTTCCGTTAATTTTTAGAAGAGGGGAAAAAGAAAATTATTGACAGTGGTTGTAACTAGACGAGTTTTTGTTGTAAATGTTTTACAGGGGGGGCATAGATTGGAGTACCTACCATAAAAACGATATATTAGAGAAAGCCTAGCAACCCCTCTTCTGTGAGAAATAGGATGTAGGGAAGAAGAGAAGAGAGCATCCCCACTAGATTTCAGAGTGATTTGACCTCGATGTATGAGAAACATTGATAGACCCCGAACTGTATGTTCAATCCGCCTACTCCTCAAATCGTATGAATATAAATCTCTTGATTGCTAAGACAATTCTTCAATTCTCTTTTTCTAAAAAATCTAAGTCTCTAATCTCCGAACTGAATTCTAATGACTTAATTATAATCCCTTTTTTGTTCAGCATTCTTTCATGAAACCTGTTTCGTCGTACTCTAGCTGTGCATGTATGCGTTCAGGTCTATCATCAAACTGTTGATAAAATACTTGCCCCACTCCAATGTCAGGCTAATTAGCTGCGAATTGCAACCCTTAAACAACCTGAGCAGGCAGAACAATAGTGAAAATCTAGTTTAAATACAACTAAAATAATCCGTGTCATGTACGATCCCTTTTTCCTTAGTTGCGTCTTCGCCTCGCCGAGAGGATTTGTCTGTCGTCTTAGTCTGTCACAGTTCACTATTCAAATGAATAAAATGTTTTAAAGCGTGACCAACAAACAGAAGCCATCTTCTTTTTCTGAAGCAAATGTCAATGGAAGCCATTTTTACTATCATGCGCGAATTTCGGTATTATTACAAAAAATGCTCATACTTAAAGAATAAAAAAAGTAAAACCAGTAAAACAATATGGAAATATGGTTTCTCTTATGAAAGTAACATCATCGCGTCTGAAAATTTGTTACGTGGTATACTTTTCTCCGGTGACACCGTATTCAATACCTATGTAATAAAATTAAAACCTCCCTCTTTCTCTCTCTTTCGCTCTCTTTCTCTCTCTTTTTCTCTCCCTCTTTCTCTCTCTTTTTCTCTCTTTCTCCCTCTTTTTCTCTCCCTCTTTTTCTCTCCCTATTTCTCTCTCCCTATTTCTCTCCCTATTTCTCTCTCTCTTTTCTCTCTCTTTTCTCTCTCTCTTCTTTCTCTCTTCTTTCTCTCTTTTTT
>OY744518.1:79979907-79984907 GCA_963556195.1 Sepiola atlantica
TTTGTGGAGGTTTTATGTGTTATATATATATATATATATATATATATATATATATATATATATATATATGCGTAAAGAAATTTGTGAACTTAGTTGCGGCATAGAGGCAATACATATATCTTTGTGTCTATTAACCTAATGGAAATGGTTGTTAGTTAAGAGATATTCTTAAGTGAATAAAAACTGCACATAAATAGCGTGTTTTTCTACCCTATTTTCGTATACTTAATTGCCCCCTCCCCCTTAACCGAAGGGCACAAAATAAGGGGTCAAACTGTTACAAAAAATAGGTCAGAGAAGGACTGTTTTAAAGTATGTATGGGATAAAATAATAGAAAAGTAATTAGGTCGAATGGAAATCTTTTCTTATATATATTACAGAAAATAAGAACAACATCGGTATGGTCGGTTTCAAATGCAAACAAAGGGGACCTATAGTTCGTCTTCTATGTCGAACTCTCTTCAGCCTCTCTTCTATGTCTGTCTTCTGAAGAGAGTCCGGCATAGGAGATCAACTATAGGCCCTTTTTGTTTTAATTTGAAACCGACGGTACTTATGTTGTTTTGGTCTTCTGTAATCCATACATAAATAAATATTACGCTCTTATTTTTGAAATTTTCTTCATAATCGAGCACTCTGCTGTGCTTCTCTCGTGCTTCCCTTATATATATATATATATATATATATATATATATATATATATATATATATAATACAATAAAAAATGTTGTTAAAAACAACAGAACTCTTCTGTTTTGTTAGTCCTTTTTTATTTTTTCAATTCGTCGAATGATTTTTTTTATGTTGACATCGAATGAATTAATAAATGAACCGTATGTTACACGAACGTTTTCGACTCCTTATGGAATCATCATCAGGTGTTTGATAAAGAAGTCGAAAACGTTCGTGTAACATACGGTTCATTTATTAATTCATTCGATGTCATCATAAAAAAATTCATTCGACGAATTGAAAAAATAAAAAAGGACTAACAAAACAGAAGAGTTCTGTTGTTTTTAACATCTGTATTAATGAAAAAAATGCTGCCTAAATACACACTATATATATATATATATACATATATTTATGGTCTTTTGACCACGTTTTTAATCGTGATTCCCCCTCGTAGTCGACGATTACCTTGAAGAGTGTCGACTGAAAGACGTTTCGGTAGTTTTATTTAATTTTCTTTACCTTTTTTTTTCTTTTTTTTCTCTCTCTCAATACTCGTTTAAAAAAGGAGAAAAAAAATCCTCATAGAAAAAGAAGAAAAGTTTACGGAGTGATTCATCTTTGTTTCCCTTCTCCTGTGTCTTTTTCCTCTTTTGTAATATAAATCATATAAAAGAAACCCTCATAGATAATAATGGCAGTGCGTCCAACATTATTTCACTGTTTATATATATATATATATATATATATATATATATATATATATATATATATATATATATAAACACTTGCATTTTTTCTATGTCTCCTTCGAAAGATTTAAATCAAGGTATAATGATACTAAAAATTATGTCTAGAATCCTTGTTCCTATTTTGATCAATATCCATTACATGATTTTGATTCTCGAAAATGTCTAAAATTTAAGACTGAAGTTTAAAAGGTCTCAAGAAATTGAAATTCAGAAAACCTTGCTTAACTGGTGTCTCCTGAGTATGCACCAAATTCAATGCAAATCTGAAATATTTTAATTTTCAAATGTGACGTTGTACCCGTGTTATTCTTTAAATAAAATAGCAATTTGGGGAATATATATTAATATCTAATACCTATTGTTAACATTTCACCAAAGATCGGAGGTTTTTGAATTTTCAGAAATACCACCATTCTTTTTGCATAAAACTAAATTAAACTAAATATTGTCAACATTTGTTACGCCTTGCGCCCAGCAGCTGTGTTCCAAAATTTATAATGATCGGTTAATTAGTTTAGGAGTGGATCCTGTAAATACAAATATATAAGCATATAAACCTACACCGCTTTATATAGATGTAAAGGTTTGTTTAACTGTTATAGCATGGGTTCAAACCTGGGAGTGCTCACATCCCCTGGGGGTGCGAGACGATATTCCAAGGGATGTGAGAAAAAATTAGATAAAAAATAGGATATTGGGTATATGTGACTCTTTTGTGCCGGACCAGGAAGAGCTGAAAGAAGATCTTATAGAACTGCGTTCGAACCATGGTCTAAAGATGCAATTTGAGAATAGCACTTTGGAAGAATATTGCTGCTCGGCTTTGGATATGTTTCCAAGACTGTGAAACTGTTTGAGTTGTGTTCATTTATGTGCGACAACATACTTATGCGAGTCAGGATTTAATAGTCTCTTGTCGATTAAGACAAAATCTAGAAATCGCTTGAAAGCACAGACTTACGTTTTGCTATCAGCAACATTGTTCCACGGTTTGAAAAACTTGTTAGTAATAAACAGGAACAAAAAGTCATTAAGTTAAAAGTTATCTTTTGAAATTTAGAATTTTGATTTTATTACCTCGCACATATTTCAAAGAAATTATTTCAGTAAAGTATGCTTTCTTTGTTGTTTGCTCCGTATGTTTGATTTTTGTAGCTATTATTTAGAAAAAGGAAGATTTTCTAAGCATTTCAAAACTAGTCTTTGTACTATTTATTGCTACTTGTCTATTAGTTCTATTTCAAGTAAGACATGATGTTTTAAGGTTTATTCCACTATTTATGATTTCTTTCTTGGCTACATATGTAATTTTCCTTGCAAATTATATTAAAGAATAAAGTTACGATTTCCTTTTGATAAAATATTAGTTGAAATTCGCACAATTTATCCTTGAACACAATATAAATTTTAGGAGGTGCAAAGTTTAAGTGAAATTTCTTGAGGGGTGCGGACCAAAAAAAGGGTTGGAACCACTGTAGCAGATGGATTGTGGTGAGTTTTCAGGTGTTTTTTTTAGGAAGAGGCTATATTGCCGGTCCCGGCAAAATATCGATTCCTGCGTTATTTTGCCGGTTCATGTATATTTAACTAAATTGTTAAACATACAGTGACGCCCGGCACAATAATTATTTACTAATGTAAAGGGATCGTTATTATGCCGGTTCATTATTTTAAAAAACCTAATTGTTATGGCCTTGCGAAAGAAAAGGTAATTAAATAAATAAGGGCAAATATTTAAAAACAATTTGTTTTCATCATCAGTTGTGTCGGTTAAAGAAATAAAAAAAAAATCGACCTGCCCTATTGTGTCGGTTAAAGAAATATCTGCTTACTTTTCATAATAGAATTAATGTTGATGAATTTTCCCAACATTACTAAGTCTGCTCTCGATTTAAGTAATTGAAATTTTCCTTAAGTTATATATAAGTTATATATAAAGAAAAAAATAAGCAACAAATAAATGTTACCAAAGGCAACATAAATTATTATTCTACCTACCTGTATAAGTTTATTTGTTTATTTTATTATTTATTTTGATAAATGATTTTTTTTTATAAAAATAAACAATCAAATAAACAAATAAACTTATACAGGTAGAAGAATAATTTATGTTGCCTTTGGTAACATTTACTTGTTAAAAATGTGCTTTACTTTACTTTATGAAGAAACACTTCGATAATGTTAAAATATACAGAAAATCTATATTTCTATTTTAGTTTCAGTTTCAGTTTCTATTTTAAAATGTTCTTTCAATGAAATCATAAAATAAGTCGTAATTTTGAAGAGTTCACTCCTAATCGAATCAACCGGAAGTAAAAATTAATTTTATCGTTATTTTAAAATATATGGTCGCTTAATAAAGTATTAAATTATACAAAAAATCAATCAGGCAAAGATTAATTAAAAACAAACAAAAAAAATCAATCAGGCAAAGTTTTAAATAAAAAAACAAAAAAACAAAACAATCAGGCAAAGTTTTAAATTATAAATAAAATTTCGTTTGATAAAGTTTTAAATAATACAAAAAAAATAATTTGAATAATAAAAAAAAGTAATTTATAGTTAAATAAACACGAGCTGGCAAAATAACGTAAGACTCATTATTGTGCCGGGCGTCACTGTATGTTTAACAATTTAGTTAAATATACATGAACCGGCAAAATAACGCAGGAATAATAGTTGTGAAAACACCAAGACTAAGTCTGCCTGATGATGATTTGATGAATTAAATCGAAATTACTTGCGAAGAAAGAAAAAACAATCGGAAACCCACGGAACTTACATACACCAATTTGATCGAAATACCAATTGGACTATTCAAAAAATTGGAAAAAAGTCTCTACAAGCAAAGCACTCCGTGTTATTTAATAACGATTTTCCTAAATCGTAGAGAACAAATACCCTAACACAACTCTTTGTATGCCTAATTTGCATAACCATTTTTAAACACTTTATAATAAATTAATGTTTGGTGGTATTCATTTGTAATTTTATTTTTCTATTTCCTTATAAATATGCAATAGTTGTGTTGATATTAACAGTATCTAATTAAAGCGATTTAATAAGATTCTTAAAATATCATTTTCCTTAATTTTCAAGGGAGGCAATTTGAATGAAAACTATTAGTTTTTTTTTAATTAGAATCGATTTATATGTAATGTATTATGTCTCTGAAATTTTTAGATAAAGATTGAGGATTCTGATTATTCGGATAACTGTTTTCATCATCGATGTTATTCTCGCAACGTTTCAGCCGATGTAACATCCGACCGGCTCCGTAATTGTATTCTTAGTATCGCCCTAAGGTTCCGAATTTAGTACAGGCTATACTAAGAATGTAATTACGAATTACTTAAGACTTCTACCCGGTCATAGTTAAAGGAAAGAGGGAAAGCTACACCCGGGGGTTCAATAAAAAGTTTAGTTCGAAATTCTGTACAGATTCCCGAGTTCGACGGGACGCACCTGAAGAAGGTCGGGGTTAAATCGGTTGAAACGTTGTGAAAATAACATTATACATGAGAACTATAGTCCGAATAATCGAAATAATATATATATATATGTATATATATATA
>OY744518.1:79989907-80019907 GCA_963556195.1 Sepiola atlantica
ATGGCTTAATCAGCGTCAAATCACCGCAAACATCGGGACTTTAGTTTCCACTGTTAATCGTGCGATTGTCCAATTCATCAGCGAGGGAAAATAATTAATATCATCTTGCTTAAGTTGATAACGACCCTCTGACAGAAGTCCTCGTTTTCATCATTAAAATAAAGAGGTCTATTCACTTTTATGATTGTATATGTTGGTCTTGAAATACGGTTCCAAGTTTTTAACGAATAGATAAAAAAAAAAACGTAATACTAAATTAGGCACAATGGTTCAAACACATCCCAAAGTAATAAACAAAGCAAATCAGTTATTGTTTTGCATTTTATGAACAAACTAGAAGAATACTCGTCCTAGGACGGGTAAAATTAACTCCGAGAACAGAACAGTTTTGCCCCACTTTGATGTCCTCTTACGAAAATCATAATCAAAATATTATGTTATTAAACCTTATGTCTAGAATCCTTATGTCTTTTACAAGCGGTATTGTTTTTGCGTTAAATAACCCCTAAAAATCTCGATTTGCCGCAAAAAACATGCATCAAACTAAACCTTAGTCTTTCATCACGGAGGTACTTCCCTGCAGCCTACAACACGGTTGTCTTCAAAACGATTTCAAGAAATACTAGCCATAAACTGTTCTCATATGTACTCAAATTTTGTTAATTACATTCATCATTTTCTTCATAATATTCCTCATCTTTCAACTGAAAATCATTCTAACTCATTAACTCTTATCCCCGAGTGGCTTTTGACCTCAATAAGTGGGGACTCAGTAGTAAAAAAAACAACACGAAAAACGAGCGCTTTTCCTGCTGAGACGTTTTTTGCATTCGTATTTACTACAAATGCCAGTCGTGGCATTCATTCATATTCTTCCTGACTCTGATAACTCTCTCTACTCTATTGTTATTTCAATGAAATGTGCTCGACTGAGCTTCAATCTTTGGTTCGTCTTTGCAAGACATTTACAGTAAGAACTCGTATTGCTACCGCAACGGAAAAAAAACAACCTTTCTTTCTCCCTCCATGCCCCTAGCGTCAGGTTGCATTTCCATGAACATACCTTCTTTGCAAGGGTTTCTCGCCTGTGGAACACGTTACCGCGGGAATGCCTGCTTACTGATTACAACTTTGGCGTTTTCAAATTAAATGTCAGCAAATTCTAGTCCTTTACCGCTGCTATAAATAATGAAGCGCAATGATGATCAATGTTAGTATCTACACAGTGTCTCTTTTCTCGTCTCATAACCATTTCCTCTCATTGACCTTTACCCTTAAGTGACCCTTGGCCTTAGTAAGTGATGACCTAATAGGAAAAAACATGATAAATATTGATCGCATTCATAGTATTCACATTACATACATACAGTAGATGCAAGTTATTTTTACATAAGACAACGATAAATAGTGCTAGACATATTGCAGTTGCAACATTCTCACATAACAACAAATAACACTTCCCTAGTTGTTTGGCTAGAAATAAAATGTAGTATGTGTTCTGATACTACATTTAGTTTATTCTGTCCTCTATCAGTCAAGGAGAAATCCTTCTAGATTGGGGCAATTTTCGTTTTTGTTCCGATCCAGAGAGCCCCTTTTTAGGATGCTGGATTTTCCCCGCATTAAAACCGACTTAGTGTCTAACTTTGCCCTCGTGAGGCGGCAAATAAACAGGAACATCAAATGGTGCAGAAATATTGCAGTTTCAACATTCTGACATATAACAAAGCAAATAGTGCAAGGAATGTTGCAGTTGCAATATTCTGACATATAACAAGAAAATACGTCACTGTTTCTTTCTCTTCTGATCGAAAAAGCAGCTGTTTGTTGCTTCGCTCACTAAGAAAACGACGTCTTGTCAGTAACGGCAGGACGTGATTAGAAAGGTTATTTTTCAATTAGCAGTAAAGAGTTCCGATAGGCGTGTTCTTCAAGTGACTTGAGATATTTTCAAAGATCTCTTGAGATGTTTAAGGGGTTTGATGAGGATTATCCTTAACGATGGCGATGTTATCTTTCAAGATTTGAAGTGATTAAAGAATTTTAAAACGTCCCTTGAGAAACAGACAGACAGACAGACAGACCTGCCTTCTTCTTTTTTCTATCAATTATTTGATAATTTGGAGAACACTTGTGTTTCTTCAGTTCACTTTTTAAAAGTTAATTACATTTTTGTTATACTTTTATTCGCCCGAAACAAAGTATATTGTCACTGAAGCATAAGGGGCTGTTGTGATAGGGGTCAGGTTTAAGAGTTAGGGAGTTGGGAAGCAAGATGTTAGTTCACATAGTATTTTCGTTCGGTCATGCTTTAGTTTGAATACCATTTACGTTGGTCTGTCGGGCTTTAGTTAAAATATCATTTAACAATGTGTCTTCTGTGAGAAAAGGGGCTGCAAGGACGAGAATCTATTATCTCCTACTAGATTTCAAAGTCGACTTTTTATTCTCTCAACTATTTCTATAACCAATAAGAACGGATATTCTTAAGGTGTGTCCATAAAGTGATGAAAATGACATTTTAAACAAAAGTGTGACAGACCAACGTTGCTGGTATTTAAACTAAAGCATGGCAGACAAAATAAATGTTATTTAAACTAAAGCGTGACAGACCAACGTAAATGTTATTTAAACTAAAGCGTGACAGACCAACGTAAATGTTATTTAAACTAAAGCGTGACAGACCAACATAAATGTTATTTAAACTAAAGCGTGACAGACCAACATAAATGTTATTTAAACTAAAGCGTGACAGACCAACGTAAATGGTATTTAAACTAAAGCGTGACAGACCAACATAAATGTTATTTAAACTAAAGCGTGACAGACCAACGTAAATGGTATTTAAACTAAATCGTGACAGACCAACGTAAATGTTATTTAAACTAAATCGTGACAGACCAACATAAATGTTATTTAAACTAAAGCGTGACAGACTAACGTAAATGTTATTTAAACTAAAGCGTGACAGACTAACGTAAATGGTATTTAAACTAAAGCGTGACAGACCAACATAAATGTTATTTAAACTAAAGCGTGACAGACCAACGTAAATGGTATTTAAACTAAAGCGTGACAGACCAACATAAATGTTATTTAAACTAAAGCGTGACAGACCAACGTAAATGGTATTTAAACTAAAGCGTGACAGACCAACATAAATGTTATTTAAACTAAAGCGTGACAGACCAACGTAAATGGTATTTAAACTAAAGCGTGACAGACCAACGTAAATGGTATTTAAACTAAAGCGTGACAGACCAACGTAAATGGTATTTAAACTAAAGCGTGACAGACCAACATAAATGGTATTTAAACTAAAGCGTGACAGACCAACATAAATGTTATTTAAACTAAAGCGTGACAGACCAACATAAATGTTATTTAAACTAAAGCGTGACAGACCAACATAAATGTTATTTAAACTAAAGCGTGACAGACCAACGTAAATGTTATTTAAACTAAAGCGTGACAGACCAACATAAATGTTATTTAAACTAAAGCGTGACAGACCAACATAAATGTTATTTAAACTAAAGCGTGACAGACCAACGTAAATGGTATTTAAACTAAAGCGTGACAGACCAACGTAAATGGTATTTAAACTAAAGCGTGACAGACCAACATAAATGTTATTTAAACTAAAGCGTGACAGACCAACGTAAATGGTATTTAAACTAAAGCGTGACAGACCAACGTAAATGGTATTTAAACTAAAGCGTGACATTTTAACTTGTGCTTATCAACCATTAGATGTTTACAAAGGTCAGATATTCACATTCTTGTTTCCAGTGCCAAGAAATTAAAGTTCCGTCTATCTTTTGACGCGTTTCAAACTAGTAAAGTAGTCACATATATAGGAAGCAGCAGAAGCAGCGAATGTTGTTTACAAGTATCCACTAGCGATTAGACAATCAGCAGTTTCTTTCAGCCAATCACAGGCGAAAAAATATTCACCTCCGTAATATAAAAACCTAACACACGCTTTGCCCCTCGCTTTTCCCTTTGTTCACACTCGATGCACCGGAGAAGGTCCCTCTAAAAGACCAGCCTAGGCGGCTGGGTCTCAAAGCTCTTGTCACACGTAATAAGAAACATTCACACACTACAAAACACAGCGGCAGTGTATAATATACACTGTTTATTGAACTCTAGTACTTGCAGGATAATTTCTACTTCTCCCATTAACGAACTCGTTGACTACATACTTTTACACTCGTTAAAACGCATACATACTAGTGTTATTTACTTACCTCCCACAAGGTAAGATGTGACACAAGGTCGGGAAAGTGGGATTAGATAAGCCAGCGCTCGAGAGGTGAGCACTCTGGCCATTTAAAAATTGCCTGGGCAGCCCCGTCGGCATTCACCGGTAGGGGCACCTCAGACAGTAAGCAATAAACTTACTCCTCTCCAAAGAGGGGAGGCAAAGCCTGGGAGGGTGCACCTCCTAGAACTGCACAGGACGGACAACCCCCAATAGACCGGCGTAAATTCAGACCCAAAGGCCCGAACAATACCAGTCTATTAGGCGGGGTAAAAACCCCTGGCTGAACTAATACATACTAGTGTTGGAACGATTTATTAGAAGCGGAAAAAAATTGTGCCTATTTACCTATGTAAAAAAAGATCTTTTAATTTTTATTTTGTTAGTTTTTGTCTAAAACTTAATTTCCCATTGCTGGTACGAATGATAAAATGATAAGCATTTATTGATTTTAAACTACCAGTAAAACTAAAATCTATAGATCACCCCCCACCCCCACAAGTGTATTTTTACGTTTGCGAAAATATATGCACATACTACATGGGTTTTTACGGTAATCTGAAAAAAAAAATTCCTTAGCTAAATATTAAGAGATTTTACAGGAATCGGAATCGGTAATTGTATCGGAATCGGGAAAATATTGGCCCAACTTACAGTCACACGCAAAATTACACAAAACAAAACGTACCGGTAATACCTGATGTGGTATTTAGCCCTTACCAGGCTATGCCGTCTTCCTCCTAAGTGGAAAGTTTCTAGGGAATATCAAATTCAAAAGTGATCCCCAGCCGCATGTATATCTTGGTCATGAGAAGATGACATACAACGTCTAGCATTCCTAAATGGTCACCCATTTGGTACAGGCCAGGCTCAACGTCGCTTAACTTTGGTGATTTAACGAAAAATCGTGTGTCAACACGATTATGCCGTATAATCACACGGCGACAGCCGAAATAAACATATCTACTCAACTTGTCACAGAGGCTTCCTTTCACTTGGAACGTTCCTAGCATTCTGAACGCTCATTCATTATCATCTCTTAATTTGTTAGGGTTCTTGATAAGGTGCAGAAACGTATCTGTAATTTGATTGGCCCTACCCTTTCTTCTTCTCTCCACTCTCTCTCTCATAGACGAGATGTTTCTAGTCTCAGTCTTTTCTATAAATACTATTATGGTATGTGTTCTTCAGAATTGTCTGATCTATTCCCCGCTTCTTTTGTTCCAGCTCGTTTGACTCGTTGGTCTAGTGATCGTCATCAATTCGCTGTTTTCATAGCGCATTGTAATACAGCTTCTTTCTAAGAACTGCAGGCGTGTGGAACTCTCTTCCTGCTGACTGTTTTCTTCCTACATATAAGATTGATCTCTTAAGACTAATGCCAATAGGCATCTCCTGTCTTTGCGATAACCATCTTTTATTCGTGTTAGCTACTTACATCAAATGGCTTCATGTTTTGTCTGGAGCGATTTCCATAAGAAAGTATCTCTTCAGTGTTAACTATTTAAAAAGATCATGCATTGCATTTTTTGAAAAGTCAATTTTCGGGATTAAATCGTTTAAGATGTCGATTTGAGCAACAATTGTTCTTTTTCAATTTAATTTTTTAACCATTTCACTTCCGCTAACGTCTTTGATGTTAAAAAGTCTGACGTCATTATTTTTTAATATCTAGCCTTTTCCCTCTACCACCTCCCATAAACAAAGGAAGAAAATTAAAAAAATGAAAAGAAAACGGTTTCTGCATTTTTTCTTTCTTAAGGTTATCAGAAATGACTCTTTTAATTCTCGAAAATTCAGTTCCTAACCTATAAATATATGACGTTCTTCCATCACGTTACACAAATGTTAGCTAGTAAAAAAAAAAGTTCCGGGCTAATCTATTTTAAATTTTGCGGGGACGTAAGTATGTAAATAGAACGTCAGCTATCTTCCGCAGTCTGAAATGAATTCGGAAAGAAATCATCTACTTTAATTTTTGTAAAAAGTCAACAGTTTGTGTTGTTTTTTTTTGTATCCCCCCCCCCTACAAAAAACAATACAGACTGATTTTCTAGATCAATAAAAACGTTAATCATTTATATATGAAAACTTAAAAAAAAAATTGAATCTGAAAAATCATTAACCTCGAGTACCCTTTTGGCCGTGATAAACTGTGACTTATTAGAATAATAATAAAAAAAAACTAATTTGAATCTTTATTTCGTAGGATTTCAAGCGGAATTAATTCCGGTTTTGAGACGTGTTAAATAAACGTGTAACAAATCAAAGAGTGTGGCGGGGTAGGTGCGAAGAGCTTCAATCACAATATTTTTATTTATTTATTTATTATTTCTTTCTTTCCAAAAAAGCAAACAAAAAGAAACTTTATCTTTTTATTCTTCGACACACAAGTTATCTTTTTGGCATTACGTTTCCATTTTGTGTTCGGCAAATAAAATTAAAATTATCTTCGAACTCCAAGGCTTCATTTCATTCGCTGTTATCTATTAGTAATAAAAAAACACCAACGAAAATATTCTTATTGTTTCGGAATTCTTATACAACTAATTTCTAGTGCGTTCCCTGGAGTCTGAGTGACAACAAGCCTCCCCAGATGTTCGATACTCACCACTTCCTTGCATCATCATCGCAAGTGCTTTAGTGTTCTCGCACCGGCCTTTTACCATCATGTCCTCGTTGATAACGGTTGGTGGCTTTCTCTGGAATTTGCGTGACAATATAACATATTCTGCTAATATATATATATATATATATATATATATATATATATATATATATATTATGGGCACTCTCGAGTAACTTTAATAACAAGCAGTACAAATAGTTATATGCACGATCCGAACGCCGTTTCGTAGATCACTCTAACTGTCTGGTAAATAGCCGCCGATTCCGCTATTTACATTTAAAGTTCCTCTATATTTACTAACTAATTGGCTATGGCCGATGGATAAGATCCCCGACTACGAATCAGTGGCGATTTGTGATCGGGGTTCGCGCCTACCGACCGTTGAGAATTAGTTCCTAGACTGAAGATTGCGTTAGTATAAAACATCGATGTCTGTAGGTATTTAAATAATTTATATTTATTTATAAAAATATTATTGTATATATATATATATATATATATATATAATTAGTAGTGCGAAAATATGTTTAAGCGTATACGTTCTATTTTTTTATACCAACCTATTTCAATCGTTAACTTGTAACAACAGAGCATATATAAATAAATAAGATTCTGTTACATTTCAAAGACCAAGTTTTTTATCTTACGAAATGTTTTTTAAAAAATAAATTCTTTTAATACAGTTTCACGGTTCTGTTTCGTTCAGTAGGAGACCAACCAACATTTGAACAAATGAACAAAAAAGCTGGAGAAAGAAGAGAATTTAAAACAAAGACGGCGGAGAAACGCGCAGAGAACGTTTTTCACATGCCATCCAGCGTTGCTGAATTTAAATCGTCAGCGACTTCCTGGAACAATGCGAAAACGTTCTCTGCGCGTTTCTCTGCCGTCTTTCTCTGCCGTCTTTCTCCAGCTATTTTGTTCATTTGCTTTTGACACCTGAGGATGATTCGACGAAGAATCGAAAACGTTCGTGAAACCTATGGAACATTTATTAATTTTTTGACCATAAAAAAATTGAAAAAAAAAAATGTATAATTGAACAGACGAATTCTGTTATCTTTAACAATGTTTGCATAAATAGTCTCTCTCTCATATATATATATATATATATATATATATATATATATATATATATATATATATATATTGATGTCTGTCTACATTTATCTTAAATTCTATGTCGCTTGTCAGCAGTAGTACCCAAATGTCAGACCATTATCCAGCTTCTGCTGCATTTGAGAAGGACAACTTGTGAGAGACTGACCCGGGGCTAAGAATGTTACATATTGTTAGGGGAAGGATACGTGGTAGGGGTGGTAAATTAGACAACTTGCTTGTACGCCCTTCTTTGCGTAGGTGGACATTCAATTTTCTAATATAAACCAGGTTGGCACAGAATATATAATGAATAGCGCGATCTTCTATACCCCCCCCCCTGCTAGTAGCCATAATGCTAAGTTGTTATATATATATATATATATATATATATATATGTCATCCACATACAGACTGTTTCATCAGTGCGGCTAGACCAGTTAGTGCCTCAAGCCGGGATCGAAACGCAACCGTCGAGCTGACAGTCAGCGATGTTAACCATCATGCGACACTGACTGAATGTAAGTTGTATTTCAATGTAAACATTGCAATTGCCTGAGCTCGAATTAGTGTTTACCTAATGAGCATTGCCTTTTTTACGCTAATGGCAGTTGGCGATACCCTTACAAACATAAGCTCTACCCGGGGGGGGGGGGAGCTTTATATAGTCATCCACATACAGACTGTTTCGCTGTTTCACAGATAAGTCAATGTTTGTGTTATAGTAATGGCAGTTAGTTAGAACCAGTAGGTGCTCTTATATAGAGAACGACCCGCGTTTCTGTGACTTCGCGTCGTCAACGTTCGGGCAGGTCACGGAAGCGCCCGAGAGTTGACGAAACTATTAACCAATCAGGTTGCAGCAAGCAGATGATAACTTTTGGAAGAAATTAATTTCTACGGTCTGCAGCGAGTCAATAAAAAAAAATTCTACGATCTGTGTCAGCTCGTTAAATCTCCCGAAGGACTCATTGAGTTCTGTCAGCAACGGTCACTTCTAGCGAAACCCTAACCCTAACCCTAACTCTAAACCGTACTCCAGCAAATTTTAAAAAGAAACAAACATTGAAAAAAAAACCCCTGAAAAAACAAACAAGAAATTGGTTAAACACAGTTGTTTCGTTGTTTGATATATAAAAAAAAAAGTTTTTGAAACTTTTCGTTGCACGAAACAACTGTTTATTTATAAACATTGGCTTAACAATGGTTCCTTTGAAGAAATAAATAAACATCTATTTAATAATAGTTGTTTAACTATGGTTTGTTCGTTCTGTATTTTTATATATGTATTTTACTTTTATTTTCTTCGTCTTAATTTTTTTATTAAAAACTTTTCTTGAATTTATCGTCTGGCTGTCTTCGGCTCGTCAACTCTCGGGCGCTTCCGAGACCTGCCCGAACGTTGACGACGAGAAGTCACGGAAACGCGGTGCGTTCTCTATAAGAGTACCGAACATACGTTTCAATAAGAGTTAAATTTCCACAGAATCTAAAGACACTATTGGAATTCACTTTCGATTCTGTTAAGTGTTATTCTGGTTAGTGGCGAGTCCATCTTTTCAACTTAACAATTCTTAGTGGTAGTTTTATATATGCTCTCCCTTACACGTATGCTAATTAGGCAGACTAAGTTGCCAATATCACTATGAAGTTTATATTATCAACTTTTATAAATTTGTATATATATATTTTGTAAATAAAACACGTAAAACCATTAGGGATAATTTTAAGTAGGTTTTACCTATAGAATGAATGTGGTATTTTGGTGACTGTAACTCGTTTAGAGAAAAGACCAAGAGGATAAAAGCCGACCCCTATCTAACCTACCTAATTTTGGCTTTGTGCCACATTTTTTTATAAAGAAAATTTACTATATTGTGATTTTTTTTTGTACAATTTTAAAAGAAAATAACTATCAAGTTTATATTTGGTGATATGCTGTTTTAAAATCGATTATAGTAAAACCTCTCATACTTTCTAATGCCTTTAATGCAACTTCAACATTAGGGTTACGGTTAGGCTATGAATCCGATCCAATTTTGTGAGTTACGTTTTTATAATCTCGACATATACGTACGTCTACATGTGACTTTCTCAAAACTGCAATGGCTGATGCATACTTGCTACCTCATGCTTAAACATGCCCTGTTTGATTAATTCTCATAATTTTGCTACTACTCATGGCAACAAATATACTGGTGATTTTCTGGTCTTCTAAGTGGTTAACAACGCGGACTGAGGACCTGGGTGTGCCGGGTTCGAATCCAGTTCGTTCCACAGAAACACTTTCATCAAAACACACACCTGACCTTGTGTCTAATCCCCTGGAGAGGAGGTAAATAAAAATACTTTTTAAAGTTATCGTTTTTTTTTCTTCTATTTTTATCTGAATTAATTTTATGTGAAGAATTTCATTTTCACGAAGTCTGTGGTTCTTTATACACATTGTGGGCATTGTATGCATTACTTCAAATGTATCTTCTAACCCAAAGAGAACTTTCAAAAGTACCCTGGAGTTTTTATGACCAACTCCTCAAATTGGCCGAGTTGTAAATTGCTCTTTCGTAAAAGTAGACTTTTCAATGCGTTTCCAGAAATGTATTTTTGGATAAGCGTTACCTAACTGCCGGTATCCGTTTGATAAACAAAATAAAATTGATATTCGATTAAAAATTGAAATCAACAACTTCGATTGGTATTAAGTTTTTCTACATTTAAAAAAGTTTTTTTTAATGAAAATACTTTCATATTTGTTTCCTTTCCTTCAACTTTTTAACGTTTTCCTTTTTACATTTGAATACTGCTTGACAATTGTTCTTTTTAATCAATTTGTACATGTTTGTCCAAGTACTGGGAAATTTTCACTTTTCATTTCGTGTTCACGTCTACAAAACCAACATTAAAAAAAAATCTTTAACATAAGTATTGGTGAATATTTGTTCGCTGGGTTGACCTTTCTATTGGTTATAGTTCAGTTTTAGCTGGTTGGAGACAGTTAGAGTTACCAGTATTAGATTAGTAAGAGACGGGATGAATTAAGGTTTAAATCAGGGAGAAAGTCAGAATGACGAACTTACTTGGAAGAGTTAGTACGTCTGGCTTAATCAATTCTTCCTTGAAATAAATAATGTCCCAACAACTAAATAAATGTTAATATTCATTCACAGGAACAAAAGAGCGATGGTACAATGGGTTGGCTCATGTCGATTAGATAATGTAATATTCTGGAGTTCAGCATCTCGATTGCCTTTGACTAACACATTGAGATCAGGATAAGTATGCGCCTGGACGTCGAGAAGGATTATCGGGAACTGATTTAACGTCGTATATTGTCTTTGGCGAAAATATGTTGACGCGTATGAATTTCGCTGCACATTGACGTGTCGGACGCCTACGCAGTAACGAGTCAATGATTACGCATGCACAAAGCCAAATCACCATTTCAGTTAATTCTAACGTACATCGATACGAAATAGTTCGCTCATGCAACTGCTACATAGTATTGATTTTTTTTACTATATAAAGTCAATGCCGGCATTTAAAGACATATTCCCCATTTGTACTTTTTCCATTTTTTATATCGGTGTGATTTTTTTTCAAACTCGCAAAATCTACTCGCATTTCGTAGACTGTGTAGATATTTTATGATTGATTCGTAAATTTCTTGTTTCATTGACGGAACTTCGTTCTTTCTGTCACAACCAACCTTTTCTTAGGTCTCGTATTCCTTGTGATCTGACTTCTTTTTTTTCAAGTCATGTCTTTCAGGTTTGTTAGATACACCATAGTGGGGATTTAACTATCATCTCGCATCCAAAAATAAATTTGTTATTACATTTTCGCCTCCCGTTTTCTTGTTGTCTTTTTAGTTCTTGCACTTGCAGCTAAACATCGTAGCCAAGTATCGACAAAATCGTATTCTTGAGAGACAATTGAAATTCCATCGGCGACGCCATTGTTATGAAGCGAGAGATTAGCACTAGTTAGTGGCTAGTCAAACGGTTCTACATAGCTATTAGTAGTGAACGCTTTATATAGGCTTTCTCTTACACTTATTCTAATTAGGCAGATGAATTTGCCAGTACTACTACCGATTCTAGCTAGGGTCACTAGGAAATATTATCGGTTAGGTCCATAAAATAACTGAAATATATTAGAACGTATAGAAACGAAAGTAATTGTTTTAAATAGATTTTCTTCGTTTCATAAAACAAAAATCAAATCAGACAAAGAATATCGCAGCGAACAATGTATGTTAAAAAGGTTTAAACATTTATATAATTATTTTTATTGGTATTTTTAAGATTTAAAATAATTAACAGAAGATGGAATTCATTTTGTTAAAGCCATTTACCGTTTTACAGACACGTTGAGAAACGCAGCATCAACAAGTAAATTTATTTAGAACACCACACAGTGACAGTTTTTTTTATTACTTGACCTCATATTAGAAATGTTTTTTTTTTCAACTTTTTTTTCAATACAAAACTTGTGAGCATAATATTATTTGAAAATGTTTTCTAATAAACCTTTAAATCAGCAATATATCTCCACACGGGCAACGCCGGATTAATATGCGAGTTAAATATAAGAATTAGAGAAAATTAAGTAGATTCTGTTATACTTAATTTTAGATAAACTGAATGCTATACCGTTAGTAAAGGACCCCCAATACAAATCATTTAAAATTCGTGTGTAATTCTTTGTTTGACGAATATAAATGTAAAACCATTTGTTCGATAGACATGCGTATCCAATTGACCAAATACATTTTTACGTGTATGTAATTACGGAAGCCTCTAAGAAGCTAAAATCGTGTATGTTCCGAATTTGTCTTGAAAATCAGCCCAATCTAATAATACTACACCTGTCTCGACTCTCTCCCACACCCCCTTTCTCACAGAAGAGAATTTGCTAGTCTTTCTCTACTCTATCCTTTTTTATGGTAAGTGCTCGACTGAGCATCAATCTATGGTCCCCCCTGTAAAATATTCACAACAAAAACTCGTCTAGCTACAACCACTGTAAATAATTTGCCTTTCTTCCTATGTGTACCTAAAACTTAACAGAACCTCTATGAGCAAAGTTTTTGTCGTAGAACTACCTGTCTGTGAAACACAGTACGACAGTGCTGCTTCCTAGCTGACTACAACATGGTTGGTTTCAAGTCCAATGTTAACAAATTATTGTGGAGCCGTTTTCTTAAAGAATCAGATTCTGCCCAGTTTCAACCATCTTTACCAATCCTCGCGGTGTTGTCTGACCGTCCACGTGACAAACTCATAAACCTTTATCCTCGAGTGGACTTTGGGTCTTGATAAGCGGTGAGTTGTTAGTACTTAAAAAGAAAAGAAAGCGGAACGTATCTATCTTTTCAATTTACTATCATTGTATTTCGTATTCGTATCTTTACGCACTGTTTTTCTCTTCGTTCCTTTTTCTGCAAGCTACTTTTCGATATTTACTTTTTTATCCTGTCATTTATTTTCTCAATTAACTTTACTCGCCTATTTGGCATAATGGTAATAGTGTTTGATAATGAGACAGGAGACCCGGGTTCAATCCTCAATAGTCACATCAAAGACTAAAAAATGTACTTTATGCCCCCTTGATAGACACTCGGTATTATAAGGCGAAGATCAAGGGTAATTAAAAGGGAGCCTTCTGATCGCCCTCGACTATAGTCTACCACTTTACTTTTTTTCTGGTTATTATCTAAGGAATGTATGAACACCTGTTTACATGCCTATATTACATTCTATGACTATATTCATATTGTTACTGCTGGTGTAGTATTATTAGAGTCCAAGAGAGATGATGACAGATTATAGATAATTTTAGTCATCCATAACTATAAGGGTATACTTTTCATAAATAAATGCTTTCTGTAGCTGGTATTAAAAACGTTATAAATCGAGTTACTGGATAATTCGATGTTAGCGAGAGTGAAATTACCTCCGACATCCTGTGTGAATGACTGCGTTAAATAAAGCTGCTGAGCTGGAAAAACAGTAAGAACATTCTAAAAAGAAGGAAAACGAACACAGATTTTTTTTTTAAACACGCATCAGTACTTGGCCAAAGTGGCCGGCGGAATAGATTAGCATATGCATGTTTTGGGTAGAAAGCTATAATGGTCACTGAAATAGGGGAACAATGACTTTACTGCATTATAAAGATAAAGTAACGCGGTGGATGAGGAATTCTCTCAATAGAATTTGAAAGACATGATTATCAAATGCCGATAAGTATATTTTTGTTCCCATTTTTTCTTCTAGGAGAATGTTTCTGTTCTTAGAATTGATTCCAGTGAATCTGTTGCAAGTCTGACATGAGCGAAACTGCTTATTCAACGTGGACGATCTTCGACGCCGATTTTTCATTCCTTTCGGCTGAGATCTTTCTTTTACCAATAAACAAGTTTTAAGCGATCAATTGACCTACATTCGGCAGACTATTCTCATGTCCCCCCCCCTCTGCCCCCCCTCTCTCTCTCTCTTAATCATTCTGGCATTTTTCTTTCTTTTATCTCTTTCATTCTTTAGTCGAACTTTCTCATTATTTTCCCCTTCTCTCTCGCCTTTCTTTTGTTTTAATCTATTATTTCTCTCTTTCTCTTTCCCTCTTTTTTTCTCTCTTTCTCTTTCTTTTTCTCTCTCTTTCTCTTTCTCTCTCTTTCTTTCTTTTTCTGTCTCTTTCCTTTTCTCTCTTTCTTTCTCTTACCTTTTTTCTCTTACCTTTTTTCTCTCTCTTTCTCTCTTTCGTTCTCTTTCTTTCGTTCTCTCTCACTCTCTTTCTTCCTCTCACTCTCTTTCTTCCTCTCACTCTCTTTCTTCCTCTCACTCTCTTTCTTCCTCTCACTTTCACCCTCTTTCTCCCTCTCACTTTCACCCTCTTTCTCCCTCTCTCTCCCCCTCTTTCTTTCTCCCTCTCTCTCCCCCTCTTTCGTTCTCCCTCTCTCTCCCCCACCTCTCGCTTTGCCCCTTTCTTTCCCTTTGCTTTCCTCTTCTCTCTCATGTGGGATTTAGTTTAATTTAGTTTTATGCAAACGGGTAAAAAAGAGTGTGGAAGCCTTTCGTAAAAATTAAGAAACCTTCGATATTTGTGAAAGTTTATCAATATATATTAGATATCGATTAATAAATATTACCAAAATTTTAGTTTCTTTGGAGTATTTTAAAGGGGGGATAATATGGGCACACTCTTTAATTTGAAGATTCCAATATTTCAGATTTGCATTGAATTTGATCCATCCTCATTAGACATCAATTAAGCAAGATTTCTTGAATTTCTTGAGACTCCTTAAGCTTAAGCCTTAAATTTTAGAATTTTCCACAATCAAAATCCTGTAACGGATTTTGATCAAAATTAGAATCAGAATTCTAGACATAAGGATTATATCATTATATCTTGGTTTTAATCTTTGTTAGGAGGCATAGAAGTGGCGCAAAACTGTTCTGTTTTGGGGTATACATTTTAGCAGTCCTGGGACGGGTATTTTTTAAGTTTTGATATAATTTTAAAATAATCATATTTAAAAGAATGAAATTCCCTTATTTCGCTTATTTTGTCTCCATTTTATATTTCATATATTCCTCTTTCTGCATTTCTTTTCTCTAGTCCACCCCTCTCTGTAATTATATCGCCCTCGCCGCTTGTTCTCTCTGTCTCTCTGTCTGTCTGTCTATCTGTCGCTCTTCCAAAAGCAAATTCGTCTGATCTCTTTCTATTTCTCCGACGAAAATGTTATTTTATTCCCTAGTCAAAACACCAACGAAATTGATTCCGACTCATATGACGTCACTTCGCCATACCTACTTTCGCTTTCCTAAAAGATTTAAAAAAAGAAAAAAAAGGAAACTATAAACTCCAACTCGTAAAGAGGCTGATCTATTGAAGCACGTGACCTCAGTCGGATCTTCATAAATATTAACGAAAGCTTTTAGCGCCGCCGTGCGCCATTGAACGAGCGATGCATTTCGTTAGTTTCACGAAAGTGGCGGAAAAATAGAATAAAAAAAAATAGACAACTCACTTGTTAAAGCCGACAATGATGTTCGATAAAATAAAAACAAAAAAATCGATAATCGATCAATCAAGCTGTTTGATCGGCTTTTAATGGCACCATTTAACTTGCGCACTGATCATGTTGGTTATGCATTTAGCAGACTAAAATCATATTTCTCTATATAAATATATATATATATATATATATATATATATATATATATATAGCATAATAAAATAAGGTGCGATTCAAATTTTATTAGAATTCAATGTTCAGGCAAAGTACCTTAAAGTTCTTAATTCATGAGTTTTCAAAGAAAATCTTCTCCTCAGAAGACCATTACCGCAATAACATTACTGCAGGTAATAAAATTAAACTTTGAAAATCTATAAAAATATATATAAAAATACATAAAAGTATGTAAAACATCAAATATATCAGCCCAAAACATACTTTTTTGTTAAAGCTATACAGTTCATCCAAGTCATACAATTTAAAACATATTCAGGAAAGATATCCAAGAGGTTGATTGAAAAGTGATCCAGGTGGTGAATGGTAGTCCAAAAACAATATTGCAAAATAGAACTATTTGTTATATTAAAATCAACTTGGATGAACTGTATAGCTTTAACAAAAAAGTATGTTTTGGGCTGATATATTTGATGTTTTATATACTTTTATGTATTTTTATATATATTTTTATATATTTTCAAAGTTTAATTTTATTACCTGCAGTAATGTCATTGCGGTAATGGTCCTCTGAGGAGAAGAATTTTCTTTAAAAACTCATGAGTTAAGGATTTTAAAGTACTTTTCCTAAACATTGAATTCTAATAAAATTTGATTCGCACCTTATTTTATTATTTCATTTTATATTATGCTATTAATTCTCTATCCAGTATATTGAGCTTCAGTTTTATCCGGATGTTCACTAATTAAAGATATTAGTTGCCTCTTATATCTTTTGTTGGATTAACTTATATATATATATATATATATATATATATATATATATATAATGTGTGTGTATTTAGGCATAATTTTTTCATTTATGCAAACATTGTTGAAAATAACAAAATTCGTCTGTTTAATTAATTCTTTTATTTTTTCAATTTTTCTGATGGTCAGTTTTGTATTAAAATCATAAAAAATAATAAATGTTCCATAGCTTTCACAGGTTTCACGAACGTTTTCGATTCTTCTGGAGAAGGAAGAGAATTTTAAAAAGACAGCGGAGAAACGCGCATAGAAGTTTTTTCGCATTATTCTAGGAAGTAGTTGACGATTTAAATTCAGCAACGCTGGATGGCATCACAGAACAAACTCGCATTACATTAAGCATTTTAAAATGTTACCACTTGGTTCATATGTGATGTTAAGACAAATTCTAGTTAATAAAACTAAAATTATACATTCCGAAACCAATGTAAAAAAATAAAAAAATACTGAAAGCTATCTACATAAAACATTTCTTGGCCTTTTGGCTAAGATCAAAGTGTAGTATCTGTTCCGATGGATACTGCACCCCATACTGGTGTTGTCTTGGCCTTCGGGTCTTGATTTACGCCGGTCAATGGGTATGTCCTGTGTAGTTCTGGGAGGTCCACGTTCCCAGGCTTTGCCTCCCCTCTTTGTGGAGGAGTAAGTTTATTGCTTACTGCCTGATGCGCCTCTATCGGGGAATGCCGACGGGGCTGCCCAGGCAATTTTTAAACCCCACTTTCCCGACCCGACCTTGGGTCACATCTTACTTGTGGGAGTAAGATAAAAACTGGCCTTGTGCCTAACTCCTGGAGAGGAGTAAATCAATACATAAAACATTGAACACGCATACTAAATATTTGTCCAGGAAATAGAACAATATTGCAAAATAGAACTATTTGTTATATTAAAATTAAAACCATCATTTAATTAAAAAAAAATAAAGCAAATAATAGTTAATTAATAAAATTTTCCCTTTCAAAACAAATATGCAAATTAGTTAACTGTGCGACTGATAAGGAGTATATAAAAAAACATTGATGCGTGTATTGTGTAAAGATGAATTAACTTGAAATAGGTCGTTTAGACTTTACCGTTAGGGCGAGAAAACGGCCCCAACTTTCGCATTTAATCATGTATATTATTGCGACGATTAGTTCTTGCACATAACTGGCATGATATTACGAATTATCCCGCGAGGATTTATATTATAAGCAACGAGACCGAAATGAATTAGCAAATTGACCGGACTAGCCACCTACCTCCTTTCGGACCGGAAGCACAATTTCCTTCCCAGTGTTCCAATTTCCGTTTCGAAAGCCGGCTAATTAATTCGAAAGGTTTCGTGCAGATAATCGACTTTGAATTGGGGGCTTGTGGCTCTGAACGCGATATAAGGTAACAGTTGCTCTCACCTAGGGGCGTAATTGGCGCACTTTCTGGCCGGTCGGCTCCAGTCGCTAGGAGTAACGGTGCACTTGCTGAATAAAACCAATTCTGTGGACGTCTTCTTTTCGTATAGGGATCTATTATACGCAAGAAATGCTATTTTTGCTCGAGGAACAAATGTTGAATAAAATGCGCCCTTTCAATCTGTGCGTATAGTAGTGAAAAACAGGGTTGCGAAATTTGGAAGGTATAAGGTCTGACTCCAAGGATTGTAAACATTCCGACGACTAGCATTCCGAAAATGTCGACTCCGACGACTAGCATTCCGAAAATGTCGACTCCGACGACTAGCATTCCGAAAATGTCGACTCCGACGACTAGCATTCCGAAAATGTCGACTCCCACGACTAGCATTCCGAAAATGTCGACTCCCACGACTAGCATTCCGAAAATGTCGACTCCCACGACTAGCATTCCGAAAATGTCGACTCTGGCTCGAAAGTTAAGGCACGTTGAGCCTGGTCAGTACTAAATACGTGCCAATCGGGGAATACCAGGTAATGTATATAGAAGGGCTCTCTGTTTATCCCGGCATTGTTTCCAGTCGTCCTGGACTACTCCTTGCCACGCGACTCAAGTACTACTGGTTATGGGGAAGTGCGATTGGAGATTACGCATCCCTTGCTTCACAGTAGACTCTCTGCGCAGGCAGCCTTACAACAGATATCCATTGTCTTCGTCAAATGAAGTGGTAATGCCTGGGAGGATAATATCCTGAAGAACGAACATATACTACACTGTCCCCTAAAGGAGGAGGTAGTGTCTTGGATAATGGTATCATAACGAAAGCCTCTATATTTAGGGGTTGACATTATTTCCCTGTTGGACTAACCTGTTTGCAGTTCAGGGAATTTAACGCTTGTGGTGGGGGGGTCTCTTTCAGTGTTGGTTTATCTGATAAGTGACAGATAATGAACGGTAGATGGCGAGGTTGTAGCGCTTTTCTGGTCGGCACTTTCCCAGGTGATAGCACAGGAAACCGAAGTTAGTTGTAGCACTTGCTAAGTGAAGCGTGTCAAACTGCTTTACTATCAAAAAGTTTGATTATGCGCATCGTTTACTGTTGTTTGTTTATGTTGTAGATAGGGTCCACTCCCAAGCATTATCTTCTCTTTTTGAGGAGGCGTTGGGTATTTGCCGATCGTCTGGGCGCCCCTACCAGGGAATGCGGATAGGTCTGTTCATGGCTATTTTAGGGGAAGAATGTGCATTTAGGAGCGCTGACTCTCCACTCCGTGCCACATCTTTCTTGGTGGGAAGGAATTAAATCAACAATAGACACACAATAGGTTGTGGAGAGTGACTGAAATCCAATCTATGAAATAGTGAGAAGCCAAAGACGATTTCATTTGAGTCGGTTCACAGTATTACCAAACAAAAAGAAAATTCAAATTTCGTTTTTTTCCATAAAAAAGCAAAAAAACAAAAAACAAATAAAAAACTTTGTTATTGTCAATCATTAAAATAGACATTAAATCAAATCGAATACGTTAATACACAAGTCTCAAATTAATATGAATAAAAAAAAACATTTTTTTACATCATTTTTGGTCATCCGTATACAATATGAAGTGTTATTTACTGCAAAGAAAACCGGAAACCACAACAAAGTGAAAATGTCACGAATTACCGACTACCGTGGTTTCAAGTGATTATACTTTCCTACCGCTTTTTGTCATCGTGCAATTTAATCATCTGGTACTTATATCGATCTTGACCCAGTTTCCGTGAGTTTCTTGTCGGAAGCGTTCGGCTATCCTACGCAAACGCCCGAGAGGTGAAGAGCCGATTTGTACCAGACGACAATTTTGATACGGTGCTGCGTCCTATGATTTTAATGTTTTGCTTGTTTTGTTTTGTTGTTGTTAGAGTTAGGGTTTAGGGTTAAAAATAATTATTTGATAACAGTAATTTCCCTCTGTTTTGCTTGTTTTATTTGTTTTGTTGTTTAAAAAATTTATTGCAACTATAACTACAAATTATAGGACGCAGCAACGTATCAAAATTGTCGTCTGGTACAAATCGGCTCGTCATCTCTCGGGCGTTTGCGTAGGATAGCCGAACGCTTTCGACAAGAAACTCGCGAAAACTGGGTCAAGATCGATATAAGTACCAATCATCTTTTCGTTCTTTTAGTTCCTTGCATTAAATGGCTTCATGCCTTGTCTGGAGCGACTGCCAAAAAAAAGAACCTTTTTAAGTTGAAACAAAATCTGCGTAGACGAGAGCTTTGGTTAGTATGCACGAAGATAGATCGACCGACACAGGTCTCGTATTATTCTAGATTTGATTGGTTTATTTATTTTAAAAACATTTTTCAGCTGTGTTCTTGTTATTTTTTCTAATCGTTTTCCGTTCGATTTTTTTCAATGAATAACAAAACTTGAAAAAAAAAAAAACCCAAAAAACCTACTGAATTTATGAGCGAGACTTCCGCCAGTTGTATTTTTACGCATGGCTCGGCTCAACTTACCGCTTAAGAGTTAATTGAATGTAATTTTGATATACAAAAGAGTATCAAATCGAGTGTACAAGTATCGAACGTTATTGAAAATCAACATGCTGCTGTTGTAAGCGTTTCGCAATGAAGTCAGACATTCACAACGAAATAGATGAATATAGAAAGGAATTTAAATGTTAATCGGCGATCAATTTCATAGTCGATTATTCGCTTAATTTAATATGTACTTTTGTATTTGGCTCTTTTTCTTCATTTCTCGAAAGAGTTTGTGTTAAACTAACTGTAGTTGACCTATTTTTATTCCTTCTCCACCGCCCCCTCATCTCTCTTGCTTTTATTTTATTTAAGATATATTATCTAATTCTCTGTGTGTGTTTGTATCTATATGTGTTTCTTTAGCTGTCTCCACGCCCCGTCTCTTGCTGTCTTCGCGCCCCGTCTCTTGCTGTCTCCCCGTCTCTGTCTCTTGCTGTCTCCTGTCTCTGTCTCTTGCTGTCTCCCCGTCTCTTGCTGTCTCCCCGTCTCTGTCTCTTGCTGTCTCCCCGTCTCTGTCTCTGTCTGTCTCCCCGTCTCTGTCTGTCTCCCCGTCTCTGTCTCTGTCTGTCTCCCCGTCTCTGTCTGTCTCCCCGTCTCTGTCTGTCTCCCCGTCTCTGTCTCTGTCTGTCTCCCCGTCTCTGTCTGTCTCCCCGTCTCTGTCTGTCTCCCCGTCTCTGTCTGTCTCCCCGTCTCTGTCTGTCTCCCCGTCTCTGTCTCTTGCTGTCTCCCCGTATCTGTCTCTTGCTGTCTCCCTGTCTCTGTCTCTATCTCTTGCTGTCTCCCTGTCTCTGTCTCTATCTCTTGCTGTCTCCCTGTCTCTGTCTCTATCTCTTGCTGTCCCCCTGTCTTTGTCTCTATCTCTTGCTGTCTCCACGTTTCTGACTTTGTTTTTCCCGTCTCTCTCTCTACCCGTCGCCCCTGTCTCTCTCTCCGCGTTTCTGTCTTAACCTGTGTCCCCGTTTCTCTCTACTTGTCTCACCCGTCTCTGTCTTTACCCGTCTCCCTTGTCTCCCTTGTCTCCCCTTCGTTTCTGTCTCTACCCGCCCTTCACTGTCTCACCGTCTCTGTCTCTACTAGTCTCTCCCGTCTTTATTATATAGATCATTATTACAATTTTTGAGAATATAGCGAGACAATCGGATAGTCTTCTTTAGCGCGAACTTCAAAGATGAAGAAGCCGAAGAAAATGTAAAAAAAAAAAAAAATTGCACTTAATTTTTCTTATTTTGGTCATAAACTGAAAGTATATCATCGGAGACAAACGGCAATGCAACGCAAAGTATCCCGGAGTTGTTGGTGATAAGGGGTTAGGGTTAGGGTTGACTAAAATCACCGGGTGAAATATGACAGTTCAAAATAAACTAACAGGGAAACTATTTGATATACTTACGTATCAGGCAAAAGTATTTGTGTACACCAACGATTACAGGAAAATATCGTAGAATTTTGGTAAAAAAAAATAAAAATCAGTTTTTCTTATATGTCCGATTCTACGTTGGACCGACCTCATTTTGCGCCATTTTGAGTCCCCCCTTTTACGTAACTCTTCTAAATCCAAGACGCAAAATAACGTCGCCCCATCGTAGAATCGGACATGAAAGAATGAACTGATTTTTATATTTTACGAATATTCTACTCGATAATTTTCCGTAATTTTTCGTGTACACAAACATTTTTGTCTTCTACGCAAGTATATCAAATAATGTTCCTGTTCTGTTATTTGTAACTACCATATTTCACTTGTGCGTTAATCTAAATAATCAGCGATCGCCATCTTTGGATGGTTTGAGTCATCTTCACAACTCTAACCGGCTTAACACCCTGCGATATTTGATTCAACCAGATTACTGAAACATTCTTTACGATGGAAGGCACCCCTATACAAAGACGCGCTCAGAGACACCTATATATAAAAATATGTTAGAGGATTTCAGAATTATTAGAACAGCTGCTAATCTTGCAGAATGATTAAATGCCGATGAAGCGAAAATAATAAAAACACATTACAACTGATAACTATCACCAAACGCATTACATTTTGATTTTCTACCAACCCGTATAGTTTTAAAGTGTGCAAACTGATTGTGAAACTTATCTATTGATTTGTTAAGTTGAGTTATCGAATCACATTTATTTTGAATGGCGTGCATGAACTAACTCCAGATACATAGCCATTTTTTTCTCGTGTGTCGAAAGAGAATTCACTGCTCATATAGATGAGGACACATATGAAAATCGTGACGCGTGGTAAAGTCTGCGGAGGTCCGTGACGCGTGGTAAGGTCTGCGGAGGTCCGTAACGCGTGGTAAGGTCTGCGGAGGTCCGTGACGCGTGGTAAGGTCTGCGGAGGTCCGTGACGCGTGGTAAAGTCTGCGGAACTAAAGTTTACTTAAGTAAATAAAATCGTCATCTTCAAAGAATACACAAATCTCCCGAAAAAGACCAATAACATCTTCATCACTTTTTCACGAAAGAAGTGCTCAGACAGTATATAACATAGTACTAATTTGATGATTACATAATAACAGTGAACGTACGTGTGACGTATGCAAATTTAACAACTGATAAAAATGAAAAAGAAAGTCAATAATTTCTTTCACTTCTAATAAAGACACAAAACTATTTTTTATAAATAGTAGTAGCATTATTAGTATCGTTAGTAGTAGTAGTAGTAGTAGTAGTAGTAGTATGTTGAAATGTACACTTAAATAAGAACTAAATTGCGAAGCAGTAGCGAACGGGCGTAGCCAGCTAGTATATTTATTTATTTATTTATTTATTTATTAAACTTGAGTACTCCCCAGACAAAGCATACTGCTACCGAGACGTAAGGGGCTACTGTGTATAAGGTGCCAGAAATTAAGGGCCATCCTAAGAGGGAAGCTGTGCGGCGAGATGTTTGTTTACATTACGTTTAAATTTTTGCATGTCGCTACAGTCAAGGGAGCATTAGGTTAAACACAAGGCCAGGTGGGGTTTTGAAGAGACAGCCCACTATGTGAAGTGTACGTTTGCCTACAAAATGCCTGAGCATCCCCGTCGGCATAACTAAGTATAACCTATTACGCCCTGTCTATCAGAACCTTCAGATTGTTTGATCAGTGGTAAGACAGTACTGGTTACCATGCCCGATATGAAACCTTTGGTAATGTATTATTTACCTCCTCTCCAGGAGGTTAGGCACAAGGCCAGTTTTATCTTACTCCCACAAGTAAGATGTGACCCAAGGTCGGGTCGGGAAAGTGGGGTTTGAAAAGCCAGTGCCCGAGAGGTGAGCACTCTGGCCATTAAAAATTGCCTGGACAACCCCGTCGGCATTCCCCGGTAGGGGCGCCTCAGGCAGTAAGCAATAAACTTACTCCTCCCCAAAGAGGGGAGGCGAAGCATGGGAGGGTGGACCTCCTAGAACTGCACAGGACAGACCCATAGACAGTCGTAAATCAAGCCCCGAAGGCCAAGACAGTACCAGTCTATGGGGTGCAGTATCCATCGGAAGTCAAAATGCCAAGATATGATAAGGGTAAGATTAACATATTTAAGGTTCCCACGACTAAAGTAAAGTTTATTTCCTCTGACTTTAGATTGATGTCAATTGAATGCATGCAGTTTTTTTTACTGCATGGCACGTGAAGGGGGGGGGGGTTAAAGGTCATGACAAAATCTCGGGTGTTGGCTTGGTTTGCTATAAGCCAGATGCTTTTGTTGTTCGGACAATTCATATTTTGTTATCGGTATTAAAAGAATCCACCTGTCAATGTTATCATAACAATCAGCATTATATATACTAATAGTATATATTGTTAATAATATAAATAATAATATATTTAATATTGTTAATAATATAAATAATAATATATTTAATATTGTTAATAATATAAATAATAATATATTTAATATTGTTAATAATATAAATAATAATATATTTAATATTGTTAATAATTTACATTTCTTGCATTGTCATATCGTTCTATGACTCCTCTATATAAACATACAAAAATATTTAATTACTATTACTTAACTCGGACTAATATGTTGAATGCACTAAGTTATCTAATGTTATGGATAATAGACTAAAGATGCAAGGCAATTATTATCCCGTGCAAAGATTAAATTATTTAAGGTTCCTACGATTGAAATCAAGGTTATTATCCACTTATCTTAGATGTCAATCGAATGGAATATATGCATTGTTTTGACGCATGGCACGTATACATATTGCGTACATTTTCAACATACTACCACTACTACCACTACTACCACTACTACTACTAACAAACTACCAATACTACTACTACTAACAAACTACCAATACTACTACTACTAACAAACTACCAATACTACTACTACCACTACTATTACCACTACTACTACTAACAAACAACCACTACTACTACTACTACTACTACTAATAAGACGGGAATATTTCTGTGTAAATATTAGAAGTGAATAAATTCCTTACTTTCATATTATCAGTTATCATTATGATTAAGCCTTTCTTTCTCATCTCATAAAAATAAATTTGCATACGTAATTATTTTTTCTGATCTTATTATCATCAGTTAGTAAGATTAAGCCTCCTTATCTCATGAAATATAAATGTGCATGTGTGATTATTGACGCGAGTCGGACACAAGTAGGTTCACTTTTATTATATAATGATCAAATGAGTACTATGTTATATATTGTCTCAGCACGTATATAACATTGTACTTATGTTAAAGTTTTAATATTAAAACTCTTATTTGTTTGTGTCTGCATTTAGCTATAAATTCTTGTTTTCGTTGTTTAATTATTATTTTTTAAAATTTATTTTTAATATTTTTCATGTAAGCATGATTTGCCCTCTTTTACTATTTCGATTTCTGTCATCTCTATATAAAACTCGGTATCTGTGTGTGTGATGTTTGTATGTTCACTATAAGAAGAAAGGTTAGAGAATCTACATAATAATATAAAAGTGTATTCTTATGTAAAATGTGCCGGGGAAGACAATGGAAGTGTTCCCGAATCTTTAAGTTCACCCTAAGGGGTCTCTGAAGTATAAATGCCTTAAAACTTCAAATATTTCCTATTTTATGAAATTTAAATATGTATAATATTTTCTGGGGAAGACAATGGAAGTGTCCCCGAATCTCTAAGTGCCCCCTAACCTAAGAGAGCTATGAAGGCCTAACTTCTTTTAAAACGTATGGAGAGTAGAAAGTGGACCTTGTTAACTTTCGACTGACCCATAACTCTCGCTTCCCTTATTTTGTCCTTTGGTCTTCACATTCCACGAACGATGTTTCTGACAAAGGATTGCTTTTTTCTGGCTAGGAATCGATCCATCTAACACTTATCGTTGGCTAGTTTTTTTTTTTAACTTGACGTAGTATTTTTATAGCTCCTTATATGAAGTGGCTTAATGCCGTGTTTTAATCGATTACCCCCTCCTAAATATCCTATTTTGATCAAATTTATATCGTACGTATAAAATTCTCCGGGGAAGACAATGAAAGAGGTCCCGAATGCCATCTATGTGATGAATATCTACGTACCGTCAACTCTAAGTGATTAATGGGGACATAACCCCCTTTAAAACTTCAAATACGTATATACGATTTGTAATGAAATTTAAACCATATGTATAAGACACTAATTCAGAGAGGTTTTAAACATTTCAGCTTCTTCTGACTATATTAGGGGCGAAACGAGAGAAGGCGGAGAGCAAAAAAAAAGAAAGAAATATGATGTTATGAATATAGTGGAAAACTACATAGTAGTGGGCCTCATTCAATCCCGGGCAACGTCGGGTGTTCTTGCTGGTACTATATAAAGATAATACACATTTAAACGCCTTGAATTTGAGACATTTTCTAGAAACAAAATCACGTAATGGATTTTGATCAAAATTGGAATATAGATTCTAAACATAGTCATGCTGTGTTAATACTACACTTACAGTGCTCTACTTTTTCGAGGAACGACAAATAATAATAAATATTTGTTATTGTTTATTATCTACGTATACGTTTCGTCCTTTTTTAATCGGGACTTATCAGCATAAAGATATGACTATTCACTACCGGTCATGCGATTCAAAACCCCGGATTACAAGTATTTTTCAACTCAAATCTGACACCTTAATATATATATATATATATATATATATATATATATATATATATATATATATATATATATATATTATCATGGACATATTATATTCCAATAACCATGTTTTTATTTTATTTTTATTTTTTCACATTTCCAAAAAACAACATTTCTGTGAGAAATATTTTTTTCGGTCCGTTTCATTTGTCTTGTGCCAAACAACATTTTTATGTCAATATCGTCTCTGCAACATTACAAAATGATCAGAAAAAATCACAAAGAGTAAAAAGTTATTGGATTAAAGTGTCTTGAAAAAACCTACACTATACAGTGGTTCATTTTTGGGTGAAACCAAACAAAAACCAAAGAAAAGAGAAACCTATATATATATATATATATATATATATATGAAAATTTATAACTAAAAGGTAAACTTTTAGAGAGTTGAACCTATTGTGAGGTAAGGAAAGCTCAATATACAGGATAGAGCAAAAATATAAGTCAATGAAACTAATTAGATCTGCAAATGGAAGCAAATCCGTTTCATAGAAAACAGGAAGAATTACGTTTTCTCAACATGGCCAATTTTATCTGATCCTCCCTCTACAGACTTGGGTGGAATCGTCGTCGTTGGATCTTTACACGGATTCTTCTGGATTTACCAATACATCTGAATCCCATACTAATTGGATTTCCGTTTTTGTGACACTCCTTTACATTGGAAAATACCCGTTTGAACTTTAAAACTCTTTCAAATTTCGAATATTGACAGTCCTCATCTGTCAACTTATCCATCATTAACCTCCTCTGATAAGATTTTAATCTTTGAAAATCCTGGCTTAAGGAATGAAAGAGAAGAAAAATAAATATTGGTATTCACTAAATATCCTTGTTCTGAAAACCGAAGATTATGATTTGCTTCCATTTGCATATCTAATTATTTTCATTGACTTATCATATATATATATATATATATATATATATATATATATATATATATATATTAGGTAGGTAAAAGCTTTTAGTACCTAAAACTGGAGTTGTAATTAAGCGCATTAAACTGGGTCGTTCGCGATTCTTTTATACTCTTAATGCATATTTTCGTCTTCTGAAAAGAAAAAGATGGGTTTTAACGAATAATTAAGTCTGGAAACTCGAGCATCTTTTGTTCGGTTGATTATGTACGTTATCTATCTATCTATCTCTCTCTCTCTCTCTCTCTCTCTCTCTCTCTCTATATATATATATATATATATATATATATATATATATATATATATAATCGATTTCTCTTTACAGTTTTGTTAGCGTTAAATTTGGTATACGACCTTCGATTATTCGTTTCACCTGGCTGGGCCAACGTAGTCTTCCAGCTAAGAGAGCCTCGCTAACATGTCTGAAATGCCAGTTTGGTGAAGTTCTTTGCCGGTCGTATCCGCTTGCCAGGCTACTGCGTCTCAGATGGAATGTGCTGAATCAACGTTTTTTTCTTTAAAATATATGTCAATACTAGCTGGCTTTGGTGCCTCGCTATCCCGTGGAAATTTCGCTTCTTGAAATGCTTAAAGTATTACCTGAAAACATTTCGTTAATAACTTTGTTGTAAACACGAAATAAAATCATTCTCATTTATTAATATAGATAGATAATCATTAAAATGTTGGTAATTTCGGTAAAAAATTATGAATCTGTTGAATCTGACAGTAAAGAAAGGAAAAGAAGAAATCAATTTGCCTTTTCACTTACAATTTAAAAATAGATCGCAACATGTTGAAAATCAAGTCGTTCCCTCTAAAAAAGGATTGTTTGAATACAAATGCTAAATATTTGTCCAGGAAATAGAACAATATTGTGAAACAGAATAATTTCTGTTATATTAAAATCCAAACAATTATTGAATTAAAAAACCAATAACAAATGATAATTAATAAAATGTCTTTTCTCAAAACCAATATGCAAATTAGGTAACCTTGCGACTGATATCGCATATACATAAATAGGCTATAAAAAAGATGGTGCGTCTACAACTGCGTAAAGTTAAAATAACTTGAAATCGGGCGTTTAGACTTTACCGTTAGTGCGAGAAATGGGTCCAACTTCCGCCTTTTTTCATTTAGATTAATAAAACTACCAGACAAGATCTCTTGTGTGTGTGAATGTTTGTCGCCTATACGTAACTTTGATTTTCCATGACAAAATTGTTTTTACTATTAATGGAATAATTATTGTATAAAAAATAAAATAAAGAAAGAACTGGAAGACATTAAAAAAACTGTATAAAAAAAATATTGTAAAATCACTTCATAGCTATCGGGATAAGATAAAAGTGTAGTATCTGTTCTGTATTCAGTCATAAGGGGGACACTTCTTCTTTATGGAGGCAATCTTAATTTTTGTCCCATCTAAAGAACCCCATTATAGAGAGCTGGATTTTCACCCCATTAAAAAATGGCCTTGCGTCTAAATCTGCCCTCGTTGGTTAGGCAAGTACATATGAAATTCGTCCTGCAAGCTCAACTGCTGTTATGCTGACTGTAATATCACACTGGATCAGTGGATCTATGTACGGGGGACTCGCTTCTAGAGCTATAACTCTTGACACATCAAAGGCCTTTGATAAGGTTTGGCATAAAAGTCTACTGTAATATCTGGAAATGTCCTCTCAACCATCAAACCGTTTCACTCTGATAAGTTTATAAAAGTACCCATTGATGCGTAAAAGTCTGAAGCACATAGTGTCAATGTCATCGTGTCTCATGGATCTATTCTGGGCCCAACCCTCTTCCTGATATTCATCAATTATCTCTCTAATAACATTCTAAAATCATTCGTCAACATTTATGCAGATGACACAATCTATGGCAACACTTCGAAGAGCATTAATGATCAAGATATTTCTAATTCTCAATATTCCGATCTGGAGCATGTAGTGCAATCGGGAAAAAGGTGACAGTTTGCTTTTAATGCGCCTAAAACTA
>OY744518.1:80024907-80057407 GCA_963556195.1 Sepiola atlantica
CGTATTATTCAATCTTATTCTTCAAAAAATCAAAATCTTATTTCTCTTTTTCATTTTCTCCTCGCATAAATACTAGAAAGCGGTGGCTGAGGGCCAATCATGTTGCAAAAAAAGAAAATTACCAATGCCAATGGGTAATTTTTCAAAAGTAATGTTTTCAAAGGGTACTATTTTCTTGGAGTAGTGTTCCCACTTCCTTTCTAAAAGCAATGTATTCTAGCAATATGAATCATTATACAACTTATAGAGTTATATTTGGCGACTTTATTCGGCATTAAATGACCCATAGATGGTTAACATGCCGTAGAACAAACCAACCTTTGCCAATCTAAAATGTCCGCGTTTCAGTACAACACCAATTGACGACCAGAGCCCCTTACTTAGATGCTTAGACGCATCTAATTGATGTGAAATAGATTACTACTACTACTACTACTACTACTACTACTACTACTACTATTATTATGGGTGTTCACATGGTGGCACAGGTACGATTCTAAGCGATGTATTACCGAAATATGATTGTATTTATTTGTAATTTGTTTTCGTTATTAATTTCCTAGAATGATACAAATATATAAATATTAATATAGATTTGTAATACTTGTCCACGAATATTTCTATTGTAAGATGTTATTGTAGGAAATCACAAACAGAAGTAAATTGTAGAGCGCTGTAACTCATCGTTTTGCTTATATCCCCCCCCCTCCCCGGCTTAATTTGACATTTTCTCAGAAGTATGATATATATATGTGTGTGTGTGTGTGTGTATTACTTTAATGGAAAGTGCTCCAACGAATGTGCTACTCTGGTACCTCTCGCTACGTAAATACCCCCGCTCAACCCGTCAGTCAGCAAAATCCCACCCCTTCACTGTTGAGGTAACCAAATGTCGAAGAGCTTTCCACTCTAATAGCTTCTTTCCTCGTACTGCTAGCTTTTGGAATTCCCTTCCTGTTTCCCTGACCGTACTAAAATACAGACATTTAAATATAATCCCCCTAATTCACAGTAACCCACGACGTCTTAGTCTTGTTTGGGGTGAATGTAAGTAAAAAAAAATAATTTAAAAAACAAAAATAAAATAAAGTATTATTTTTTTTATTGCGGGATTGGAAAATTTCCCCAAATCCTGTCGGCTTTTTTTTTTTTACCTAATATGAAATTTTGAAAATCAGTAGAGAAATTCTGTTATTTTAAAAACACGTCGAAATATACTGAAGGAAAAGGGAGCAGATGAGAATTGCTATAAATAACGCTGTTTGATCAGACGGGAAAAAGAATGACGTATCATTGCATTGTTTAAAAATTGGTCTCAAACGTTTTATGTTGTGTTTTTGCGTAGCTTGTTTTCGTTCATGTAGATGTGAAAATACATTTTAACAATGCTTGTCTACGAAGACTTCTGTTGTAAGATGTTATTGTATTAAATAAAGTCATCAGGAAGAGTTCCACAAGCCTGCTGACTGTTTTCCTCCTATCTATAACCTTGGTTTCTTCAAGACTAATGACAATAGGCATCTCCTGTTTTTGCGATAATCATATTTGTTCTTGTTAGATCCTTACATCAAGCGGCTTCATGCTTTGTCTGGAACGATTTCCATGAAAAAATTAACACATAACTAACAAAATCAAGTCGTTTACAAATAGCCGCAACTCATCGTTTTATTATATATATATATATATATATATATATATATATATATATAGGAAATGAAAAAGGGAAAACCAAGAGATATTTTTTATATATTCATCAACGTTTCGTCTCTATTGTAAGACTTCCTCAGGATGATAATTTTAAGAAAAATGTTATGCAAGTACATCGAAATATTGGGTTGACATGATGAGTTGACGAGAAAAAGTAGTAGCCGTGGCTACGAAGAGCGCTGGACCAAGGTCCGGGCTGAGAGAAGTCAGTCAGTGGCAGAGGGTTAAATGAATGTGGACGTCTGTGAGTGAAAATCTAAAACCCGTGTCCATTAAAGAACAAAACAACAACAACAACACTCACATTGTTAAAGGATTGATAAGTGCAATTAAAACTAAGAATGTAAAGTTCGTTTAGTTATTGGACGCACATAACTAAACGAACCTTCTCTTCTATTTTGAAATTGCACTTATAAATCATCTGAGTGTTGTTGTTGGTGTTTTTTGTTTTTTTCTTATATTTGTGGACACGTTTTTTTTTTTTTTTTTTTTTTTTTTTTTTTTTTGAATTCTGAAGAATCGCACGTATTGAAACCCCAGAATATCTATATTTGCTTTGTCAGGTGTAAACGAAATGAGCTGTCAAGCGTACTGGTTTTTTGAAAGGTGAATAAATAAATGTTCATTGAAATCTAGAATACTATTGTTTATTTATATATGCTCTGGTGTTTAAATTTAAAAAAAAATGGCATTTATTAAGCTAACACCTTGAAAGTCTATCAATAATATATATATATATATATATATATATATATATATATATATATATATATATATATATATATATATAATCCAGGCAAGGTAAACATCCACAGTATAGTAATCCAAAGAATTTTAACCGGGCTTATAAAAAGTGCTCAATATCAAATAAAGCTTTCGAAATATGATCTAAGGTTAAGATCGGATTCGAACTCTTCCTGATGAGATCTCAGTTTATAACAGCTGTTGATCGATAACATCGACATGCCAGTATCGCAGATTTTGTGCATGTCTGTTAAATAAAAAAACTAATCATATATATATATATTGGGGAAAGAGCAATATAAGTCATTATCAACATATATAAGTGTTAATCTAAATTTTAGGATGGCTATTATACAATGCGACACAATGGAGTGTGTAAATATCTTCACTGGACTATATGTAAAAAGTTGAACATCCAGTGTAGCAGCAAGTCCTGGGAGCATATACCAGAAAGAACAGTTGGAAATAAGTTATACACAATCCACTATGACTATGCAATCCCTACAGCTACATATCTAGAAAACGGAGCTGTTAAACCTAACATCGTCATATGGGACAAAAGGGAGAAAGTAGCAACCCTAGTTGAGGTCAATGACCCTAATGCCGCTGGCTAAACAGAGCTGAAAGGGAGAAGATTACAAAATACCAAGGTCTTATGTACGACATGAAAAGAAACTGGAATCTCAGGAAGATCTCCATCATCCCAGTAATTATAGGAGCAACCGGACTAATAAAAAGAATTTCAAAAACTATCTGGCGAATATATCCGGTGAACCAAGTGCAAGAGAGATACAGACAATTGCAATTAAAGGGACGGTTAGAATCTTAAAAAGATCTCTCGGCTAGAGTGTCTGAAATAGCGGGTGAATGTCTGGCGTTCGGTAGGATGCCCCATTCCCAACAAAAACAAACAGATAAGAAAAAAAGAGAAAACAACTAACTTTATTCTATTTATTGAACCCTCTATGGATGGGGGAAAATGAAATAAGAATTTACACCTTAGTTACTATTGTTAAATAACCAGTTCGGTAATAAAGTCACAAACAAAACTAAGATTATCAAAATAAAAGTATTTCTTTATTCGTTGTATTTTATTCGTCGTGCTTCGTTATTCGTCGTGCTTCGTTATTCGTCGTGCTTCTTTATTCGTCGTGCTTCTTTATTCGTCGTGCTTCTTTATTCGTTGTATTCTTTTATTTGTTGTGTTTCTTTATTCGCTGTGTTTCTTTATTCGTTGTGTTTCTTTATTCGTTGTGTTTCTTTATTCGTTGTGTTTCTTTATTCGTTGTGTTTCTTTATTCGTTGTATTTTATTCGTCGTGCTTCTTTATTCGTCATGCTTCTTTATTCGTCATGCTTCTTTATTCGTCATGCTTCTTTATTCGTCGCGCTTCTTTATTCGTCGCGCTTCTTTATTCGTTGTGCTTCTTTATTCGTTGTGCTTCTTTATTCGTTGTCCTTCTTTATTCGTTGTGCTTCTTTATTCGTTGTGTTTCTTTATCCGTTGTGTTTCTTTTTGTTGTGTTTCTTTTTGTTGTGTTTCTTTTTGTTGTGTTTCTTTATTCGTCGTGTTTCTTTATTCGTTGTGCTTCTTTATTCGTTGTGCTTCTTTATTCGTTGTGTTTCTTTATTCGTTGTGTTTCTTTATTCGTTGTGTTTCTTTATTCGTTGTGTTTCTTCATTCGCTGTATGTACGCAGACGCAATAACGTTATTTCTCATATATGCACACATACACGTAAACGTTTATTCTCTTATATGTACACATACGCAATGATGTTAATTCTCATATATGCATCTATACGCAATGATGTTATTACTCATATATGTACTTACCTCCTCGGTAGACGTAGACATACGTTGAACTACCTTCACAAATCCGGCGTTGTCCGGCTATGTTCTTTTCTATTTGAATTAAGCCGAGTTTTTACTTTAAAATATGAAGATTCTGCTTTTAAATATAATTAAAAAAATAAATTTAATTAGTACAGTATCGATTGATTATTAATTTATTAACCGAAGAAAATTGTTAGATAATTATATTTATTTGCTGTTATTTTTCCCCGAAGGACAAAATACAAAAGTAAGGAACAAATGCGAATGCCGAGACCCGCGATTGAAACCGAGACCTTCAGTCTGAAGTTTTCCATCAGATTTATTTTGCTTGGCTGTAAATATTTCATAATTTTATATATGTGTATTTCTATTGGTAAACGCTGATTAAAACGGTTTATTGTTATTAACGTAACCCAGCTCTACACCGTTCTTTCTCTCCCTCGTTCTCTCTATACAAAAGCAGACTTGAAGTAAACAAAACTAATGTTTAATAAGGAGAGGTAGTTTGCTTAAAGCATTGTTTGTAATTCGTATATAGAGGAGTATTAGAAGGCTATTACAATGCAAGAAATGGGAATATGTTGGCGTTGAGAAGTTAGACAAAAACCAGTGATTTTTTGTTTATAGACTTAAAAATATAAATTCTTAAAAACATTTTTTTCCTATATAGCAAATCTAACTTGATTAGGCAAGCCTTCAACACTGTGATGTAATGTGTTACGGTGTTCAATAATATATTTCGAGGAAGACCTCTTTGTCAAATTGTGCGTGTTTCAAATCTAAAAAAACACGTGCGGAATGGCAATATTGCTTATAACTTTTGAGATTTGAAACACCTACCATTTGACAACGAGGTATCTCTCGAAATACATTATGGAACACGGTCACACACATTACATCACAGTGTTGAAGTATTGCCTTATCAAGTAAGATTTGCTATATATAAAAAAAAATTATAAAAAAAGAAAATAATTTTTTTTTTTAACTATAAAAAAAATCTCTTGTTTTTGTCTTACTTCTCAACACCTTCTTGCACTGTGATAGCCTTCTAATACTCCTCTATATAAAAACTATATCACGAGATCTATATTAATACAATTATATTTATACAAAATAAATACTAATAAAATTGTATGTTTTTTGTGAATACCTTTGAAGTAAATAACATTTCATGCATACGAAACCTTTTCTTTCCAAAATGAAATATCCATTTGATTAAATAGGAACATCGAGAAAATCGATCGAATTAATTTTTTTAAGAACATAGTTGAAATAAGACCAGAGCTTTATATAAAAAAAGATTTTTTTACTTGTAGGGAACAATCTATCGATGACATAAACACAAGAAACAGACTGGCTGTAGTTTATATATTAGCTGATTATTTTATGTCGGTTGTTTAGTCTGTCACGCTTATGTTAGATGTTTCCGACCTTGTCCGTCTGTCATTCAGTCATTAACACGTTTTAATAGCAAGTCTATTGGTGTTTCAGGTTGGTTTAAACTAATAAACCGATTATTATTAATTTTAGAATACATCTAAGGGTAAGGGGTTGTTATGTGGTTTATATTCAGTTTAATTTAGTTTTATGCAAAGGGGATTGGAAGCCCTTCGTAAAAATTAACGTACCTCTGATTTTTGTGAAATTTGAACAATACATAAATGATGAAATATTTTCCAAATTTCAGTTTCTTTTGAGTATTTAAAAGTTTTTAAAAGGAATGGTATTGGCACAACCTTCCATTTGAAGATTGAAATATTTCAGATTTGCATTAAATCTGATCGATAGTCATTAAAAGCTAATAAAGCAGGTTTCTCCAGGTTTCAAATTCTTCAGACTTGTTAAACTAGTAAATTGTCGATCTCTTCTAGAAAAAAAATTGTGTAATAAATTTTTATCCGAATTGCAATAAGGATATTAGACATAAGGTTCAGTAGCATTATTTTATGTTTTAAAGCTTCGTAAGAGGGCATTAAAGTGGTGCAAAACTGTTTATTTGGGAATGATTCTTCGAGTTATGAAATCCCCACAGCTACCTATCTGGAAAACGCAGCTGTCAAACCTGATATTGTCATATGGAACAAGCGAGAAAGAGAGGCAACTTTGGTTGAGGTCAGTGTCCATAATGATGGGGGCCTAAACAGAGCTGAAAGGGAGAAAATAACAAAATATCAAGGTCTAATGTATGATATGAAAAGAAACTGGAACCTCAAAGAGATCTCCATCATTCCAGTTATCATAGGATCCACTGGACTCATGAAGAACTTGAAAAAGTATTTGGCAAGTATACCTGGTGAACCAAGTGCAATAGAAATCCAAACAACGGCACTAAAGGGAACAGCCAGAATTCTGAAAAGAGCTCTCGGTTGGAGTCTGTAAATAGCGGGTGATCGTATGGCATTTGAAAGAATGCCCCGTCCCCAGCTAATGAAAGAAAATGAAAATAATTTTTTTTTAAAAAGTCATTAAACTCTGCAGATGTTCAATACATTTCGAATCTTGCGAGATATCTCGCGAGGTTCATTGTCTGGACTAGTACATAATAATCTACCCGACCCAGGGCGCCTGTCATGTTTTTTTTTCACTTCTATCGTGTTGCATTCCTTCTTGGTTAAATAATTAATTTCATCAGTAATTAATATTTCACTAACATTAAATACGATTCAGTGAAATCTGGAGAACCGTTTGGCATATATTTTTTAATTTACTTGACATCAGGTTCAATCAAGTGCAAAAGCATTTTTAACTGCCAGAATCATGTAGCAAATACACCTATATACATATATGAGCGCGTACACACACACACACACACACACACACACACACACACATATAGGTGCGTTGAAATATATGTTTGTGCGTATATCTTCTATTATATATATATTTTATTATATAGTCAACAACTATTCAAGAATAATAAAGAATATCATGCTAAATTCAAGAGACCAAGTTTTATTCATTGTTTTTTTCATTTTATTCCAAATCTAAAAACCTTGGTGCATTTTGATGAACCGTTTTCTACATAGGTGAACAACCAACACATTTATATCAATTCAGGATCTTTCATCCATGCTGCTCTTCAGAAATATATATATATATATATATATATATATATATATATATATATAAAATTGGGGGTTGGTCGTTCAAATTTCAAAGTATTGCAGGGTTAATTAATAAAATTGAAATATAAGCCATATTAGCAATACAAGATTTTTTTTTTTTTTTACATTAATCCTATCGATTTTGGAATAAAATTCCTTCTTCAGGGGTGACCAGTATTGAGTCATTTTTTTTTCATCAGAAAACAAGAATAACAGACTTATTTCTTTGTTAATTGATAAACGTCTCTGGTACGACCTCTCCGCAGTGTAGTATCGGCGGTTATGATTCAAATCCGGTGTCGAACGAAAGAAGCGATGGCACGCTGTCATGAAAATTGTGGGGTTGGTCGTTCAAATTTCAAAATATTGCAGGAAATTAACCCATGTGTTTCATGCCAAACCTGAAATCATCAGTATGGGAGGAGACAATCCCTGCTGATCACAAGGTTCGAACCCTAAAACGAAAGTTATATTTGACTCAGCAGTCGGAGCGCGTACCGATGTGTTCACCACGCACTGCCATAGAAATTGGAGAGCATGTCAATGTCTAAAAGGCAAACTCAGCGGCCATATCAGCAAATCGTCAAGTGAACGCAATAGGCGTGGCCCAGAGTGTGTGTGTATGTATATATATATATATATATATATATATTAGTCTAAAGAAGCTTTGAGTCATTTTAAACAAAGAAAGAAAATGCAGTTTAAATTCCCAGAGAAACTAACTAAATCCAAGATATTGCAGACTTAGCACTTGCATAAGCCGACCCACCGTTGGAAAATTCATGAATTAAAAAGGGGAGTCAAGTATCTAACAGTAAAACAAAAACAAAGGGGACCGTAACTTGAGCGTGAATATATATATATATATATATATATATATATATATCCAACAGATAATAATTTGAATTCCTCATTTTTATAGTTATTTTGAAACAGTTAATAATAAATTAATGTGTATTGTTATTGAATTGTAATTTTATTATACTATTTTCTCTATATCTTTGCAATAGTTTCGTTTATATTAACCGTAATTAATTAGTTATTTGTAAAAAAAAAATAGATAACTTAATCTAAGATGTTTTTTTTACTTACATAGACCGATAGAATTCTTGCCGACAGGTATAAGTAAGAAGAGAAAAGAGTGTGTGGCTTGCTTGCTCTCTTTCCCTTTCTCCCTTCCTCTCTCCTGTAAACTCTTTTTTAAATTGTTTATAAATTTAGTGATTGATTTCATCTCGTAGACAAAAACGTTTCGCGTTTGTGTTTAAATCTTCCTTTCCAGCCTTTAGGGGGACTGACTTGATCTTTAACAGCTAAATTGCAAGTTAAAAGATACCCCCCACACACAACATCGGTCAGACGAATTTTATTTAAAAGATAATTAAATTTGTATCAAAATTATCAAAATGTTAATGTTGATCGACTTACACGGGTTAAATTGGAAAGTGTTTGTCTTGTATTTACAAGAAACTTATGAATGAAATGTTTATCATTTAACATTTTGGTTTCAAGTATTTAAAGTAGCAGAATTTGCGAAGCGATAGCGAGCTGGCATAGCTAGTTAGTGTTAAATCGTCCTCGTTGCTGCTTCCGGTTGTCAGGCGCGAAACTTTTATGTAGTAGAATTTTACGAGGTATCCAATGCTGGTAATTATTTCGTATTAAGAAGTTTTAAAATAATAACCTGAAGGTCTGCGTTCGCGCTTGACATTTATTTGAATAAATAGATAATCATTAACATTTTGATAATTTTAATGCAACTTTATGTATGTTTTAAATAAGATCTTAATGAACTCAAAAGAAAGAATACATAAATTCGCCTGAGCGATGGTGTGTGTGAAATTGCCTTTTTTACTACTAAAACTCTATTGGTCTCGCTTGCCCCCATACAATTTAATGACTCTAAGTATTGACATTACTCTTTTAGAAAATGCACTTCCAGTGGCAGGGGACTGGGGTAGTGGACAGGGGCATCTCTGGAATACTGGCTTCGATCACAACAGTGTCTGGTGGGACAACCGTGGAGGCTTTGAAGCATGTGGTCATACGACAGCTTCCCACTTTTTTACGCAGTCCTTTGCATTCTTTTTGTACTCTGCAAGATCTTTCAAGCTGCACTTGTTGGACAATAGAGGGCAGACAATGCAGAGCTGCCTCGTATGGTCCTCCTCGCCACAATCGCAGATGGTTCGGTCTGTTTTGTAGCCCCATCTAGCCATAGCAAATTTTGATCGCCCCTTCATGTTCTCAAGCGGTTAACTGTTTTCCACTGGATCCCCGGGTTTTCTCAGCTAGAAGATAAGACCTCAGAAGGAAGGGGTCCAATGTCAGTAGAAGGGGGCATTCTCTATCCCTCTGGTCCACAGCTGTAAACTGGTCTCTTCCTGAGATTAGATGCTCGACATGGCCGAGGAAGGTTCTCTTTGACTTCAGTCGTTTGGCCATTTGGTTCACGTCCACGAAGAAGATGGCTTTCATCAGTAGTAGCCTTTGTGGTTTCTACACGGTGGGCAACTTCTTGTCTCATCTTTGCAATGGAGGCTAATTGTTCGTGAGACAGGAAAGCAATAGCAACCTACGAGACCTAATTTTTCTACATAGCAACTCAAAATACGGTCAAGAAGATGACCGTTTATGAGTTACTGTGCGAGCTGAGATGACCTAAACAGACTATGCTGGCTACTGAATTGCTTTCAGAATTACGAGAATGGTGTTCAATCTTTATATCTGTCTACTTTTCCATCTGCCTTTCTCTCTGTCTATCTGCCTTTCTCTCTGTCTATCTGCCTTTCTCTCTGTCTATCTGCCTTTCTCTCTGTCTATCTGCCTCTCTCTCTGTCTATCTGCCTCTCGTTCTGTCTAGGGTTCTGCCCCTCGTTCTGTCTAGGGTTCTGCCCCTCGTTCTGTCTAGGGTTCTGCCCCTCGTTCTGTCTAGGGTTCTGCCTCTCGTTCTGTCTAGGGTTCTGCCCTTCTCTCGGTCTAGGGTTCTGCCCCTCTCTCTGTCTATCTATCGTTCTGTCTATCTGTCTATCTATCGTTCTGTCTATCTGTCTATCTATCGTTCTGTCTATCTGTCTATATATCTGTTTATCGTTCTGTCTATATACTACTAAAGTTTTTTGGGTTTTGTTACTTTGTCTTGTATATTTCCGTGCACACTTGATGACGTCATCAATCAAATCAGATAGAAACTTTGAAAAATGTCTGTTATTATGTTCTATCTAGGCAACCCGTGACCTTTCAAGTTACGGATCGTGTCCTAGACGAGCGTCTATACCCCTAACGCTCTAGTAATATATATTATTGTAAAACTCTTTCACATAAAATGGATACCACAATTGGATTCCTCGTAAAATGTTCTCTGGAAAATTGGTGTTTTATTTTTGTATAGAGCTTAGTTTTTTATTGAAAGACAAAGAGATAGAGACATCGGGAATTTACGTCCGGAGGATTGACATGTGTGCTAGTATGTACAAAATATCTTAAACGTCACTGCTGTCTATTTTTGAAAAATAATTGGAATTACGAAAAACAAATTAACGACATGAAAAGTCTATTTATTTCAAAGAATCGCCGCTTCGCATGGCGAACATCAGTGTCTGCATTGAAATCAAAGCGATAAGTTACTTCCTGCAACAGACTTCGCGGCTCTCCAAGGCTTTCGGAAATATCTATTTTAGTTCCGAACTCCGAAAGGCTTCATCTCTACAACCATTATGAAAGTCCATCTACACTCTAGGAATTTCTAAATTAAAATCAGTTACGGATAGTCCAGATAACCAAATATTTTTCTCTATCTCTCTTGAATAGTCGCCCAGTCTACTAATACTACTAATAATACTAATAATCTTGATGCACATTTCTAAATGAAAATAAGACATTTCTTGTTACGGATGACCCAAATAACACCATTTTTCTCCATATCTCCTGAACACTAGACTAGTCTATATAATAATATGCTATGGCAATTTCATGTTTGTACGTACGTTATCATCCGCTGGTCCCCTTTTAAAAAGATGTGATTGCCCCCTGGACCCTTTTTAAAAAAGATGTGATTGCCCCCTGGACCCTTTTTAACAAAAGATTTGATCACCCCCTGGACGCTTTTTAAAAAATATTTGATCACGCCCTGGACCTTTTTTTAAAAAAATATTTGATCACGCCCTGGACCCTTTTTAAAAAAAGATTTGATCACCCCCTGGACGTTTTTTAAAAAAGATTTGATCATGCCCTGGACCCCTTTAAAAAGATTTGATCACCCTCTGGACCCTTTTAAAAAAAGATTTGATCACGCCCTGGACCCTTTTTAAAAAAATTTGATCACCCCCTGGACCCTTTTAAAAAAGATTTGATCACCCCCTGGACCCTTTTTTAAAAAGATTTGATCACGCCCTAGACCCATTTAAAAAAAGATTTGATCACCCCCTGGACCCTTTAAAAAAAGATGTGATCACCCCCTGGACCCTTTTAAAAAAAGATGTGATCACCCCCTGGACCCTTTTTAAAAAAGATTTGATCACGCCCTGGACCCTTTTTAAAAAAGATTTGATCACTCCCTGGACCATTTAAAAAAAAAGATTTGATCACGCCCTGGACCCTTTAAAAAAAAGATTTGACTACGCCCTAGACCCCTTTAAAAAAGATGTGATCGCCCGATTGCCGAAGATGCAATGCAATAAATAGTGTGTATACATTTCATCTGATGACGATGTTGTGTCAAACGTGACACTCGAACTAAAATCCACTTTCTTGGCCTTCTGTCCAAGATCGAAAAGTAATTCCTGTTTTGCCCAACGATGGTACAATTATATCGTGGGGTTTCCGTTCGTGACAGACGCCCATTGAATGCAAATATGTCACAAACTCTTACAAGGGTTTTGGAGATAGACCCCCCCCCCCACACACACACATATATATATATATATATATATATATATATATATATATATATATTGGGTATTTAGATATGTATGGTTAGGTTTCCTTCCTCTTATCTACTTGCCTATCTGGTGCCTAAGGTACTTTAGCTTTTTTTTCTTAATGCAACTTTTATTCCTATATAATTTTATTGCTAGCTACCATATTGCAGAATGGTTCTTGGGTGTAGTGTTAGGATAGTATTATTATTATTGTTATAATTAATGTTATTTGATATGCAAATTACCATATCACACGGTAGTCTTAAAGGTGATATATTATTATTATTATTATTATTATTATTATTATATTTATTTATGTATATATTAGTGAAATTTAAGCTGAATTATTTCTACACTTGATCATTTGGGAAATGGTCGTTTGATCAGTACCATTGGAGAGCCATGAATATTATAACTGTCCTGTTTTTAAATCTCCGAAACAGTTACATGGTAAACAGCTGATGATCCACGTTTTAATATTTCACGCTCAAGTTAAGGTCCCCTGTTTTTGTTTCACTGTTAGATACTTGAATCCCCTTTTTTATTCATGGATTTTCCAACGAATGCCAATTCTGCGATATCTTGGATTTAGTTAGTTTTTACTGGGAATTTAAACTGCATTTTCCTGTTTTTCTTTTGTTTATAATGACTCAAAGCTTTCATTATACTATATATATATATATATATATATATATATATATATGAAACTACATTAATCAGAGTATTATATAAGTATGTTTCGGTTTGATCTAAGATGGTGCAAAATATTGCGGGTGTCTGTGTTCACGTCTGATTCTCAAAGAATGGACATATTCTTAAGCACAGCAGAATTATACAACCGTCGAATTTCCACGCTATTCTTATAATACTAAACTAATAGTGACAATAGGGGTATAATGCTAGTATATGAAATATAGATAGAAATTAGTTAGACTAAGACAGACGTGTGTACATGCGTTAGGTAGAATAATGAAAGAAGAAAAAAGTGAGTGACGAAAATCCAGCAGACGAATGAACTACGTGAAACAGCACTAAAGGGAAAAATGAAAAAATACTATCATATAACGTGGAGGGTATGCGCATATTTAATAGTCTCTGTTGGCTTTTTGATATTAGACTGGACGAGTATCCAGGAGGTCTGAAAAAAACTACAAGGTAATTCGTGCCTTTCATAATTAAACAATCTGATTGCCTTTTATAGGGTTGGGAAATAGGGTAGGCAGAAAAAAGAAAAACGGGGTTGAGAAGTGTTCGGTCAAGCTCGAAATTGTGAAGGAATTTTAACTTTAGATTTAAAAAAAATTGATGTATGAATTTGATTGAATTTAATTGTTTAAAGCGATAAGTGTTTTGAAATAGCGCAATGTATTACGTTAAAAAAAATTGTGACGGACAGACAAAAAAATAACAGAAAATAGTATTGTTGAATAGTTCTCTACAAAACAAAAAATAAAATAACAGACAACAGTATTGTTGAATAGTTCTCTACCAAACAAAAATAAAATAACAGAAAATAGTATTGTTGAATAGTTCTCTACAAAACAAAAAATAAAATAACAGAAAATAGTATTGTTGAATAGTTCTCTTCAAAACAAAAAATAAAATAACAGAAAATAGTATTGTTGAATAGTTCTCTACAAAACAAAAAATAAAATAACAGACAACAGTATTGTTGAATAGTTCTCTACAAAACAAAAATAAAATAACAGAAAATAGTATTGTTGAATAGTTCTCTACAAAAAAAAATCCCATAGAAAGACTCCAATACATAAATCAGATACTACATGTCAACCAAATGGCAAGACATGTGAACTCTTTTTCCAAGAAATAAACTACATTCCATAATGCCTATTATCAAAGAATGGCAAGCAAGACAGGGAAGAGCGATGAAAGGAGAGGTGGTATTAGCAAGAATACGAATCAGTCAAACTCACTTAACTCATTAATACCCTCTGAAGAGAGAAGAACCTCCAGAATGCATACCATGCCAGTCACCCTTCACCATTGAACACAGACTTATTGCTTGTCATTATTTCGAAGAAAAAAAACAGACGAAAATACTACCAAATAGACAATTTGAAGGATTTGTTTAACAAAGACATTCATCGGTTATTTCAGAAACTCCAACCGAGATTGGCTACCTCTACAGAGCTAGAAAACTTCTCACCCCTGCCAGTATATTATATCTCTACAAAGCCAACATTCACCCATGCATGAAGTATTGTTTCTACTCATAGGCTGTAGCGTCAACCACTAGTCGCTATTAGACATGGTCCCAAAAAAGAGTATCCAATCTCATAGGTGTCGCACTGTCAACTAAGCTCCCACCCCTTCACTCTAGCGCTCCCCAGATGTCGGAGAGTTTTCTACTCTAATAGTTTATTACCTTGACCTGCTAGTCTTTGGAATCCTCCACCCGTTTCCTGCGTACCTGACTGTACTAACACGCAGAAATGTAAATGCATTGTGAACACTCATATTGTTGCTCAACTCCCTCCTTAGGATCTTCCTGTAGGTATGGTCTTTAATTGTCAGTAGCTCCTTACGTCTCAGAGGCAATATGTCTTGTTGTTAAAGGGGGCTGCAGTCGGGTGGTGAGGGCGGTTACAGCTCAGCGATCAGTGATGAGGAACATTGTTGAACAGACACGCCTCGGCTGTCTTGGTCTTGTGTCCAGGAGCGGAGTCCTGCTGGAAGGTGTAGGGGCGTCCGGTGATGATCTCGTCCATCCAGAGCTTACCACGTTCACCTCCTGGTATTTCGTTTACTTTTTGTCAAGTATCGGATTTAGCTATACCACCCTGTTTTAACTCTGTGCTACCAGATCAGTCTGTCTGAAGATATCGGGTTCGTAACCAAAAATGCACCAACAATTGATGTTTTATTGTTTCTTTTACTTGTTGCAAAACTCAATCATGTTTTGCAAAATCCAAAACAAAAAAACAGCAATTTTCCTCCCTTCCCTTATCCTTTCCTCATCTCCCTCTCCCCCTCTTCCTCCTTTCACTCGACCAAACACCATTAATAAACATATGAAGATTTAAACAACTTGAAGCATAAAAGCCTTTACCGAAAATGACCGTATTAGCATTAAATAACTCGAAAAGGGTTGAGATGCCGTAAAACAACCAAACCAAACACCATGACTAAATACTTGAACTTATAAAGAAATTGAAGCATACAAACTTGATAACCCGAAAAGAATTGATATATCGTAAAAAAACCCAACCAACTCTGTATTTAAAATACACCAACCGATTTCTTGTAGAGTCATTTCTCTTAGCTAAATATTTCTCGCATTGCAGGTCTGTCGTCTGCAGCATGCATCTATGCACCCAGCTAAACATACATCATTATGCATGTTTACAGGCCGTTCGTTATCAGATTTGTCACGTATAAGTCTGAAATAGTACTTTCATTGCTAAACGCGAAGATTGAATGTGCGTATATTAAGAATACACATTTTTATTCTCGTTTTTACTTGATTAGTTACGTCTTCTGGTTTCAGAGTTACAACCCCGACTCTCTTTCTTTCTCTCTCTCTCTCTCTCTCAACCCCCCTCTCTCTCTTTCCCTCTCGTTCTCAGCAAAGCTGGCAGAGAAGAAAGGTTGACATTTTCTTTTTTAATCAAAAATGGTGCCTCACGCTGATTCGTAATCCCCGATTGGCACAGCACCGAATGATCTTCCTGAAGTATTTTTCTTCACTTCAAGTGAAATCAGAGATATACATATCCCAATCAAGTTATATCAATCTATCCACTTATTTCAGTCTTGTCAAATCTTTCTCTCTTTCTTTCTCTCCTTCTCTTTTTCTATATATATATATATATATATATCTTTGTAAGATGTGTGGGATATGAGCCCCAGCAGAAAGAAAAAATCCAAAAATAAGAGCGTAATATTTATTTATATATGTATTACAGAAGTTCAGAACAACATCTGTACCGTCGGTTTCAAATAAAAAATGGTGCCTCACGCTGATTCGTAATCCCCGATTGGCACAGCGCCGAATGATCTTCTTGAAGTCATTTTTTCTTTACTTCAAATGAAATCAGAGATATATCTATTCCAATCTAATCATATATATCTATCTACTTATTTATGTCTTGTCCAATCTCTCTCTCTTTCTCTCTTATATACATATCTATCTAATCTATCTATCTCTCTCATATACTTACATATTTGCTTCTAAATTTGTTTGATTTTAACACGAAACAATCATTAGAAGAATTGAAAAGATAAAAAAGGTATAACCAGGCAGAGAGGTTTGTTGTTTTCAATAATGGTTGCATCAATGAAAAAATGATGTGTGTGTGTTTTACACACACACACACACACACACTATATATATATATATATATATATATATATATATATATATATATATTCGTATTTTCGAATTTATATTACGCCTTTATTTTAATTATAACTAATAATGATCTACCTTGAATATCGAATTTTAATTAACCAACGGCTATCTCAACTGAGATTTTCTTACATAATTAGTTAGTGTTCGTTATAACTATTTTGAAAACGTACCTCTGAGTGATTATTAAAGATGGCGTTCTGGCTGCAATTCTGTAATCTTTTTGGCATGGGGAATGCATTATAGATGCTTTCTGTTTGTTTTTTTTGTGGTTTGTTTTCTTCTCCACGAACTCTGTACTGGATATTTCACTTTATATATGGCTATCATTTAGGTATCTGACGAACAGCGAGAAAATGAGATTAATGACAGCATTTTATTAGTTGAGAAACAATTGTAAGACCACAAGCAATTCTGCCATAGAAAAATAAAAGTAAATGATTTAAATAAACACTGAAGTTTTGGTCATTGGAATATAAACAATCACTAATATATATATATATATATATATATATATATATATATATGGGAAAGGAAACATCAAAAAGGATGTTTTTTTTAAATATTCAGTTGACATGATGGGTTGATTAGAAACAGTAGTAGCCACTACTGGGTGCGCAGGACCGAGGTCCGGGCTTAGTGAAGTCAGTAGCATTTTCACGTACTTGCATGACATTTTTCTTAAAATGATCATCCTGAGAAAGTCCTTTTCATTTTCCATTACGTCGGATTACCTTCATCCTTTCTTTCTCATATATATATATATATATATATATATATATATATATATATAAGTCGATGTTTGTGTGTGATAGAAATCGATACCTTAACAATGAGAACATTAAAATAAGTTTCAGAAAAGGGTTACATTTTTCAAGAAATCTAAAGCCATCCTTGGTATTTTTCTTTGATTCTATAAATCAAATACAAAAACATTTCGTAAGTATTCCCCCACAATCGGTCATATATTTTGTGTAAGTAAAACTAACGTATGTGCGTGCGTGAAAACAATAGCGTGTACATTCCTACTATATACTGGATAATCACGTTCAGCCACCGGTTCTCGTTAGATGACCGAAGTTAAGCACCGTTGAGTCTGGTCAATACTGAATAGGTGACAATTTGGGAATATCAAGTGCTGTATGTGGGTGAGCTATTCTGCTAATCTCGTCATTGTTTCGAATCGTCCTGAACATTCTCTTTGCCACTTGAATCAGACAATGCTGATTCAAGAGAGGTGTGATTGGGATTGCGCAACTCTCGCTTCACTATAGACTCCTCCGTGCAGACACCTTTACAGGGTGTATCCATTGTCTCTTGAAAATTAACGAAGGCTAATAATATACCTAAAGTCTTTTTACGGCGTTCAGTTAACAGTTGTCATTCCATTAACAAAATATCTGAAATACAAAATGTTATTGTTAATAAAAACTTCAATAAACACTGATTAAAACAACAAAAATCTGGTCAAGTTTTTTCATCAACTGTCTTCGTAATAATTTGTTTTGTTTGTAAAGAGACTTTATAGACATCCTACAGGATGCTAGCAGAATCCCGTGGAAATTCAATGGTTGCCACATTTATTTGAATAATTTACTATTCATAACAAGCCGCGCGTGCGTGGTCCCCCTATGTATGTGACTCGATGTGGCGAGTGTAAAAGGCAATACATTTGGGCAATTTGGGACATTTTTGACCCCGCGAACCAGAATTTTTCTGAGGTCAACGATGCTAATTTTATATCCAGAACAATTGCCTCTACATTTTGGCCAAGTTTCAGAAAAATTGAATAGATGGATCAAACGTTATGGGAGAAAAGGGTAATTTTTGCCATTTTAGGGGGCTTTTGATCCCCTGGGGGCGCGAACCAGATTGTTTTTCAAAAATCGGAGAATGTCACTTTCTAACCTGACCAAAGTTACCACTTATGCAAAATTTCAGAGAAATTCAATGGATGGTTGCGGAGAAAAATACGGACGGACGGACATGCCTCAAAACATAGGTCCCCCGATTTATAAAATCTGGGGACCAATAATGGGGGTGGCTACCTTCAGTGCTCGTATATAAACAAAGAAAAAGGGAAATTTTCAGGCAAGTAAAGCCTGGATTACAGTCTGTACTCATTATTTTTTAATGTACTAATGGAGCTGTTAACCCCTGAAGGTCAAAGTTGCAGCATCCACACGCCATGTGCGTTTACTTATTTTTAAAAAATAATTTAAAACGATAAAAAAAACAACAACTAATAACTAAACGCACATGGCATGTGGATGCTGCGACTTGAACCTTCAGGAGTTAACAGCTCAATTAGTATAAAAAAGAATGATAGGTATAAACTGTAATCTAGGCTTTACTTGTCCGAACATTTCCCCTTTTCTTTGTTTCTCTTTGTTTTTCTGTGTTCCTTTGTTTCTCTGTGTTTTTCTTTGTTTATATACGAGCACTGAAGATAGCCACCCCCATGGAAATGAATGCATAGGATACAGGAGCAGTTTATAAATATATTGTTAGTAAGCAGACACAATTGTATGCTGGAAATAAAAACAGTTTCTTGTGAAATGGTGTTAATCTGTTCTTCCTACATTTGACGTGGTTTAAATTAAATAAAAATATTGAGCTATTACAATTGCTTTGTTATATAATTTATATTTAAAATATATATACATATATATATATAATATATATATATATATATATATATATATATATATATATATATATATATATATAAAGCTATAAAGGGGGGATCTTCAGGTTAAAATGCGTTTTAGCCTGAAGATCCCCCCTCCCCCGGGGATGAAACGCGGGAGCCTCTGTGTAGCTTAATTGCCATAAATATATTTTTATAGCTTACTACCTAGCTCTACTTACGTATCGAGCACTGTTGAAGTAAATACTGAAAATTGGTACATAAAAATTATGTGGATACATATATATATGTATGTGTGTATATATATATATATATATATATATATATATATATATATATAATGAGAGAGATGCATATATGTATAAACATAGTTTAGTATCTGTTTTGTCCCCGGTCAGATGAGAAGTGATTCTCGACTGGAGCAATTTTTATTTTAGTTCCTATAGAGGAAGCCTTTTTAGGGAGCTGGACTTTTTCAATACTAAAAACCGACCTTGTGAGAAAAGGGAGTATATAGGGACATAGATAAATAATTCGATCGCTAGGGCTGATGGTATGTGTACGCATCGTTAGAGAAATCGATAAACATCCATAAACATCTCATATACGATGATAGTGACGAAATCCGCTGATGCCCTCCTCAGTTTCCCAGTTACCATTGATAAACGTAATTGCGCCGTAACTTCAAGTTACAGCAATATCGGGTACGTATTACCATTCATTTCCCTCATCTCCTAAGCTGCGTTTAGATATCCACAGGGTAATCCGAGCCAACAAACAGGCATCTCGTCCAAGGGTAAGCCGCCATGACCTCACGCCCGCCTCCACCGTCATTCAATTTAATCTGCTAAATGGGATTTATCTCCATGGCTATCGATTACGTAATTATGGATGTCTTGTTTAGTGATATTGCTCTTTTTCCTCTTCGTTTTCCTCTTCGTTTTCCTCTTCGTTTTCCTCTTCGTTTTCCTTTTCGTTTTAATCATCTTTTTCATCATCTTTTTCATCTTCTTCCTCATCTTTTTCATAATCTTTTTCATCATCTTCTTCCTCATCTTTTTCCTCATCTTTTTTCGCTTCTTTTTCTTCTTCATTTTCCGTATCTTTATTCCTTACCCCCTAGTCTCCTTCTTCGTTTTCTCTATCTCCATCTGTTCCAACCCCTCTTCTCCTTTCCTCTGTTCTCCTTATTTCTATTCTCTTTCTTTCGTATTCTCTTTGCCTTCTTCTACTTTTCTTTCTTCCCCTCTTCCTCTTCCTCTTTCCTTTCTTCCTCTTATTATTCTTCCACTTCTATCTTCCCCTTCCCCTTTTCTTTATTCCCCTTTTCTTTATTCCACTTTTCTTTATTCCCCTTTTCTTTATTCCCCTTTTCTTTATTCCCCTTTTCTTTCTGCCCCTTTTCTATTCTGCCCCTTTTCTATTCTCCCCCTTTTCTTTCTTCCCCTTTTCTTTCTTCCCCTTTTCTTTCTTCCCCTTTTCTTTCTTCCCCTTTTCTTTCTGCCCCTTTTCTTTCTGCCCCTGTTTCTTCCCCTTTTCTTTCTTCCACTTCTTCCTCTTCCCCTTTTCTTTCTCTTCCCCTTCTTCCTCTTCCTCTTCTTCCTCTTCCCCTTTTCTTTCTTCCCCTTTTCTTTCTTCCCCTTTTCTATTCTCCCCCTTTTCTTTCTTCCCCTTTTCTTTCTTCCCCTTTTCTTTCTTCCCCTTTTCTTTCTTCCCATTTTCTTTCTTCCCCTTTTCTTTCTTCCCCTTTTCTATTCTTCCCCTTTTCTTTCTTCCTCTTTTCTTTCTTCCTCTTTTCTTTCTTCCTCTTTTCTTTCTTCCCCTTCTTCCTCTTCCCCTTTTCTTTCTTCCCCTTTTCTTTCTTCCCCTTTTCTTTCTTCCCCTTTTCTTTCTTCCCCTTTTCTTTCTTCCCCTTTTCTATTCTCCCCCTTCTACGTCTACCCTTCTTCTCTCTTCCCCTGTTCTTTCTTCCCCTTTTTTTCTTCCCTTTATTCCTCTTCTCCTTTTCTATTCTACCTCTTCCCCTTTTCTTTCTTCCCCTTTTCTTTCTTCCCCTTTTCTATTCTCCCCCTTCTTCCTCTTCCCCTTTTCTTTCTACCCCTTCTTCCTCTTCCTATTTTATTTATTTCCCTTCTTCCTCTTCTCCTTTTCTTTCTTCCCATTCTTTCTCTTCCCCTTTTCTTTATTTCTCTTCTTCCTATTCCCCTTTTCTTTATTTCTCTTCTTCCTATTCCCCTTTTCTTTCTTTCCCTTCTTCCTCTTCCCTTTTTCTTTCTTTCCCTTCTTCCTGTTCCCTTTTTCTTTCTTCCCCTTCTTCCTCTTCCCCTTTTCTTCCTCTTCCCCTTCTTCCTCTTCCCCTTCTTCCTCTTCCCCTTTTCTTTCTTCCCCTTCTTCCTCTTCCCCTTTTCTTTCTTCCCCTTCTTCCTCTTCCCCTGTTCTTTATTTCCCTTCTTCCTATTCCCCTTTTCTTTCTTCCCCTTTTCTTCCTCTTCCCCTTTTCTTCCTCTTCCCCTTCTTCCTCTTCCCCTTCTTCCTCTTCCCCTTTTCTTTCTTCCCCTTCTTCCTCTTCCCCTGTTCTTTATTTCCCTTCTTCCTATTCCCCTTTTCTTTCTTTCCCTTCTTCCTCTTCCCCTTTTCTTTCTTCTCCTTCTTTCTCTCTTTTTTTCTTTTTCTCCATCTTCCTCTTATTATCCTTCTCCCATTTCTCCATTTTCTCCTTCTCCCTCTTCCCATCCTTCATCTTGTTTAAAATCCTTTCGATAACAAATCTCGACAAAAGTCGGGTAGGTCAATTTCAACATTTTTTAACATCAAATATCTTCCAGCAGAGAAAAGTTGTTTTTTGATCAATGGTGAGTTTATTGAGATCCTTCAGTTTCTGAAGACTATAGATTGGATTTGTACAAAAAAGTCACCACTTTTGACGGTTGAAAGTTATTTGAGGTTAAAGGTTCTTCCATGTGTCGAAACAGAGCTTTTTTGCACGTGCTTCCCGTCTGTGAAACACGTTGCCACGTGACTGCTTCCCTGCAGATTACAACATCGTCGTCTTCAAATCCAGTCTGCCTCCATTTGGACATGTCTCTCTCTATATAAAGTTTGGTATATGTATATGTTTATATATTTCTATGTACAGGATTCACTCCTAAATTAATTATCAATTATAAATTTTGGAACACAGCTGCTATGCAGATGAGGTCGTAATGTGGGATATATTTAGTTTAATTTAGTTTTATGCAAAATATGGTTAAAAGGAGGTGTAATTACTTCGTGAAAATTCAGATATCTCTGATTTTTCTGAAATTTTTACCAATCAGAAAATATTATATATATTTCAGTTTATTTAGTGTATTTTAAAGGGTTTTTAGGCGGGCATAATATGGACAAAATGGTCCCATTCGAAAATTCAAATGTGTTAGTTTTGCATTAAATTCGATCCATAGTCATGAGATACTAATTAAGCAAGATTATCTGAATTTCAATTCCTTCTTAAGGTCCCTTAAGCTTAAGCCTTAAATGCAAAACATTTTACAGAATCAAAATCATGTAATGGATTTTGATCAGAATCAGAATATGGATTCTAGAGATATAATATCATTATATATTTAGTTTAATCTTCGTAAAGGGAGATAGAATTAGTTTTGTACGGGGAATTAATTTTACCTGTCTACAGACGGGGTATATTTTTAGTGTATATATATATATATATATATATATATATATATATATATATATTATATATACGCAGCTTTTTTTTTCTACTAGCGATAGAACACCGGTGTGTTTTTTTTTTATTATTGTTCGATCTCTGAGCAATTAAGAACCTGTAGAATACTACATTAAATCGCTCTTAATCGAACGTGTCATCAATTTTATGTACATGTTTATTAATTAGTTTTTTTATAAATTAATTTTTACGTACACATGTACGTAAAAATTTATTCATAAAAAATTAATACTATATATATATATATATATATATATATATATATACAGGGTGGGCCAAAATAAGGGTCCTATCTTTAAATTTGAATAACTTGAATTTGAATAACTTCCACAAAATAAAAGTTAAACTCACCAAACTTTATGTGTGTGTAGACTGACCCTTCCGAGATTTTTTTAAATAAACAAAACAAATTTTAGCCGAAAAACACTTCTTAAAACTTACAAAAACTAAAGTATTGTTTTTTACACTGTTTTGAGTTTTTTAAGCAAAAATAATGTTTTCTAAATGAGGGTACGTTCCTTAGGGCTAATACGGCTCATGCTTGCTTCGGAAGGGGTCCTTTACTTATTCTAAAAAAAAAAAAAAAAAATCAATAAATAAAAAAGTTATGAATTTTTAAAAATAGGACCCTTATTTTTGCCCACCCTGTATATATATTAGTTTTATTATTGTTTCTGCTGTCGATAAAAACAGTATTTTTCCACTTCTTAAGCAGCAAAGAACATTGCATTATTCGCCCTTTTTAATAGCACGTGTACTTACTTATTTATTTATTTATTTTATGTATATATTTATTAATTCATTTTTACGTACATTATTAATATTATATAATATGTATATTATATATATATATATATATATATATATATAAGGTAAATTTCGCGTACAACAAAATCGTAGGATAAATTTCAGAGGAAACATTTTTTTAATCAATGAAACGGGCGGGTGGAAAGAAAAAGAAAATTTCTAAAATTTTCCTCAAGGCCTTATCATTCTGACATTTCTTTTTAGAGAGTCAGGCGATAAGGCTTGAAGAAAAAATTTTAGCAATTTTCTTTTTTTTTTCAACCCGCCCGTTTCATTGATTAAAAAAGTTTCCTCTGAAATATATATATATATATATATATATTACGTAGGTCGGATTTTCAAAGTAATAGCTAAATGACATTGCGTTCGCCCAATCGATATTTGTATTCTGACTATCGTTGAAGGGGACACAACGTGATGCAAACCTGTTTTATTCGAGGATTTAATTTGACCCTTTCCTGGAACGTGGATTCTGCTATTTTGTTATATAAAAAAAAAATTGAAAATCAACCTATCCTAAATAAAGCGAGCAGCTAACTGGAGGCGAGCGAAAATCGACAAAAACACCGTGAGTTAAATTGACCTAAAACTGTTCATTCAATCGCTGGTGTCGCTTATGCTTGTTTATGGAGGGGGGGGGGGGAAGAACCAGCAGCTATGTCGGCGTGTACCGTCAAATATTGAGAATAAAAATGATAACGGGCATTTTCTAATCGTCTACATTACAAAGCTTAACAAAAAACGATATAAATAACGAGAACAATACCCGTCCCATGAGGGTTAAAATGAATTCCAAAGCTTAACAAAAAACAATATAACTAAAAAAATACGCATCCGAGGACAGTTAAAATTAATTTCTAAAACCAAACAGTTCAACCCTACTTTTATGTCACATTACAAAAATTAAAAGCAAAATATAAACGATTATAAATCTTATGTCTATAATCCTTATTCCAATTTTCTTCAAATTAATAAAACGAATGTCACTTTTTGAAATGGATTTATTTCAAATTGTACTGTTTTAGTCGACGGGACGACATAATTTGATTTTGGAACAATTCATTTTAAAATGGAAAATATAGGACTTTTTTTTACCTAATCAGCAATCATCATCTTTTCTGATCAGACAATCTCATTTTTTAATGTGTGTGAAAGTTGATAGCGCATGTACAATCGTGCAAACGGCTTAGCGTGTGATCCAATGGCTTGGCCGAGGGGGTATATCTTGGTCGCGGAACCAATGTGATCGGATAAATGTGATCCAACTGTACGATGCGTGATATGTTCACGTATGTGCAATGTCTTGTTATCGCCAGTGAGCAATCATCGTTTGACGATAGTCACTGTCGTCTGCTTCTGGGACTGGCTGGCTGGGGACCATCGTGCTGCAAAAAAAACAAACTTATGTAAATAATGGAACAAGCCATTTTGCTTTTTATATAAAAAATACTTTTTTATATTTCGAAAAGAAACATACTTACAACTCGAAGATGTCAGAGCGCGACAAACGCATTTTCTTCGCTCAGATTTCAAAAGCAGACTATTGTTTGCTTGTCGTGGAGAAGCGACGGTGGAAAGAAAGAGATAGAGAGGAGAGCGAAAGAGAGGGAGGCGAAGGGAAACACAGACGCCGTAAGTGTTTCAACAAATCTCGGTGACAGGTTATCTGACCTCTTGAACCTGGCTCCACATTGTTGATATTTTAGCTGACATTGGATTACATCGAATACCCCGATCAGTGAGCTGACATTTTTAGCGCAGCGAATTTATTTTATTTGCAACTCAAGTCTGGCGCAAGGGTTACAAATATAACAGGGAGCACTTAGCTCCCTAAAAGGTCACGCACTATGCCACAAGCGTATTACTATATAAATTGAGAAGTTTAATTTAATTCATCAAAATGGCGAAGCGGTTAGCGTCTGTCTGCCTCACTTGACTTTAAAAGTCAAACTTAAAAGCAACGTTAAGGGTATGTGAGACACAGTAGATCCACACTTTCCAACCATATTCATCAAGCTTATGTTAATTATTCTTAGAAATCATGCCAGTAAACATTATGATTTCATTATATAATATTTAGTTTTTCTCTCCATAATGTTACTAAAATAGGTCAACTAATATGGCCATCTCTATAGCAGAACGGGAAAGCTAATATTTGGAGTCTTTGACTGGAGTCAACTTTTCCAGTCAGTCAGCAGAGATCTTTTAGCTGCTAAAACTTCACTGTCATTGCTTTTAATATAATTTCAACAAAACACCAGGAATTAATACTTGAACATGTAAAGACTTGTAAGCATAAAAACTTTTGCCAAAATGACCGAATTCGGCATTAAATAACCCAAAAAGATTGATATGCCGTAAAACAAAGCAACTAAACCAAACCTAGAAAATGTCAGTTATTCATTAGTGGGCAATTAGTTTTTTTTCTACAATTACATAATTTTGTATTATTATTGACATTAATAACATTGGTACCGCTATTATTGTTAATTATTTTTATTGTCAATTTATTATTGATTGCATGCTATCAAGCTTAATGCTATTACTATAAATTATCTTCATTAAGTGGAACTTGTGTAAAAAATGTCGGCGATTTTACTTATTTTCGTTGTAAAGTAGCAAAGCAAAATTTCACAGAGTAAACTAAAGATGCGAATCATTAATGCATGTGATGGACTAGACAAGATGCACTCTGCAAGTCAAATCTTCCATCTAAGATGAAACGTGACTACTTTACAACCATTGCTACATCAGTTCTTGTATATGAAAGTAGTACCTGGATTTTCACCAAAATATTAGAAAATTGATGGCGTATACATCAGAATGCTAAGAGCTGCTTTTAACATTTTCTGCAGGCAGCATCGCCACGAAACAGAAACTCTAAAGACATCTTCCTTAGATCTCAGCTTTGATCGGAGAAAAAGAAGAACCAGCTTCGCTGGTCATTATATTCTTTTGTAGATGGCAAAACAGGGATGTGGCTCAGTGGGGAGATCGCACAGAACCTACATCTGTTACATACCAATTCACCTTTTCTCGTCAATACTCAGAACAGCTGTGATGGTTGATTTCGCCGTGCTGTGTTGATTATTCGTCCGTTTGTCGGGTTGGCTGTACTGTTGGCTCGTGTTGAGCTGTTAATTCATACACGTAGAACAGGAGAGAACTGGACTCTGGATTTGGCTTAAACGTCTCTTTATTTCGGAAACGCATATACTTCGACAGGACCCATGGTGTGTGTGGGTGGGAAAAGACAGTTCATTAGTCCACTTACAAGCTATTCGCTCTACGCCCCCCCCTCTGCTGTCTGATGAAGCCGCACAATTCGCGTCTCACTCACTTTAATCTCGGCAACAAAAAAAATAAGGAACTTTTCAACGGAAGTGACGTCGTTAGGGCTATCTCCTACTTTCTGCGTCCCTCCGGCGTATTCCGCTATAAAACACATCAATCAAGTAGCAGAAGGCTAACAATACGCATATAGAGACCTACCAAGTGTGGTGAATTGTATAGCGTGATCATGTGATAGTTTCAGTAGAATCCGTGACACGACCATTTTCATTTAATAAATTAATTCGGTGTTTGACTTATGCTTCGAAGAAAATACAAAAATACAACATCATAAGTTACTTTCTACGATTGATCTACTTCGCTGAAGCAACTGACGAACAGATCTACTTACAGAAATGGAGGCATTTAAAAAGGCCGGAGTTTAAATATACATAAATGTGTAATGTGAGTCTTAAACACGGGCTCAGATCTGATGACCTCAGAAAGAAGATTAAAACTTCTATAGGGAAGTTGTGTAAAGAACATGTCTGTCACGCGCAAAAAAAGTTTGAAAATCTATTGCTAATGGAGATTTGGTATCTGTCTGTCTGAAGCCGAAATTATACTATTACTTCTATTTATGTACTATTGTACTTCTATTGCTAATGTAGATTTGGTATCTGTCTGAAGCCGAAACTATACTATTACTTCTATTAATGTACTATTGTACTTCTATTGCTAATGTAGATTTGGTATCTGTCTGAAGCCGAAACTATACTATTACTTCTATTAATGTACTATTGTACTTCTATTGCTAATGTAGATTTGGCATCTGTCTGTCTGAAGCCGAAACTATACTATTACTTCTATTAATGCACTATTGTACTTCTATTGCTAATGTAGATTTGGCATCCGTCTGTCTGAAGCCGAAACTATACTATTACTTCTATTAATGCACTATTGTACTTCTATTGCTAATGTAGATTTGGTATCTGTCTGTCTCAAGTCGAAACTATACTAATACTTCTATTAATGTACTATTGTTCTTCTATTGCTAATGTTGATTTGGCATCTGTCTGTCTGAAGCCGAAACTATACTATTACTTCTATTAATACACTATTGTACTATCTTTCCATGTTCAATTCAGAAGGGGGTAGTGTAGCCTAGTTTCTGTCGTCATGAGACCATCCACCCAGGCATTACTCCCTTCTTTTAGGGTTAGTGTAGTATCTCTGATGCGATCGTTCTGTCTGTCACGCTTAAAGCTGAAATGGGATTTTAGTCGGCAAACATGCTAACTGAATGGACGTATCTTCAGAATATGCGTCCTTGTTTAGAGCCTTACCGTCGAGTATGACGTATTTATCTAAACAACCCATACTGTTTAATATCCTTACAAAGCTATGATGAAGTCTGTACTCTTAAAAAAGAACAAAAATCAATGATTGAGCTCGCTCTTCTGTAAATTGCTCCTCCCCCCTCTGCAAAGAAAAAGAACGTTTGTGTTCCTCCCGCGCGAAGATAAATCTCTAATAACAATTTTACCTGAAGCGGAAATAAAAATAGGGGAAACTTCCGTCATTTTCGTTGCCAAGGATGAGATTATCCGACAAAATTAGGATGAGAAAATAAAAAAATTATAAAAATAAAAATATTTTTTTTAAAGACATATTTTGCTACACTTAATAAAACTATTTGAATAACAAGCTGTAGATATCCGACGTTGCCCGGGATACTTTATACTTTTATTTCGTTTCGCTTTTTCTAAAACCAAGGCGTTTTTAATGTCGTTTTTTTAATATCAAACTATAAGAATACCCGTTCCAGGACGGGTAAAATTAATTCCCCAAACAGAACTGGTTCTTGCACTACTTTTATGTCGTCCTCTGGAGATTAAAATAAAAATATAGTGCTACTGAACATGTTTGGAATCCTTATTCTAATATTGGTTTAAAAAAAATCTATATGCTTTCGATCCTATAAAATGTCTAAAATGTAAAGCTTACGCTTAAAGGGTCTTAAGAAGAAATTGAAATTCAAAGAATCTTGCTTTATTGATGTTTAATTACTATGGATGAAATTTAATGCAAATCTGAAATATTTGAACTTTCAAATAGGATTTCATGTCTATATTTTGACCATTAAATCCCATTAAAATACGCCAAAAGAACCGGAATTTAGGGAATACTCATCAATATCTATCTTAAAAATTTAATAAAAATATGAATTTTCCACTCCGCTTTTACCTCATTTGCATACAAATGAATTAAACAAAATATATCCCACATTTGGACCGCTTACGCCTAACAGCTGTGTTCAAACTCCATAATGATAGGTAAGTTAGTTTAATAGTGTATCATGTACATACAAATATATAAGTATAAAACTAATAATAATCTAAGTATAAAATATAAACATACTTAAGTTTATAAAGATAGATTATTTATAATGACTTAAGTTTAATTTAATTATTACGATATCGTTTGGCCATTAAATTACTAATTAAACAAACTTGTTATACATCTATATTTAATTACTAATTAAACAAACTATAACTATTCGTTGTAAAACGTAATGTTGTTTTAATCTCTATTTCAAAAATTGTTAGGTGTAAAAAGCTTCCAAAATTTTTTAATACATGAAGACTTTCTAAGAATTTTAAAGCCAGAAATGTATTTCTATTCGACAGTTTAAATGTTTCCGAATTCCTTTCAAATTTCAAAAGGGTACCAAAGTAATTTATTTTTTGTACACTGTTCAAAATATTAAAATGGCTGACTTGTACACAATGAAACTATTTTGGTGAATTTTAAATCGAATTAAACAAAATTCGTTTTATTTTTCGTAATTGCTTTTTTGATTTAAATGATTTTTTTATATAAACATTTTTTTTTAATTTGAGTAATTAAAAAAAAAAGATTTAAATATTTTTTATTTTCTAATAAAAAGAAAATTTAAATGTTTAAAACAAAATTTATTTGAATAATTAATTTTTAAAATGTTATTTAAATAAACCTTCCAGTAATCTAATGTTGAAAATTAATCTTAACAGATTTTCTACTTTTTGTTTTTCCTTTCAGTTTCTCTCTCATTTTTGTTTCTCATTTTCTCCGCCCCTTTCTTTCATTTTATCCGCCCCTTTCTTTCATTTTATCCGCCCCTTTCTTTCATTTTATCCGCCCCTTTCTTTCATTTTTTCCGCCCCTTTCTTTCATTTTTTCCGCCCCTTTCTTTCATTTTCTCCGCCCCCTTTCTTTCATTTTCTCCGCCCCCTTTCTTTCATTTTCTCCGCCCCCTCTTTCATTTTATCCGCCCTTTCTTTCATTTTATCCGCCCCCTTTCTTTCATTTTCATCGCCCCTTTTTATTTTCCTTTTCCTTTTCTTTAATCTTTTTTATTTTCCTTTCCCTTCGTCTCTCTTTTATTTTCCTTTCCATTCGTCTCTTTTTTATTTTCCTTTCCCTTCGTCTCTTTTTTATTTTCCTTTCCCTTCGTCTCTTTTTTATTTTCCTTTCCCTTCGTCTATACATATGAACAATCGATGCTTGATTCTTCCTAGCCATTTTCTTTCGTTAACCGTTGGCGCATGACATTAAAAAAAATCATTGATTCATTTTCTTTGCAAATACAACTCATTCTTCTCGGAATATTTTTCACTGAGAAACGAATATTTCCTTTCAGCAACAACTGTAAATTAAAGATGCCAATTATGCAATCTGCAGCAAATTTCGATTCTTTCTTCTCTGCACCCCCTCTCTTACAGACGTCATGTTGCTAGTCTCAGTCTTTTTTAAATACTATTATGGCATGTGTTCTTCAGAATTGTATTATCTATTGCGTGCTTCCTTTGTTCTTGCTCGTTTAACCTGTTGGTCTAGTGATCTATACACAATCGCTGTTCTGACACCTCGTTATAATACATCGTCCTATTTCAGTAGCTTCTTTCAAAGAACTGCAGGCTTGTGTAACTCTCTTCCTGCTGACTGTTTTCCTCCTACATAAAGCCTTGATCTTTTCAAGACTAAAGTCAAAATGTATCTCCTGTCTTTGCGTTAATCATCTTTCGTTCTTGTTAGCTACTTACATCAAGTGGTTTCATGCCTTGTCTGGAGCGATTTTAATTTTAAAACAATGTTACTACTGGAAAGCGACCTACGTCACTACCGGCAAGCAACGTTCGCTGTTTTCTACGTCACATTACACAGTATGTGTCTTCCCAACACCCGTCTCTCGCGGGGAGAGGGAAGGAACCTTCGAATAAACATCTACTCCATTTCGTTTCATAACTTGTCTGGAGCGACTTTCATAAAAATACTAATACATTTTGTTCCTTTAGTACGGATAAATGACTGTTAAACAGAATTTATATTGTATTACTATAGCATCTGACATCTTAACAACTACGTAACATCTAGCAACTCTTATATTTCGATGTCTATCCAGATCCCGTGTCTAAACCTTTGGATTCGGTGTCTACGGACAAGATGCCTCACATTTGAAACTACTTATTTTGTTTCCATTATCAACATATGACCTTTAAATTTCATTGCCGTTATTATATTTCCATTATTTTCTGCAATCCTTCCGCCCCTCTCTCCTCCCCGCCTCTCTCTCTCCTCCCCGCCTCTCTCTCCTCCCCGTCTCTCTCTCCTTCCCGTCTCTCTCTCTCCTTCCCGTCTCTCTCTCTCTCCTTCCCGTCTCTCTCTCTCTCCTTCCCGTCTCTCTCTCTCTCCTTCCCGTCTCTCTCTCTCTCCTTCCCGTCTCTCTCTCTCTCCTTCCCGTCTCTCTCTCTCTCCTTCCCGTCTCTCTCTCTCTCCTTCCCGTCTCTCTCTCTCTCCTTCCCGTCTCTCTCTCTCTCCTTCCCGTCTCTCTCTCTCCTTCCCGTCTCTCTCTCTCCTTCCCGTCTCTCTCTCTCCTCCCCGTCTCTCTCTCCTCCCCGTCTCTCTCTCCTCCCCGTCTCTCTCTCCTTTACTTCTCTCATCCCCCCTCTCTCATTCCCGTTAAATTTCTCATTCTTTCATTGAAATGGAACAAAAATATTTGAAAATTCCAAAATGTTTTATACTAAATGTGATTTAATCAGCGTTTGTTTCCCTCAGGCTGTGTTTTCTATATACTTGAATAACACAAACTACATGCTAAACTATACCTTAGTTTTGAGATTAGCTTATGTTTAAAAAATCTGCTTTAATTATTTGATTATCCGTAAGTAATAATTAACCCTTAAATACCTTAGTTTTGGGATTGAGTTATGTTTAAAAAAATCTGTTTTAATTATTTGATTAGCCGTAAGTCATAATTAACCCGTAAATACTTATTTTTTCAACATTTTACACATTCCAACAAAATGCCTATTTAATCTAATATT
>OY744518.1:80064907-80084907 GCA_963556195.1 Sepiola atlantica
CAATATTTCAGGAATCTATTTCAATTTATAATTGCTCTGGAATTACATGTTAGGATCTTAGGATCGTATAACATCAACTATGACTATGCAATTCATACGGCTACATACTTAGAAAACAGGGCTGTTAAATACAGTGAATAAATATAGTGATATGGGACAAGAGGAAGAAAGTAGCGACCCTAGTTGAAGTCAGTTTCCCTAATCATGCTGAGAGGGACAAGATAACGAAATACCAAGATCTTATGTACGATATGAAAAGAAACTGGAATCTTAGGAAAATCTCCATCATTCCAGTAAGCATAGCAGTAACCGGACTCATGAAAAAGAATTTCAAAAACTACCTGGCGAATATACCCGGTGAACTAAGTGCAAGAGAGATATAAACAATTGCGCTTAAAGTAATGGTTAGAATCCTCAAAAAGATCTCTCAGTAGGAGATTCTGAAATAGCGCATGAATGTCGGGCATCTTCCAGGATACCACATCCTCAGGAAAAATAAAAATATATGAAAATTAAAAAATATATATATACATATATTGTGTGTATTTAGGAAGCATTCTTTTATTTAAGCAAAAATAGTACCGATATAGCTTTGTACCCAAATTCCGCCAACTTTGCGTCAGCATCTACCAGCAGTTTACGTAAGCCGCCGGAAAAAGCCGACGCGAAGATTGACAGGCGATAAGGACGCTGCTGCTTCAAGAAATAATAATTAACCCATTGAATTTTTAAAGAAATATGTCTTATCCTACGAAAGAAAAAAAACCCTCAATAAATTATTAATTATTGGTAAACATTAATTTGAAAACTTTACAAAAAAATGTTAAATGATGCAAAAAGAATCAAACATTTTTATTTTACGTATTGATGAGCAGAAAGTATACAACATAGCTCTAGCCTCACACTATTGAGCTATTACAATTGCTTTATGTTATCAAATTTATTTTTTAATATAAAAATTTGAAATATAAATAAAATACACTGTTATATATATATATTTATATATATATATATTTTTTTTTGCGTGCATAAAAGTAAGAATTAGACACGTGATTCTGGCTATGAGCCGTCATCAGCATGAATACACGGGCAGGGATCGAACCCTCGACATAAATATTCGTAGTCTAGCGTTTTACCCTTAGACCAGAATAACATGCCACGTTATATGCACGACTTTTTTCGCCTATAATGTCACGCTATTTTGTTATTGTATTTACTGGTAATAGTACCCCGGTGGGTTTATTATTTGTCGCTTCCATGAGCGGTTTTAAGAATATGAGGTGGACTGCATTCATTCGCCCTTAATCGGATGTGACATCAATTTTTGTATATATAGATTTTTTAATTACATTTTGCGTGCATAAAAAGAAGACATGATAAAGATATATATATATATATATATATATATATATATATATATATATATGGCGCAACCTCGCCTGCAGACATAACGTGATTTTCTGATTCCAAAGTCCATTACTATCGGACGATAAAGAAAAAAAAGAAGAAAAAGAAAAACACTGTTTGACAAGGAGAATTGTAATTCTCGAAAGCTAAGATTAAAATAAATTTTATTTATTTTAACACCACACATTGTTATGGTTTTTTCAAAAAAAAAATACTATTACGAAACAATGGTTTAAAAAATATGTCTAAATACCCATTCTAATATATATATATATATATATATATATATATATATATATATATATATATATATATATAAATATAAGCTATATACATAGTCAAGTACCATTTCGTTGCTCTATTTTATTGGCCTTGTTAAATCGACAAACTGTCGACGGGGGCAAGGAGGGCAATGTGATCAGCTTTGTTTACGCAGACATCAGACTAATTGTTGGTTCGGTTGATGGCAAGACAATTTCTCTTTTCTATTTTGTCTGTGTTTAACGTTTAATGTAACACTCGGTTATTTGCTCTACCCATGATGAGGGGGGGGGGCACCGAGAAGAACCGTCAGTTGTTGACCAATTATAGAAACTGTGTTAAGTGCGACTTTCCTCATTCCGTCGTCGAATTACAGGAATTTCAAAAGACCGTACGGATACACCTCTTTGCTTTTCGACATTAATTAATTTTTTTAAAAATTTACAAAACAACAAAACAATCGAATAAATAAATAAATAACCACCCCGTGCCCACTGGTGTATGGTTGGTATAATAAATACACCCATTGACGGTAATTCGGAAGTTTAACCCACACCTTGTACGTTTAGCTTCTGTAAGTATTGATGTTCGAAAAGACAATAATCTCGGTAAAAATTTAACAAACAAGGTCAATATTTAAAAAAAAAGTAATCACATAAAGTTAACATAATGGATTTTTTTACATACAATTTTTTAAATTAATATTTTCAAAAATTAAATAAAATAAATTTTAAAAAAGTCTTGGAATTTTTCTTATGTTTACATAACATACATATTTATTAAAGAAAATTTATGTTTACACATTTTTAAAGTAATATTATATAAAGAAATTACATAAAGATAACATGATTGAATTCTTTTTTTACATACAATATTTTTTATATTTATATTAAAAAAATAAAATTAAATTAACGTCATGGAATTTTTTAATTACAAACATATTTCTATAAGAAAATTTGTATATGTAAAAAATATTAATTTTTTATCTATTAATATTTAAAAGAAGTCAATAAAATTAACCTCATGGGATTTGTTTCTGTCCAAAATTTATGTATGTTTTCTGTGTTTAGCGCCACGCGCGCCGAGCGTCATTATAGGTCTCGATTTTTAAATTTTTACCGAGATTATTGTCTTTTCGGACATCCATACTTAAACGCATTAATGCTGAACTTCCGGATTACCAAAGAACGATATGTAACTGATTAGGCTCGCTTACTTATTATTCAACACAACTGACATCGTCTTGTATGGTACAATCTCCTTTATAACAGCCAACGTTCAGCGTCGTAATTCTAGTGACTTACGATATTAAACATCGGAGTTTAGTTAAAGAACATGGCTGTTTATTTACTCCTAGCGGAGTTAGGCACAAGGCCAGTTTTATCTTACTCCCACAAGTAAGATGTGACCACAGCTTGGGTCGAGTAAGTGGGGTTAAAAGCCAGCGCTCGAGAGGTGAGCACTCTGACCATTTAAAAATTGCCTGGGCAGCCCCGTCGGCATTCCCCGGTAGGGGCGCCTCAGACAGTAAGCAATAAACTTACTCCTCCCCAAAGAGGGGAGGCGAAGCCTGGGAGGGTGGACCTCCTAGAACTGCACAGGACAGGCGTGCAGTATCCATCGGAACAGATACTACACTTTGATCTTAGCCAAAAGGCCGAGAACCAGCAAGGTATTTACTCCTCCCCAGGAGTTAGGCACAAGGCCAGTTTTATCTTACTCCCACAAGTAAGATGTGACCACAGCTTGGGTCGAGAAAGTGGGGTTAAAAGCCAGCGCTCGAGAGGTGAGCACTCTGGCTATTTAAAAATTGCCTGGGCAGCCCCGTCGGCATTCCCCGGTAGGGGCGCCTCAGACAGTAAGCAATAAACTTACTCCTCCCCAAAGAGGGGAGGCGAAGCCTGGGAGGGTGGACCTCCTAGAACTGCACAGGACAGGCGTGCAGTATCCATCGGAACAGATACTACACTTTGATCTTAGCCAAAAGACTGAGGACCAGCAATAGGTATTTACTCCTCCCCAGGAGTTAGGCACAAGGCCAGTTTTATCTTACTCCCACAAGTAAGATGTGACCCAAGATTGGGTCGAGCAAGTGGGGTTAAAAGCCAGCGCTCGAGAGGTGAGCACTCTGGCCATTTAAAAATTGCCTGGGCAGCCCCGTCGGCATTCCCCGGTAGGGGCGCCTCAGACAGTAAGCAATAAACTTACTCCTCCCCAAAGAGGGGAGGCGAAGCCTGGGAGGGTGGACCTCCTAGAACTGCACAGGACAATCCCATAGACCGGCGTAAATCAAGCCCCGGAGGCCAAGACAATACCAGTCTATGGGGAACAGATACTACACTTTGATCTTAGCCAAAAGACCAAGTAAAGCACAGCAATATTAATGATAAGTATACCGATAGTAAAGTTAAAAGCGTTAAAGTCGAGTCACCGAGAATAGCGAAAAAACCGTTTAAGGACGCAGAATCATTTGGCGAGTACGGATGTTAAATTCTTAGTCTAACAGACTTTGATATCCAATTAGTCAAATAAACTATGACATGTAGTTAGTTCCGGATGAAAAAATTGTTTATAAAGCACTCAGTTGCCTATACAGAGAGTTATGTCTGCTGCGTTTATTGGACATTTCGTTTGACACGTGACGTGATAGACTTATAACTGAAACTAACCACACGTGATCCGTTTCACTTTCACTTTGCGTTCCTTTACTTCTCTAGTCAGCTAATGAAATGTAAAGAAATGGTTGCCTTTTCACTAGGAATCATTTTTACCTTATTCAGTTAAAGTATAAAACGTATATATTTCATTATTTTATCTATATTTTATAAACACACTTTTAGAAAATGAGACGAAGTCCATTTCTAATACATAAAGCAACTTTTTTGAGTCTTCCTCGTTAGTTCGTGAACAAAAAGACTTTGATATCCAATTAGCCAAATAAACTATGCCATATAGTTAGTTCCGGATGAAGAAATTGTGTATAAAGCACTCACTTGCCAATACAGAGAGTTGTGTCTGCTGTGTTACACGTACACATGCTCTTTTTTGAGGTCCGTTAAAGTTAACATGATGGATGTTTCTTTACATACATTTTTTTATTTATTTATATTTATTTTTATTAATATTAATAAAAATTAAATAAAATAAATTTTTAAAAGTCTTCGAATTTTTTATTATGTTTACGTAACATACAAATTTATTAAAGAAAATTTATCTTTACACTATTAAAAAGTAATATTTAATACAAACATTACATAAGATTAACATCATGGGATTCTTTTTTTTTTTACATACAATTAAAAAAAAAATTATATTAAAATAAAAAAAAATTCATGGAATTTTTTCATTACAGACATATTTCTTGAAGAAAATTTTAATATGAAAAGGAATAATAAAATTAACGTCTTAGGATTTTTAAATACAGGTAAGAGTTTAGATTAACGACATGAAGAGAATTCGATGAGAAATTGTGTATAGGCGATGAAAATGGTTTCATGTGTGTTCTTTTTAAATTATTATTAAATAAGGAACATATTTAATTATTATTAAATAAGCTAAATATTTCTCCCATTGCAGGTATGTCGTTTGCAGCAATACATATATGCACCGAACTAAACCTGCAGCATTATGCATATTTACACTACTAGAAAATTCCATCTCCTGCCTTGAACTAACCGTACATTGAATTTTCGATTTCTAACTGTACTTTTACACACCCAGCATCTAATTTTGATACAATGGTATGAACCCGTGATTCCCCCTCACATGTGTGAAATAGTGACTTATATTCAATTACTTGTATACGGTGAATCGTTTCTGGTAAAACCGTGGTACCAAATTGTTAGCAAAAAATCCTAGGTCACGTGATATTTTTTGTGACGTTTGTACGAAAAAGCCTACCGTCTAATATTAAATAAAAAATAAAAAATAAATAAACAGGCACTTAGATATTTCTTTCGTATTACCACTCGGACTTAGGGTTAGTTGCCGTAATCATAACAGAAATAAAAGTTCACAAATTGTCATTCATACCTTGGCTGCGGGTTGACCGCATCTTCTTCTTTTCACCCTTTTATACTTTAAAACAAATAATAATGTTGCTGTGGCCTTAAATGGCCGACAAGAAATAAGACAACAAGGAGGTAGATTTAAATAGAGTATGAAATTAAAGAACGTACTGAAGTAATGGGTTGCCAGAGAGAGACTGATTGTGGCTTGGTTATAGCAACTGTCTGTGACCACCATTATCGCTATTCATAGTGTTGGGAATAGCGTACATAACCTTTACACGTGTTCATATAATTTTAATATTTCGAGAAAACCCTTTGTTTTTGTTTTTCAAAATTGTATTTCTTGATAGGAATGAATATGAAAATTTTACTCATATTTATTTAAGAGTATTTTTCTTTGCGAATTTTCCACTATTGTTTCGCTTGTTACTAACTATTTTTGATCACGTGTCCGGCAATTGTACGTTTCAATTGTGAATAGAATTTGTTTCATTATTATTAGTAGTGTGGAACGTATATTCCTCTATTATGTTTTTGTCTGCGTCTATGTACAACTAATTTGTTCATAGTTAAATGAGATCTTCCTCAGTCTCTAATAAGTGTATATATTTTTTCTAGAATATCACCCCACCCTTAAAAAAGGAAGACGTAATGGTTAGGAGGATTTTCTCATTACAACAGAATAGATATTCTACACATAAGCCTGGCAGAATAATGATATTTCAAAATTAAGCGTAACAAACTAACGGACAGCTATTCCAAACATAAGCCTGGCAGAATAATGATATTTACAAATTAACCCTAACAGACCAACGGACAGCTATTCCAAACATAAGCCTGGCAGAATAATATTTCAAAATTAAGCGTAACAGACCAACGGACAGCTATTCCAAACATAAGCCTGGCAGAATAATGATATTTACAAATTAAGCGTAACAAACTAACGGACAGCTATTCCAAACATAAGCCTGGCAGAATAATGATATTTACAAATTAAGCGTAACAGACCAACGGACAGCTATTCCAAACATAAGCCTGCAGAATAATATTTCAAAATTAAGCGTAACAGACCAACGGACAGCTATTCCAAACATAAGCCTGGCAGAATAATGATATTTACAAATTAAGCGTAACAGACCAACGGACAGCTATTCCAAACATAAGCCTGGCAGAATAATGATATTTACAAATTAAGCGTAACAGACCAACGGACAGCTATTCCAAACATAAGCCTGGCAGAATAATATTTCAAAATTAAGCGTAACAGACCAACGGACAGCTATTCCAAACATAAGCCTGGCAGAATAATGATATTTACAAATTAAGCGTAACAAACTAACGGACAGCTATTCCAAACATAAGCCTGGCAGAATAATGATATTTACAAATTAAGCGTAACAGACCAACGGACAGCTATTCCAAACATAAGCCTGGCAGAATAATATTTCAAAATTAAGCGTAACAGACCAACGGACAGCTATTCCAAACATAAGCCTGGCAGAATAATGATATTTACAAATTAAGCGTAACAGACCAACGGACAGCTATTCCAAACATAAGCCTGGCAGAATAATGATATTTACAAATTAAGCGTAACAGACCAACGGACAGCTATTCCAAACATAAGTCTGGCAGAATAATATTTCAAAATTAAGCGTAACAGACCAACGGACAGCTATTCCAAACATAAGCCTGGCAGAATAATGATATTTACAAATTAAGCGTAACAAACTAACGGACAGCTATTCCAAACATAAGCCTGGCAGAATAATGATATTTACAAATTAAGCGTAACAGACCAACGGACAGCTATTCCAAACATAAGCCTGGCAGAATAATATTTCAAAATTAAGCGTAACAGACCAACGGACAGCTATTCCAAACATAAGCCTGGCAGAATAATGATATTTACAAATTAAGCGTAACAGACCAACGGACAGCTATTCCAAACATAAGCCTGGCAGAATAATGATATTTCAAAATTAAGCATAACAGACCAACAGACAGCTATTCCAAACATAAGCCTGGCAGAATAATGATATTTCAAAATTAAGCGTAACAAACTAACGGACAGCTATTCCAAACATAAGCCTGGCAGAATAATGATATTTCAAAATTAAGCGTAACAGACCAACAGACAGCTATTCCAAACATAAGCCTGGCAGAATAATGATATTTACAAATTAAGCGTAACAGACCAACAGACAGCTATTCCAAACATAAGCCTGGCAGAATAATGATATTTACAAATTAAGCGTAACAGACCAACGGACAGCTATTCCAAACATAAGCCTGGCAGAATAATGATATTTCAAAATTAAGCATAACAGACCAACAGACAGCTATTCCAAACATAAGCCTGGCAGAATAATGATATTTCAAAATTAAGCGTAACAAACTAACGGACAGCTATTCCAAACATAAGCCTGGCAGAATAATGATATTTCAAAATTAAGCGTAACAGACCAACAGACAGCTATTCCAAACATAAGCCTGGCAGAATAATGATATTTACATATTAAGCGTAACAGACCAACAGACAGCTATTCCAAACATAAGCCTGGCAGAATAATGATATTTACAAATTAAGCGTAACAGACCAACGGACAGCTATTCCAAACATAAGCCTGGCAGAATAATGATATTTCAAAATTAAGCATAACAGACTAACGGACAGCTATTCCAAACATAAGCCTGGCAGAATAATGATATTTACAAATTAACCCTAACAGACCAACGGACAGCTATTCTAAACATAAGGCTGGCAGAATAATGATATTTACAAATTTAAGCGTAACAGACCAACTGACAGCTATTCCAAACATAAGCCTGGCAGAATAATGATATTTCAAAATTAAGCGTAACAGACCAACGGACAGCTATTCCAAACATAAGCCTGGCAGAATGATGATATTTCAAAATTAAGGAAATCAGTAAAAGTTAATTTTAAAATTAAAATAAAATAACTTTCTTCGTTTATTTTAAAAACAAAATAACTTTCTTCGTTAATTTTAAAAAGACATTCCGTCTTTTTAAAATTAACGAAGAAAGTTATTTTGTTTTTTAAAAAAGTCAACTCTCTCTTATTGTTTCTGTTCATCCAAACATTTTGTAGTATATTATACATTTTTTATTTTTATTTTACTTCATTTTAAAGTCTCAGAAATTAAATGGCCCCTTTACTGGAGCTAACACTTGATCCATATATGATATACAATTCTCAAACTAAGTGAAAATATCAATTTTCCTCTCCTTAACTATATTTTCATATCTCTTTCTTGTTGTTTCTTGGTGTTCCCAGATTCCGGGAGAATAATTCATCTAGTCTGGTAGAGTATCTAGGTAAGTGTTGTTACTAGATGTAACATTACTTGGGGAAGGTGCACCATTCCTCGTATAGTCCAGTGTAGCCGTGTCGAGGGGATCTTATTGGCGCTTCGAATACTATGTTATTTTGCATATTGGTCGGGGTTTACTTGTAAGGCGAATTACCCCCATGTCAAGTTGACAAAACCTAATACAGATAGTTTTCCTTAACTATCTCTCAATCCCTTGCTCTCTCTCCCTTGCTCTCTCTCTCTATATATATATATATATATCTTGCTCTCTCTCTCTCCCTTGCTCTCTCTCTCTCCCTTGCTCTCTCTCTCTCTCCCTTGCCCTCTCTCCCTCTCCTTTGCTCTCTCTCCCTCTCCTTTGCTCTCTCTCCCTCTCCTTTGCTCTCTCTCCCTCTATTTTGCTCTCTCTCCCTCTCCTTTGCTCTCTCTCCCTCTCCCTTGCTCTCTCTCCGTTGCTCTCTCTCCCTCTCCCTTGCTCTCTCTCCCTCTCCCTTGCTCTCTCTCCCTCTCCCTTGCTCTCTCTCCCTTGCTCTCTCTCCCTTGCTCTCTCTCCCTTGCTCTCTCTCCCTTGCTCTCTCTCCCTTGCTCTCTCTCCCTTGCTCTCTCTCCCTTGCTCTCTCTCCCTTGCTCTCTCTCCCTTGCTCTCTCTCCCTCTCCCTTGCTCTCTCTCTCTCCCCCTCTCCCTTGCTCTCTCTCCCCCTCTCCCTTGCTCTCTCTCCCCCTCTCCATTGCTCTCTCTCTCCCCCTCTCCCTTGCTCTCTCTCTCCCCCTCTCACTTGCTCTCGCTCTCCCCCTCTCCCTTGCTCTCGCTCTCCCCCTCTCCCTTGCTCTCTCTCTCCCCCTCTCCCTTGCTCTCTCTCTCCCCCTCTCCCTTGCTCTCTCTCTCCCCCTCTCCCTTGCTCTCTTTCTCCCCCTCTCCCTTGCTCTCTCTCTCCCCCTCTCCCTTGCTCTCTCTCCCCCTCTCCCTTGCTCTCTCTCCCCCTCTCCCTTGCTCTCTCTCTCCCCCTCTCCCTTGCTCTCTCTCTCCCCCTCTCCCTTGCTCTCTCTCTCCCCCTCTCCCTTGCTCTCTCTCTCTCCCCCTCTCCCTTGCTCTCTCTCTCCCCCTCTCCCTTGCTCTCTCTCCCCCTCTCCCTTGCTCTCTCTCTCCCCCTCTCCCTTGCTCTCTCTCTCCCCCTCTCCCTTGCTCTCTCTCTCTCCCCCTCTCCCTTGCTCTCTCTCTCCCCCTCTCCCTTGCTCTCTCTCTCTCCCTCTCCCTTGCTCTCTCTCTCCCCCTCTCCCTTGCTCTCTCTCCCCCTCTCCCTTGCTATCTCTCTCCCCCTCTCCCTTGCTATCTCTCTCCCCCTCTCCCTTGCTCCCTCTCTCCCTCACCGTTGCTCCCTCTCTCCCTCACCGTTGCTCCCTCTCTCCCTCACCCTTGCTCCCTCTCTCCCTCACCCTTGCTCCCTCTCTCCCTCACCCTTGCTCCCTCTCTCCCTCACCCTTGCTCCCTCTCTCCCTCACCCTTGCTCCCTCTCTCCCTCACCCTTGCTCCCTCTCTCCCTCACCCTTGCTCCCTCTCTCCCTCACCCTTGCTCCCTCTCTCCCTCACCCTTGCTCCCTCTCTCCCCCACCCTTGCTCCCTCTCTCTCCCCCTCTCCCTTGCTCTCTCTCCCCCTCTCCCTTGCTCTCTCTCCCCCTCTCCCTTGCTCTCTCTCCCCCTCTCCCTTGCTCTCTCTCTCCCCCTCTCCCTTGCTCTCTCTCTCCCCCTCTCCCTTGCTCTCTTTCTCCCCCTCTCCCTTCCTCTCTCTCTCCCCCTCTCCCTTGCTCTCTCTCTCCCCCTCTCCCTTGCTCTCTCTCTCCCCCTCTCCCTTGCTCTCTCTCCCCCTCTCCCTTGCTCTCTCTCTCCCCCTCTCCCTTGCTCTCTGTCTCCCCCTCTCCCTTGCTCTCTGTCTCCCCCTCTCCCTTGCTCTCTGTCTCCCCCTCTCCCTTGCTCTCTGTCTCCCCCTCTCCCTTGCTCTCTGTCTCCCCCTCTCCCTTGCTCTCTGTCTCCCCCTCTCCCTTGCTCTCTCTCTCCCCCTCTCCCTTGCTCTCTCTCTCCCCCTCTCCCTTGCTCTCTCTCTCCCCCTCTCCCTTGCTCTCTCTCTCCCCCTCCTCCCTTGCTCTCTCTCTCCCCCTCACCCTTGCTCCCCTCTCTTCCCCTCACCCTTGCTCCCTCTCTCTACCTCTCACTTGCTCCCTCTCTCTACCTCTCACTTGCTCCCTCTCTCAACCTCTCCGTCTCTCTACCTTTCACTTGCTCCCTCTCTCTACCTCTCACTTGCTCCCTCTCACTTGCTCCCTCTCTCTACCTCTCACTTGCTCCCTCTCACTTGCTCCCTCTCTCTACCTCTCACTTGCTCCCTCTCACTTGCTCCCTCTCTCTACCTCTTCCTTGCCTTCTCCCTCTCCCTTGAGTATTGTTTCTAGTAGGTAATGCACACTCTTTGTGTGTCTGTGTGCTTGAAGTTAAAATGAGATTAGTCATTAAATATGAAATGCCCAAAGAAGCATACTAAATAAATAAATATATATGGAAGAAAGGAAGAGAAAAGGGAGAAGAGAGGGAGAGAGAGAGAACGATTAGGAAGAAAGAGAAAGAAAACGTTGATATTACGTCATAACACGACGATCCACTTCGAGACGACAGGTGTCACCCGAGTAACGGTTATCGCATCGGCTACTATAACGTTCGCGCAAACAGAAGTACGGCGGAATATTAGCTGACGAGTAATAAGATGCCGATTTCAAGTAACGTCCATTCGTAGGTCGGTCGGTCACGTTTAGCGTAATATTTTCAGCGCTAAACGCGCAGATTGAAAGGGCGCATTTTGTTTAGATACGTCCAAGTATTTAATTAAAAGATTTGTCGGTCTGTCACACATAAGCTTCTAACATTTTCCGTTCTCTGTCGCAATCAAGATTGACATAACATGTTTGTTTAGATGTCACGCTTATGATTGAGCTACTATATTGATTTGTGGCTAATCTTTATGGCTAAAAAATCATGTCCGTTATTCTGTCACGCTTAAGTTTCAAATTAAGGTTCGTTAATCTCTAACGTTTAAGTTTGAAATAGTTGTAAGTTTTTTTAGCACGCATTTCTCTTATTTCTCCGCACTCTCGCTTGCCCTTTCTCTCTTTCTCTCGCTTGCCCTTTCTCTCTCTCCCTTGCCCTTTCTCTCTCTCCCTTGCCCTTTCTCTCTCTCCCTTGCCCTTTCTCTCTCTCCCTTGCCCTTTCTCTCTCTCCCTTGCCCTTTCTCTCTCTCTCCCTTGCCCTTTCTCTCTCTCTCCCTTGCCCTTTCTCTCTCTCTCCCTTGCCCTTTCTCTCTCTCTCCCTTGCCCTTTCTCTCGCTCTCCCTTGCCCTTTCTCTCTCTCTCCCTTGCCCTTTCTCTCTCTCTCCCTTGCCCTTTCTCTCTCTCTCCTTGCCCTTTCTCTCTCTCTCCCTTGCCCTTTCTCTCTCTCTCCCTTGCCCTTTCTCTCTCTCTCCCTTGCCCTTTCTCTCTCTCTCTCCCTTGCCCTTTCTCTCTCTCTCCCCTTGCCCTTTCTCTCTCTCTCCCCTTGCCCTTTCTCTCTCTCCCCCTTGCCCCTTTCTCTCTCTCCCCATTGCCCCTTTCTCTCTCTCCCCCTTGCCCCTTTCTCTCTCTCCCCCTTGCCCCTTTCTCTCTCTCCCCCTTGCCCATTTCTCTCTCTCCCCCTTGCCCCTTTCTCTCTCTCCCCCTTGCCCCTTTCTCTCTCTCCCCCTTGCCCCTTTCTCTCTCTCCCCCTTGCCCCTTTCTCTCTCTCCCTTGCCCCTTTCTCTCTCTCTCTCCCTTGCCCCTTTCTCTCTCTCTCTCCCTTGCCCCTTTCTCTCTCTCTCTCCTTGCCCCTTTCTCTCTCTCTCTCCCTTGCCCCATTTCTCTCTCTCTCTCCATTGCCCCTTTCTCTCTCTCTCTCCATTGCCCCTTTCCCTCTCTCTCTCCATTGCCCCTTTCTCTCTCTCTCTCCATTGCCCCTTTCTCTCTCTCTCTCCATTGCCCCTTTCTCTCTCTCTTTCTCCATTGCCCCTTTCTCTCTCTCTTTCTCCATTGCCCCTTTCTCTCTCTCTTTCTCCTTGCCCCTTTCTCTCTCTCTTTCTCCCTTGCCCCTTTCTCTCTCTTTCTCCCTTGCCCCTTTCTCTCTCTCTTTCTCCCTTGCCCCTTTCTCTCTCTCTCTCCCTTGCCCCTTTCTCTCTCTCTCTCCCTTGCCCCTTTCTCTCTCTCTCTCCCTTGCCCCTTTCTCTCTCTCTCTCCCTTGCCCCTTTCTCTCTCTCTCACTTGCCCCTTTCTCTCTCTCTCGCCCTTGCCCCTTTCTCTCTCTCTTTCTCGCTCCCGTGCCCCTCTCTCTCTCTCTCCCTTGCCCCTTTCTCTCTCTCTCTCTCCCTTGCCCCTTTCTCTCTCTCTCTCTCCCTTGCCCCTTTCTCTCTCTCTCTCCCTTGCCCCTTTCTCTCTCTCTCTCCCTTGCCCCTTTCTCTCTCTCTCTCTCCCTTGCCCCTTTCTCTCTCTCTCTCCCTTGCCCCTTTCTCTCTCTCTATCTCCCTTGCCCCTTTCTCTCTCTCTATCTCCCTTGCCCCTTTCTCTCTCTCTCTCCCTTGCCCCTTTCTCTCTCTCTCTCCCTTGCCCCTTTCTCCCTCTCTCTCTCTCTCCCTTGCCCCTTTCTCCCTCTCTCTCTCTCTCCCTTGCCCCTCTCTCTCTCTCTCCCTTGCCCCCTCTCTCTCTCTCTCCCTTGCCCCTTTCTCTCTCTCTCCCTTGCCCCTTTCTCTCTCTCTCCCTTGCCCCTTTCTCTCTCTCTCCCTTGCCTCTTTCTGTCTCTTTCTTTCTCTCTCTCTTTCTCTCGCTCTTTCTCTCTCTCTCTCTCTCTCTCTCTCTCTTTCTCTCTCGCTCTCTTTCTCTCTCTCTCTCGTTCTCTCTCTCTCTCGTTCTCTTTCTCTCTCTCTCTCGTTCTCTCTCTCTCGTTCTTTTTCTCCCTCTCTCTCGTTCTCTTTCTCTCTCTCTCTCGTTCTCTTTCTCCCTCTCTCTCGTTCTCGTTCTCCCTCTCTCTCGTTCTCGTTCTCCCTCTCTCTCGTTCTCTTTCTCTCTCGTTCTCTTTCTCTCTCGTTCTCTTTCTCTCTCGTTCTCTTTCTCTCTCTCTCTCGTTCTCTCCTCTCTCTCTTTCTCTCTCTCTCTTTCTCTCTCTCTCTTTCTCTCTTTCTCTCTTTCTCTCTCTCTCTTTCTCCCTCTCTCTTTCTCCCTGTCTCTTTCTCCCTCTCTCTCGTTCTCCTCCCTCTCTCTCGTTCTCCCTCCCTCTCTCTCGTTCTCTTTCTCTCTCGTTCTCTTTCTCTCTCGTTCTCTTTCTCTCTCGTTCTCTTTCTCTCTCGTTCTCTTTCTCTCTCGTTCTCTTTCTCTCTCTCTCTCTTCTTCCTCTCTCTCTCTTTCTCTCTCTCTCTTTCTCTCTCTCTTTTTCTCTCTCTGCTTTTTCTCTCTCTCTTTCTCCCTCTCCTTTTTCTCTCTCTCTTTTTCTCTCTCTCTTTTTCTCTCTCTCTCTCTCTCTCGTTCTCTTTCTCTCTCTCGTTCTCTCTCTCTCTCTCTTTCTCTCTCTCTCTCTTTCTCTCTCTCTCTCTTTCTCTCTCTCTCGTTCTCTCTCTCTCTCTTTCTCTCTCTGTCTTGCCCCTTTCTCTCTCTCTCTGTCTTGCCCCTTTCTCTCTCTCTCTGTCTTGCCCCTTTCTCTCTCTCTCTGTCTTGCCCTTTCTCTCTCTCTCTGTCTTGCCCCTTTCTCTCTCTCTCTCTCTCTGTCTTGCCCCTTTCTCTCTCTCTCTCTCTGTCTTGCCCCTTTCTCTCTCTCTGTCTTGCCCCTTTCTCTCTCTCTCTGTGTCTTGCCCCTTTCTCTCTCTCTCTGTCTTGCCCCTTTCTCTCTCTCTCTGTCTTGCCCCTTTCTCTCTCTCTCTGTCTTGCCCCTTTCTCTCTCTCTCTGTCTTGCCCCTTTCTCTCTCTCTCTGTCTTGCCCTTTTCTCTCTCTCTGTCTTGCCCTTTTCTCTCTCTCTGTCTTGCCCTTTTCTCTCTCTCTGTCTTGCCCTTTTCTCTCTCTCTGTCTTGCCCTTTTCTCTCTCTCTGTCTTGCCCTTTTCTCTCTCTTAGTCTTGCCCTTTTCTCTCTCTCTCTGTCTTGCCCTTTTCTCTCTCTCTCTGTCTGGCCTTTTTCTCTCTCTCTCTGTCTTGCCCCTCTCTATCTCTATCTGTCTTGCCCCTCTCTCTCTCTATCTGTCTTGCCCCTCTCTCTCTCTATCTGTCTTGTCCCTTTCTCTCTCTCTCTCTCTCTGTCTTGCCCCTTTCTCTCTCTCTCTCTCTCTGTCTTGCCACTTTCTCTCTCTCTCTCTCTGTCTTGCCACTTTCTCTCTCTCTCTCTTGTCTTGCCCCTTTCTCTCTCTCTGTATTTGCCCCTTTCTCTCTCTCTCTCTTTCCCTTGCCCTATTCTCTCTCTTTCCCTTGCCCCTTTCTCTCTTTTCCCCTTGCCCCTTTCTCTCTCTTTCCCTTGCCCCCTTTCTCTCTCTTTCCCTTGTCCGTTTCTCTCTCTCTCCCTTGCCCCTTTCTCTCTCTCCCTTGCCATTTTCTCTCTCTCCCTTGCCCCTTTCTCTCTCTCCCTTGCCCCTTTCTCTCTCTCCCTCCCTTGCCTTTTTTTCTCTCTATCTCTCCCATTCACGCTATCTCTCCCTCTCCTTGTTTCTCTCTTTTATTTTTACGGTTTCATTCTCACAATTGCTCATTTTCTCTCCCCAACTGCTCACTCCCCAATTGCTCTCTGGATTCACCTTTCTCTCACCCTCTCTCTATCTATGTCCCTTTCTCTCGATTCTCTTATTCTATTTTCGTATCTTTTTATACACCAACCCCATCTTTTCCCACTATTTTTTTCTTTCCCCTCTTAGTACGGTTAATTATTTCTTCAACAACCTATCTTTTGTTATTCTATTCATAATCGTTAATGTGTAGCTAAGCGGGTGTCGTCATCCCAGCCACCGATGTCCTTTGAGATTCGGTCACGTGTCGCGTTTCTAATGACAAACTCTTGAATTTCAAATAAGTGACATGTTTATTCTAATGAAAGGAAGTGTGACAGACGTACAGACAAGTTTCTCCTACGCATATTTATAATAGAACGAATTATTCGACGTTTTCATAAAATCCGTTTATTTTAAGGACATATATTTCTTCAGCGGGGGAAATAAAAAAACAAATTAGATTATGGTATTTTTCTACTTAATAACTTTTTGTTTTTGAAATATTTTTAATAAACTTTTCTGTATTTTTATTTTATTCAAATGTTTCCTCGATACAATTTTAAATGCGTAGTTTCCGGCATTTCTGAAAGGAAAGTTGTAAATTGGAATAATTGAAAGAATAAAAGAGAAACATCTGGAGGGAACGGTGATGGGGGAGGGGGATAAGAGAGATAGTGTAAATGAGAGAAAGATAGGGAGAGTTTGGATATGAGAGAGAGAAAAGATGTGAAAGAGGATGGGAGAAAAAAGAGATGAATGATAAAGGTAGATGGGAGTGAATGAGAAGGGTGGATCAGAGAGTAAGAGAGTGAATGACAAGGGTGGATGAGAAGAAAGAGGGTGGATGAGATAGAAAGAGGGTGAATGACAAGGGTGGATGAGATAGAAAGAGGGTGAATGACAAGGGTGGATGAGATAGAAAGAGGGTGAATGACAAGGGTGGATGAGATAGAAAGACGGTGACTGCGAAGGGTGGATGAGATAGAAAGACGGTGACTGAAAAGGGTGGATGAGAGAGAAAGAGGGTGAATGAGAAGGGTGGATGAGAGAGAAAGAGGGTGAATGAGAAGGGTGGATGAGATAGAAAGAGGGTGAATGAAAAGGGTGGATGAGATAGAAAGAGGGTGAATGACAAGGGTGGATGGGATAGAAAGGGTGAATGAGAAGGGTGGATGAGAGAGAAAGAGGGTGAATGAGAAGGGTGGATGAGATAGAAAGACGGTGACTGCGAAGGGTGGATGAGAGAGAAAGAGGGTGAATGAGAAGGTATATGGGGGAGAAAGAGGGTGAATGAGAAGTGTATATGGGGGAGAAAGAGGGTGAATGAGAAGGGTGGATCAGAGAGAAAGATTTTTTTTACTGATAGGTCACCACTTAACAAAACCCGGGTTTTGGGCACTCGATGATAATGGTTAAAATGATTTGTGGTTGGACGTTGAACACCATCACGAGAACTTTTCTTTCCCTCTTCTGTGTACCTAAAACTAAACAGAACTTCCATCAACAAAGTTTCTTTTGAAGAACTTCTCAGTCCAATCTAAGCTAATTCTTTTTAAGCCGTCCTTCTAAATAAGCAAATTCTTACCTGTTACAACCATCGTTATGAATCCTCACAAGGTTGTATCACCGTCCACCTGGCAATCACATTAACCCTTATCCTCGAGTAGCTTCGGAACCTTGATAAACGGTGACTTATTAGTACTGAAAAAAACCTCGGAGTTATCTTAATTTTTACGTAGGGCTTCCACTTCCTTTTTTATTACATTTGCATAAAACTAAATTAAAGTAAATATAGCCCACATTTAGACCCCCTTATGCCTAGCAGCTGCGTTCCAAGATTTATAATGATTGGTTAATTAGTTTTAAGAGTACAACCTGTACATATAAATATATAAATATATACACTTATCTCACTTTATAAAGGTCATTCATTCATTTCCTATGAATCAGATGATTCTATTGTTGGCATTGGTTTCTCCGATTTCTTTCTAGTTATAATTATTTCTAGAAAGAAATCGGATACTTACAAGAGGGACCACGTGAAGGTTTCCAAGATCCTAAGTGAAAGTGTTTCTGTGGAACGAACTGGATTCGAACTTGGCACACCAAAATTGTCAGTCCGTGTCTTTAACCACTTAACCACTGTGACCTCCCACTTTATAAACGTATCGATAATGGATATGTGAGTAGATATTGATGGGTGTAAGGGAGAGCAAAAGAGAAAATAAAGGTATGAAACAGAGATAGAAAAGGAAGGCGATAAAAAGGCCAAGGAAGAAATAGGGAAAAAGGGAAAAAAGGAAATAGAATGTGAATAGAAATGTTGGTATGAAAAAGATTTGAAAAAGAAAGATATAAGCAGTAAGGTGGAGAGAGATTAAAGGCGGACGAAATGTCGGAAGAAATTTAAAAAGAAATGATAGAAGCGAAAAAGGAAATAAAATGAGAGAGGGAGTAAGTATATTTGGAGAGAGAAAAATGACAAGAAGCAAAAAATAGAATCGGAAAAAAATGGGGGAAACGAAGAAATATAGAGAAAAGAGAAAGGAGAGAGAAAAAACGGTCGTAGAAGAAATAGTAAAAATGGCGGAAAGAGATGAAAGGAGAAGAAGTAAAGGGGATCGGAAAAGAATAAAAATCAGAAGAAATAATAAAAAGGGGTTGAAGAGGGAGGAAGAAAATGGAGAGAGAGGGAAATAAGTATAGGTAGAGATTAGAATAGAAGAAGCACAACAGAGAATAAGAACAGAAGAAAATGAGAGAGAGATCCAGGTCGTTCTCGATGGTCGTACATCCAAAGAACACCACATCAATGCGGGTGTATGCCAGGAGAAGATACTTGAACCTATATTATTTCCGAATCTTCATAAATTGCCTTCCCGATGCAATCGCGCCCCAGATGGGTGTATTTGCTTATCACACCACGCTTTCTTTTTTTCTTCTTTTTTTTTTTAACATATTTCACCCCAAACAAGGTAGGCCACCAAAGTAGGGGTTACTGAGAATTAGGGTGTCAATTTTGGGGGTCACCCCAAGTTGGAAACAGTGTAGCGAGATGTCTGTTTACATTAGTTTAAAACCTCTGCATGTCGGTACTGTCGGGGAAACAGGGAGCAGGGAGGGAGTTCCAGAGACCAGCAGCACAAGGAAAATATCATATTGGAGTAGAAGGCTCTCCGGCATCTGGGGACCTCCACAGTGAATGGATGGAATTTAGTTGATTGTCGAGTTGGTCTAGTGAATTTACGTCGAGGGGCCACCAGATTAGCCAGCGTGAGGACAAATCGAATGCACACACAGACAAGACAATAGCTGAATCCTTGCAAATGACGCCCAGTCTGTAGAAAAATGGGACCAACCATGGATGATCATAGTTAATGCTAACAATAAAACGCTGCTTTCATTTAACGACTATAAGAAACCTTTCCAACCTCCAATTATCATGGCCGATATAAATCTTCCCGAAAGTCGAACGTTTAAACTCTTCACCCTGGCATTTTCCGGTAACATAAAAGAGGTTTCCAAGTCTGCCGCAAAGAAAGTAGACTCCCTTTACCCAGCTAGACTCCCTTTACCGAGCTAGAAATCTTCTCACACCTGTCAGTGTCTTTATAAAGTCACCATTCGCCCGTCCATGGAGTATTGTTGCCACACTTGCGTTTGTGCACCAACCACTAGCCTCTCTCACTTTGACAGGGTGTAAAAGTAATTTTTAATTTAACAGATCTCGCACTGACTGGCAACCTTCAACCTCTGTCGCATCGCAATGATCGTTTTACAAGTATTTCCATGCAAGAAAAAGAAGATGAGAGAGAGAGAGAGAGAGAGAGAGAAAATGAAAAAAAAATACAAATCAAGAAAATACGAAAACGAAAAATGAATAATGACAAAAAAAAAATAGGGACGAATCACTAAAAAAATCCTTAAACCGAAAAAATATTTCCAAATTAAAAACATGGCGTATTAAAGTCTGCTAATGAGCGTTGGTAGTTAGAGTGGGAGTGGGGGGTGGCTCAAGATAATGACAACGTCGACGTCATTTTATTTAATGATTGTCTGTTTTCTTGTCTAATTTTTTTCTCTCCCTCGCCCTCCCAATCTCTCACTCTCTCCCTTCTCTTTTTCTCTCTCTTCCTCTCTCTCCCGCTTTCGGGTTCTCTCTCCTTCTCTCTCTACCCTTCTCTCGCGCTCACTAACT
>OY744518.1:80089907-80139907 GCA_963556195.1 Sepiola atlantica
AAGCGTAAGGAGTCTTAAAGAAATGAAATTTAAACAATCTTGCTGAAGTGGTGTCTAGTGACTATGGATCAAATTTAATGTAAATCTTAATTCTTTGAATTTTTAAATTAGGGGTTATGGCCATATTCTTCTTCTTTAAAACCCTTTGAAATACTACGAAGAAACTGAAATTTGGAATATTTATTAATTTATGTAGACAACATATTTAATTTTACAATAATCGGATGTATCTGTATTTTTACGAAGGGCTTCACTCCTCTCCCTCCCTTTGCATAAAACTAAATTAAACTAAATATAACCCACATTTGTTCCGTTAGGCTTAGAAACGTGTTTCAAATTAATAATGATCGGTTAATTAATTTACCCGAGATGGAGTGAAAGTCATTTTAGCTTTTAATTTTTATTTGTTTGCACGTTTTTAAACGTAAGGTGGGTAACTCCTATTATATACTTCAATTGAAAGTGAGTTATCTCATCGGAGATTATTGAAAACTGTTTCATATTAGCCGTCAGCTGGGCTGGAGGAAATCAATTTCGAAATTCATCGCAACTTAAGTGGGGAATGCTCTCTTCTCTACCTTTCAACCTTTTTCACACAGAATACACGATGATGATGATGCTAGCCTCTCTCTACTGCATCATTATGTGCATAGGAAGTGCTCGACTGAGTTTCAATCTCCGGTCCACCTCTGTTACACATTTACAGCTAGAACTCTACTAGCTACAAAAGTAAATAAAATAACTTTCCTCTCTCCCTCTCCCACGCTCCGCAAGAAAAAAATATTGAGCTTCCATAAACAAAGTTACGTTCTTACAACATCCCATGTGTGGAGCAAAATACCGCGAGGTAGAGACGTACGTCTTCCCATGTGTTAAAACGCCACCGCCGTTGAAACATACCTGTTCCCATGGGTTAAAACGCAACCGCCGTTGAAACATACCTGTTCCCATGGGTTAAAACGCCACCGCCATAAAAGCGTACCTGTTCCCATGTGTGAAAACGCCACCGCCGTAGAAGCGTACATGTACCTATGCGTCAAAACGAAACCGCCGGAGAGACGTACCTGTACACATGCGTTAAAACGCCACCGCCGTAGAGACGTACCTGTACCTGTACCCATGCGTTAAAACGCAACCGCCGTAGAGAAGTACCTGTTCCCATGTGTTAAAACGCCACCACCGTAGAAGCGTACCTGTTCCCATGTGTTAAAACGCCACCGCCGTAGAAGCGTACCTGTTCCCATGTGTTTAAACGCCACCACCGTAGAAGCGTACCTGTTCCCATGTGTTAAAACGCCATCGCCGTAGAAGCGTACCTGTTCCCATGTGTTTAAACGCCACCACCGTAGAAGCGTACCTGTTCCCATGTGTTAAAACGCCACCGCCGTAGAAGCGTACCTGTTCCCATGTGTTTAAACGCCACAGCCATAAAAGCGCACATGTACCCGTGCGTTAAAACGCAATCGTTGTAGAGTCGTACTTGTACCCATGTGTTAAAACGCCACCATCGTAGGGGCGTATATGTACACATGTGTTAAAACGCCACCGTCGTAGGAGCGTACATGTACCTATGCGTTAAAACGAAACCGCCGGAGAGACGTACCTGTACACATGCGTTAAAACGCCACCGCCGTAGAGACGTACCTGTACCTGTACCCATGCGTTAAAACGCAACCGCTGTAGAGAAGTACCTGTACCCATGCGTTAAAACACCATCGCCGTAGAGACGTAATTGTACACATGTGTTAAAACCCAACCGCCGTAGAGACGTACCTGTTTCTATGCGTTTAAATGCCACCGCCATAGAAGCGTACCCGTACCTATGTGTTAAAATTCCACCGGCGTAGAAGCGTACATGTACCCATGCGATAGAACGCAACCGCCGTAGAGACGTACCTATACACATGCGTTAAAACGCCACCGCCGTAGAAGCGTACTTGCACCCATGCGTTAACACACCATCGCCGTAGAGACGTACCTGTACCCATGCGTTAACACACCACCGCCGTAGAGACGTACCTGTACCCATGTTTTAAGACGCCACCATTGTAGGGACGTACATATACCCATGCGTTTAAACGCAATCGCCGTAGAAACGTACCTGTACCCATCTGTTAAAACGCCACCGCCGTAGAGACGTACATATACCCATATGTTAAAACACCACTATTGTAGAGGCGTACATGTACGTATGCGTTAACACGTAACCGCCGTAGAAACGTACCCTTACCCAAGTGTTCAAACGTAACTGTCGTAGCGGCATGTGTGTCTTCATGTATTAAATCGCATACCATATAGAACATTACATTGATACGTGTTTTTAGTAGTAAATCATTGATCTATAATGTCTTTTGATCATATCTATTTTTTTTCTTAAGCAAAAAATATAATTCGTATTATTTGGTCTACTCGGACTACTGTTTCGATCTTGGCTGTTATTCTCACGACGTTTCGGACGCTTAACTCAAGTGATCTAATGAGATTATATCAAATTCCTTCTCTCACCGGAACGATATTTGAACTCTAATCTTTCGCATTCTTCCACGAACTTGATTGTCTTAACACGTTGTCGAATATTTTTTTTTAGTTTTGTATAGATACACTTTGCGATTATTTCTTTTCATATTGTCCTATCCGTAACGGTCATTGAGATATTCGAAACCAGTTCTCGTTCCTCTTAAAAAGTGTCAGCTTTTAAGTTTGAAACTATAAATCATGACATGAAACATACAAGCACGAATACCTTTTTGGTAACATTATATTCTGCACCCTTTGCTAATCCACACACTAAATAAATATATATAATAATTCACTAAGTTAATTCTATTGTCCTACAGACGTTATCACCCTCCACCGTTTTTTTTAAGATAGAAAACCCCTCGATCGCCGAAGTTGCAAGGCAAAATATTTGCTATTTGTCGAAATGGTACAATAATATTGTAGGGTCTGAATTCGCGCCGGACGTCCATGGAATGAAAATATGTCACAAATTCCTACGAGGGTTATGGAGCTAGACCTCCCCCATTACCAAATATATTCTGAAACTACACTAACCAGAATATCAATCTTTCTCGGCGTTTAGGGTTACGATCAAAGTGTTGTAACGGGAACCGTTTGGTTTTGTTTTACGGCATATCAACCCTTTTGGGTTAATTTATGCCGACTCAGTTTATTCCTTACCAGTATAAATGAATTTCAGAAAGAAGGTAAAGTTTGAGAGGGACTAAACAGTACCATACGTCAACCCTACAGCAACAAAGCCACTGTTAGACTGATTGTCGAGGACGTGCACATAACTAGTACAGCCAATACCTACTGTAGCTGTGCCACATGTAGCAGACGTTTCAAATAGAAATGTAGTGTTGCTTAAATAAGAAATTCTCTGACTTAGACTCGTCAGATAAAGTTGAAATATCGTAACAAATATTTCAACTATGTTTCTGTGTCGATATCTTTAATTAGTTTGTTTCTCTTATCATCTCATTCCATACAAACACCATTGCATAATAAGAATAATATATTAGCATTATATTTTTTACGAAAACTAACCCCGGTTGTTTTAAGTATTGGAACGATTAATCGGAATCGAAAGAATTGGAATATTTTGGGGTATTGGAATCGGAAATATTGTACCCTAATTTCCGATTCCAAAAACGATTAAAACATTTTTTTTTGTCCTTTTAAAACTTAATTTTCCACTGAAACTCTGTGAACATCGCTTGTTTGTCTCCATGCATATTGGATGACCTCATAAAACTATGACGTCACAAAGAAATAACCGAGAACCAGTAGGATGACTTAACAATCTTTCCAACTTAATATTTGGAAACATGAAGAGATAGAAAATATTAGAAAATTCCAAAAGGTTTTCATTAATATTTAATAATATATGTAACAAATACTTACCCAACGGGTCATGGGTGGTATAGTGTATATATTAAGTTGGGTATAGATAAACTTCAAAAGTAATTATTATGAATTTCGGAACACAGCTCCTACTAATGATAAAATGATAACTATTTATAGATTTTTAACAACCAGTAAAACTAAAATCTGTAGACCATAACAAATTTAGGTAAAAATGGCACGAGAAAAAATGGCACAAGTAAAAATGGCACAAGTGGATGAATAGGAAAAAGTGTGCCTTTGTGTTTTCATTTGCAGTATTTTCATTTTAAAAATAAATTACTTGCTAGGTTTTTTTTTTACTAAAAAAGGTCCGGGCCGCCTATGTTCAATTGTTCATGAAAACATTGGAATAATATTTTGTCAACTGACGCTAAACTGACTTTGCTTTAAAAGAGAAATACATCTTTAGTTGCCTTCACTATTTTCAGTCAATTACAGGAAAACAGCATTTGAGAAAAAATAGATCGAATATCAATTCATTTAATGTATGCCCACCCCCCTACAATTATATTTTAGCTTTTGCTAAATTATATGCACACATTACACAGGCTTTTACGGTAACCAGACACTTAAAACAACAACAAATCTATGACTAAATATTTAGAAATTGAAAAAGAATCTGAATCAGGAATTTAGAACAGAATCGATTATTGTATCGGAATCGGAAAAATATTGGAATCATCTGATCACTTGTTGTTTTGTTTAACGGCATATCGACCATGTCGAATTCAGTAATTTTGCTAAAAACGTTTTATGCTTAAATCTTTTACTATTTGCCGCCACCAAAGAGGTTATGTTTTCGGTCGAGTTTGTTTTTGTACGACTGAGCGCCACATTGCTTGACTAGCCGTCACCATACTTGATCAACATATCAGTCATGCTCTAACTTAGAACTGATTTATCTTTGGGATGTCTAGATCAAGAGTCAAGATCAAGAGTCAAGATCACGAAAACGTGTGAATGTCACACTTTTAGCGATAACTTTCCATTGCCTTCGGGACAGCTCAGCCCCTGGTATGTCGTCTGGGTCGGTGATGAACCTGTGCAGTCGGTGTTGGTCAGCTTGCTGCAAATCTTCCCTCCAGCGGTTCTTGGTTCACATCTGCTTTGAGGTGGTGTCTGGGACGGTTTCCAGAAGCTGATGCGCGTGCTGGGAGAGTGCGTCGCGTGATTTGAGGCGTACTGGTGGAGGGGGTTTGCTCATGATGTCATGGAGCAGATGTCTCTTGTCGATCTTGGCCTTGCGTGACAGTGCCAGGACAGTCGCTTCTCGTCGGATACCGGGTGGGGCAATACCGGAGAGGATCGGTAGTTGGTTCACCGGCGTGGCGCGGAGTGTGCCAGAGACTGTGCACATGGCGCTGTTTAGAGCTGCGTCCACTTTCTTTGTGTGGGTACTTCGGCACCAAACCGGGGCGCAGTACTCGGCCGCTGAGAAAACCAGTGCTTGGGTGGATATCCGCAGGGTCTTGGTTGCGGCTCCCCATGTGGTGCCGGCTAGACGACGAATCAGTGCGGCACGTGATGTCAACTTTGTCCGTCACCTTTTCGATGTGTTGACGGTATGTCAGTGGGCGGTCAAGTTTCACGCCAAGGTACGTCGAGGTGGCGTCGAGAACTGGTGTGGGCCGTTTTTCTGCCACATGAGAGACTGGGGCCTGAGAGAGAGTACTGCCTGTGAATGTGGTCAACCAGAACAGACAGTTACGCACGTCATAGAGGAATGCCGGCTGTTCAAACCACCCAATGGAGAGCAGGGCATATCGGACCTTGATGACACGAGAACCTGGATTGCCAAGACCGAGCTGCCGCTTTGAGGGAGCTGGTACAAGAAAGAAGAAGCGATAACTGTGGTTCTATTCATCGGAGAAACTCACTACTTAGCCCATGTTGTAGCCAATGAAGTCCCGCAGCTTATATGACTTTGGCCTTTGTTATTTACCTTCAAAATCTCGTATGTATTGATTTGATGCTATTTGATAACAGTAACGACCGTGCAACATTTCAGCCTGATCAAATAAATAGTTTTTGACTTATCAACGTTTTCATGGCATAACTTCCGAAGGTTTTTTTTATAAAATATTGAAGTATGTCCCAGATTAGACTTTGGCCCGTCCTTGCGCTGTCAGTCGGTATGAAATCTCACGACTGACTTATCTTATTGTTCAAATGTTTATAGATTAATTTGTTTTTATGTAAATATTTTGTATATAACTTTTTGACACTACTACAATAACAAAAAGAAACTTTGTCATTAAAAAATGAAATAAAACAAGTGATGTATGAAACATCTGTCATCTTTGAGGAAGTGTTCTTTACCCGAAAAAAAATTATGACAAATTAAAAAAAATTTTTTTAAAAAATCTTATTAGTGTCTTATAACGGCTTTTTTCACATTTAAAATCAAACAGGAACCTGTAATAACTTTTTCTATTTTCTGTATATATTCTTTGTTGTTTTTAGGTAATGGATTTTCAAATGCCTAAGGTATAGGCGAAGTTTCTGAAATCGAAGTCATCCTGCCGTAAGTATGTCTTTTTGTTCAAACTATTCTCTCTACACAAAGCCTCAGTCATGTTACTTTTTTGATGCACCTCCATGTCCGACTTTAATACTTTATAATAGAAAGAAAAAGGAAAAGTAATCAGCAGCTGGCTGTTTGACCTAGTTGCAATTTTGTTTTTCGAACAATTACCAGTAAGACCGAAAGTATATATTTCGACCCCTATGCACTAGTTCGGCCCGTAATGACCCGAAACGAAATAATATTAGAATATATCTTATACCATAACATGCTCGGGCCATATTAATTGGAATATGTACGGTTTGTAATTCTATCTTAGGTAGTTTCTGAGTTTTACCAAGACATGCATAGAAATATGATTTTCTTTAATATAACAGACAAGTAGTTTTAATTTTATTTGAAACTAGCAGGACTAACCAGCGTTGCCCGGGGCTAAAGTATAACATATTTCTATTAAAACTTCTATCTCTCGCTCTCTTTCCATCTCCCCTGTTTCCCCATTTACTCTCCCCATCCCTCTTTCTTCTCCGCCCATTCCTCTATCTAGACATACACACATACACATACATACACACATACACATACATACATTCATATATACATACATACATAATACACACACACAGACAAAAGTCGGCGTAAGGGAATTAACTCCATTAAAAAAATCAGTTACTCCCCTTTAGTTAGTGACTGGAAAACATACCCCCTCCTGACGAAACCTGCGCCAGTTTAGGATCAAATAAATATTTTAATACATTTTAGACATTATTCACTCCTGGTAACGCTGATCAAGAATATGCTCACTTTGTGGTGTTTGTTTTGTTGTTTTTCTGGTCATGCGCGCACACACGCATACATGCAGGATTGAACAGAGCAGAAAGGGAAAAGATTACGAAATACCAAGGTCTTATGTACGACATGAAAAGAAACTGTAATCTGAGGAAAATCTCTATCATACCAGTAATTATAGGAGCAACAGGACCAATGAAAAAGAATTTGAAAAGCTATCTGACGAGTATACTCGGTGAACCGAGTGCAAGAGAAATACAAACAACTGCACTTAAAGGGACGGTTAGAATCTTAAAAAGATCTCTAGGCTGGAGTGCCTGAAATAGCCGGTGAATGTCTGGCATCCGGTAGAATTCCCCATCTCCAGCAAAAACAGAAAGATAAGAACAACAAAAATAGGGGGTAAAAAGCACATACACACACACTCACACTCACACACAACTGCCCTTTATGTAATAGATTAATTTTATATTTTACTTGAGATGAATATTTACCGGATTTGGAATGTCCGCAATGTTTTTTTGTTTCTTTTTTGTTTCTTTTTTGTTTCTTTCTTTTTAACATAGTTTATCTTAAACAAGGCATGCTACCACTGTAGGCCTAATGGGTTACTGATAATTAGGTGAGAGCTTTAAAGGTCATGCTAAATTAGGAGATGTGTAGCGAGATGCTTGTTCACATGAGTTTTAAATTTCTGCATGTCGGTACAGTCGGGGAAACAGGGAGCAGGGAGGGAGTTCCAAAGGCCGGCAGCACGAGGTAAGAAGCTAATGGAGTAGAAGGCTCTCCGGCATCTGGGAACTTCAACAGTGAATGGATGGGATTTAGCTGATTTTCTGGTTGGTCGAGTGTATTTACGTCAAGGAGGCACCAAAGTAGCAAGTTCATCGGAGCGCATCCCATTGAAGTACTTGTAAAACAATCACAATAATACAACATTGCGGCGATGGTACAGGAGATGGAGCTTGGTGGATAGTTAGGTGCTTATTAGATTAGCGACTCTTTTTTGGACTAAGTCTAAGAGGGAGAGACTAGTTGATGGTGCACCAGCCCAGATATTACAACAATATTCCATACATTTTTGCCTGTCAAGCGGCCATTTGCAAGAGGGAAACATCGCATGTTCAAACTTGTAATTGCAGGTGTTACTAATGTGCATGTGTAGATAGCGACACGTTTTAAAAGACGAGAGTGAAGCAGATTAAACATCGAAGTGGACTTCAGCAGAAAAGTAGATTCGTGCAGTTGGGGGGGGGGGGTGCGTGCTAGGAGTTGTGTTTGTGTAGTTCCGGTGTCGGGTGAATAAGAGTTCCTCATGAGTTTAAGACAGTCGTTGACACCTTATCGTGCCACAGAAAAATGTTCAGTGTCTTACACTCATTATATAAGGTTTAATGTGTCGACATGGTTAAACTATGGTAGTACAAAAGCTTTCTATTTTGATATTTTTAATTCTTTGAGAATCTTAGTTTTAAAATTGTTATAAAAGTGTACTGGATCACTTTAAAAAATCATCCACTGTTTTCTGCCTTTGTTCACTTCTATTTCCCATTTTAATATACTCTTTCATAGCACCTATTTAAACATTCTATTTTTCCAATTCTATTTTTCCCCATTTTAATATACTCTTTCATAGCACCTATTTGAACATTCTATTTTCCTATTCTATATTTTCCCATTTTAATATACTCTTTCATTGCCCCTATTTAAACATTCTATTTTTCCTATTCTATTTTTTCCCATTTTAATATACTTTTTCATAGCACCTATTTAAACATTCTATTTTTCCTATTCTATTTTTTCCCATTTTAATATACTCTTTCATAGCACCTATTTAAACATTCTATTTTTCTTATTCTAATTTTCCCATTTTAATATACTCTTTCATAGCACCTATATAAACATTCTATTTTCCTATTCTATTTTTCCCATTTTCATATACTTTTTCATAGCACCTATTAAACATTGTAAAAGAAATTTGAAATCCCCCTTTTTTTGGCTTTCATTCTTCCCCTCCGTCTTCCATGCTTCCCTTCATCTACTTATACCCTTCCCTTTATCCCCCATGTCTCTTTTCACATGTCAAGTTAAACGGATATCTTCACTCGTTTTTTGATGAAGTACGCCACCATATAAGTGAATTTAATATTTGGTATATTCGCTTTTTCCATTCATTTTTAGACTTTGAGTTCAGGTTAGATTGTCTGAATGATGATAGTGAGTTTGTAAAGCCAGTTCAATTTTACAAAACAACACAACATCCAAAATTAGTCTTTCTTTTCGCCATCTCTCTCCTATGCTAAATAGTATTACTAATTGTGGTAATATTTCCTTTTGAATAGACTATTTCTAATTTGAGTTTTATAATTAGTTTTATTACTTTTGGCATAGACAAGGAGAGAGACGGAAGCAAGGATGATAGACGATATAAAAGGAGGAGGATGTTCAAACGACATTTTCTGAGAAAGTGTGATTGTGATAGACAGAGTTGATACAAGATGCGTCAGTTGATTGATTAATTACAAATTACGGCGAATTAAATGGGCGAAAATTGATTTTTTTTTCACATACCTCAATCCCAGAATACATAAGCGTGTATTTTGTGTGTTTAAAGCATATAAGAAAAAAGGCATTTAGTAGCGATATCGAACTGGGTTATTTTAAAATAGTGTTAAACGGTATTTCTAACGTAAGATTAAATAAAACAGATGAATGAAAAATTCCATTAAAAATTACAACTATGACTACGTGTTCGGATATGACGTCATGAACAGGAAGTCAAAAAAAGAGACGTGACGAAGAGGAGAGAAAGATCCCACTCTCTCTTTCTGGCTGGTGAACTGATAAGATTCGGTCGCCCTGTTGGAACCCCGTCTTTGTTAGCCCCCTCTGGGAAGGGCCAATTGGGATATGTCACTTTACAATGCTGTAAAATGATAAAAAATTGAAGACAGTGTTGTCATTACGCAAACATATTGTTTTTGTTATCCAGTATTACAGCTCCCAGGGAAGAGAGGAATACGGCTGCTTCTATCATCACAAGCAGAGAAAGAGAAAGCGAACAACTCTGATTTTGCTGTTAAAAAAACTACAGCGATGACGGCCATTGTCATAATTTCCGAGATACGTCACGATCCAAGGAGCATCTACTTAGAACTTGTTAAATAGAAAAACACCTGTTTTCATTCATTCAGAAGTGAATGTGCAATCTGTGGGGATTAAACAATATCTTTTTGCCATTTTACATTAAAAACCAGCGTTAATTCAATTAGCTTTAGTATAATAATGTATGTAATATATATATATATATATATATATATATATATATATTATGAATATTATTTTCCAAATTAACCCATATACATTTGTCTTGAAATGGTAAAGTAAATTAACGCCTGAATGGCAAATGTATCGGCCATTTTCTCTCTCTCTCTCTCTCTCTCTCTCTCTCTCTCTCTCTCTCTCTCTCTCTCTCTCTCTCTCTCTCTCTCTCTCTCTTATATATATATATATATATATATAATGTATAAAGAAGCTTTGAGTCATTATAAACAAAAAACATGTAGTTTAAATTCCCAGAGAAACTAACAAAATCCAAGATATTTCAGACTTAGCATGGCATAAACCGACCCACCCTTGGAAAATTCATATATATATATATATATATATATTCAAATTTTGATCAAATGACAAACTCGTTATGGATTACGAATAAACAAGATCGGTCGATAACTTAATATTCAGTAAAATAGAGCAGAGAGTGTGTATGTCTACATATGCACTTTTGACGATTCTGATCATTTTCAAATCATGTTCCAAATCAAGAATATACACGAAGGTCTTAAAGTTGTTTACAACTGTTTCAATGCAATGTTTATCTAAACTTATATCATGAAACATAACATTTTCATCGAATCTTTTCAGAACTTAATTTTCGTAAGTTCCCAGTAAAACCAGCCAACAATATCCACAAAAGTTCAATTTCCAACAAAAACAATGGAAAAATCACAAGATTTTTTTCCATTGTATAAAATTCTGTTTTGCAGAGATTCGATGTTTGGTAAGAACATTGTTTCATTTTCACTTGAAACAGCTGTGTGCTACAAACAACCTTTGTACCTTGTGTATACTTTTTTTTTTATTTTAGACATGATTTAGAAATAATTTAAATCGGCATAATATCGATCTGCTTGTTAAAGATTTAATTTCATGAACTGTTTTTTTTTATAAAATCGGGGAACCTATGTTTTGAGGCATGTCCGTCCGTCCGGATTGTTCTCCGCAACCATCCATTGAATTTCTCTGAAATTTTGCATGAAGTTGTAACTTTGGTCAGGTTAGAAAGTGACATTCTCCGATTTTTGAAAAAAAATCTGGTTAGCCCCCCCAGGGGGTCAAAAGCCCACGAAATGGCAAAAAATGACCCAAACCTCAGAACAATTCTGGTTCGCGCCCTTAGGGGGTCAAAGGAGGGCTTAAAACTGCCCCAAATTGCCCAAATGTATTGCATTTTACACTCACATAGAGAGGGGGATCACGCACGCGCGGCTTGTTTTACTTGGTTCACACCGCACAGTGATGCGGCACAGAGACAGAAGATGAAGAAAAAACCCAGCTATCCAGAAAGGGACACTCTGGCTCAGTGCAAAATATCCGAAAAAAGACACGTTGGCATTCTCTAATACGGGCGCCTCAGGTGACTGCTAATTACCCTCCCCCCCAAGGAAGAGGGAATGCTTGGGAGGAAGCATCCCTTAAGAACTAGCCAGACCATACCTCATATCGACAAAAGACCTCGGCCATTATGAACGGAACTGCCTTTATAACATTAGTCCAGTCTCCAGGGGGTGGTCACTGGTCAATCCATACATCTGGAGGGGCAATTTGTTACCCATACCTGAACATATCTACATACATACACACATACATACATGAATTTTCAGAAAAAAATGTTGGACTTGTCAGAATTACTTAATTTTCTGGTAAGAAGATACATACCTGAGAATCGACGAAAGCGTCCACCTTCAGATCTACTTAACCAAATTGAGCATCGATTATTCACATTCTACGCATCATATTTCTGTAACATACAACCTCTACCAGATGTTTATTACGTTTCTAAATTATATTTTCCTAATCCTTGTTTAAATATCAAAACAGATGTCAAACTAGAATCATCATCATTGTCGTCGTGGTGATGATGATGATGATCATCATCATTGATTATTATCATGTCTGGAGGAGAAACCCCTCCCTGGTTTCTTTCTACCCAGTTTTGTCCCTGGCTAAGCGTGGCCACGTAGGACCCAGTTGGCTATCGAAGTCGTCTCTCCACCAGATTTTGGCTCTATTCCATTGCCTCAGGGTCCATCTTGTCGCTTTATATGTACACCTGTTTTCTGTAGATCTTGAAAGGTGATCCCTCTACGTATGCTTAGCCGTTCGTTGTTAGTGATGATGTCGTTTACGCCAGTTTGCTGTCTGATCCAAGTGTTTCTTTTTTGTTCTCGTAGACTGATGCCGAGCATAATGCGTTCCATTTTGCGTTGTGCCACTCTCAGCTATTGTGAGACACATCAAAACAAAAAAATCATACGCGTATAAAATAAAAAAGAACACAGGGAATGACGTTAATTTTGCCGTAAAATATGCACAACTAAGTCAATTCTAGTGTTTCACTTTATTCTATCTTAATCGCAAACAATGCACTTGTAGCAATTACATAATTACGATGTATTTTCTTATGCAATAGCATGGTCTCACTCGCGGAGTGATTGGCATGTTCTGAGATCAGAAGGTTGCATATTCAAATCACGCTGGGGTCACCAATTGGTAGGATAAAAAATGTCGAATCGCCATTTTGTAGATGGAAGTAAAGCTTGTTGCATGAAGGAAATGGTTGGTACATAAATATCAATTTTTCTGGCCAGGATGGATGTGAAGAAAAACGGGTTACCCTAATTTTGTAATGCGGACAAACTTCTTCTCTACAGTTAAAAGCACTTTTATTAATACAGTCTCATCAACACAACAGAAATGTTCCGGAGTCTATGAAAACAGGAGTACAGAAATATGTTGAGACAGTAGACATGCATGTACTATACAAGTTAGATTGAGCCCGGGTCTTTCAAGCCTTGGCGAGAAAATAAGTATTACGTCTTGTCAACTTGGCACTTAAAAACTGTCTTTTCATAAATTGCGCAAAAATGTTTTGGCGGAAGTGCAATCCCACGCAAAATCTCACCCATTCACTGTGAAGGTCCCCAGATGTCGGAGGGCCTTCTACTCCAATAACTTCTTTCCTCGTGCCACTGGCCTTTGGAACTCCTTCCCTGCTCCCTGTTTCTTCGACTGTACCGATATGAAGAAATGTAAAACTAATATGAACAATCATCTCACTGCACAGCTCCCAACTTAGGATGACTCCCAAAACTTTCACCCTAATTCTCAGAAGCCCATTACGTCTAGAGTAGCAACTCGTCTTATTTGTGGTGAACTATGTTAAAAAAAAGGAAAAAGGTGGTCAGACCTCACAACGTATCAATCACTCCGCGAGTGATAACATGCAAGTGCAAAGGAAACTAGATTGTAATTATTTAACTGAGACGCACTTTAACCCATTGCAAAATGATATCATCCTCACCTCCGAGGACAACTAAGTTATCCCTATGACTTGTCTTGCGTTGTTTTTTTACCGTAGCGTGTACCACTGATACGATCATTGATTGAATCCTAAAATACATGCGCCTGTTTACTGTGTTCTGTACCACGTACTTGATTTGTGTATCGCCGCCCATGAAGTATCATATCGTCTACTCTGAGCGATAGAATTACGGGAAATTACCAAGCGAGAACAGCATTTCGATGTGAGATTCGCTAAGAACCTGCAATTAACAGCCTGCGCAACATGGCGGTCGAGATGGTCAAAGATTAGAGAAGATTTCGTTTTTGTTAACTGCTTTTTAATGTTACGTGTCTCTTGTTAAATCGTGACTGGGACTTAACACTACCTTACCACATGATCTGCTCAACAGACCATTGACATGAACTGAACATTACTTATAGTATTAGGTCGTTACAAAAATAATGGCGAATTTCAAAAACATACATTTATTCATGAAAATTGTTTCGCCTTTTCAATACTCTGTAAATGACGTGAAACTGCTGCAGTGCTGACAGCAAGTGTCTGAGACATTTCTTTGACACTTTGACGTGCTTGCAATTGTTCATTATCAAGATTACACGGCCGTCCTCTACCTTCCTCATCTTCAAGACTCACATCACTACGGAACTTTTGGAACAACTTTCGTACTGTCCGATCGCTTATAGATCCATTTTCCCATGCTCTATTGATATTGGCAAACGTTTTGGAGGCATTGTGGCCAAGTTGAACTCCTGCAACGTAAGAAGGTGAAGGTCATGTTTTGGCATGTCCACCATTAAGTGTCTTCTATGTTTCCAAAATAATTTCTATCTGAAAAAAAAGTTAGAAATTATTATTGAGAACACATTAATTATTAAAATTAACCAGAAATAAACTATAAATTATGTGTTAAAATGACGTTGTAAAAGTCATTGCTTCAGGCGGCCATTATTTTTGTAACGACCTAATATATATTATCTGTGAATGGAACTTGCTTAGATTTTACGTAACATCCAATCAGGTGTGAGGCAGCGTGATGTATGCTCGTCCATCTAAATGAATATTGATTTACTCCTCTCCAGGAGTTAGGCACAAGGCCAGTTTTTATCTTACTCCCACAAGTACGATGTGACCCAAGGTCGGGTCGGGAAAGTGGGGTTTGAAAATTGCCTGGGCAGCCTCGTCGGCATTCCTCGGTAGGGGAGCCTCAGGCAGTAAGCAATAAACTTACTTCTCCCCAAAGAGGGGAGACGAAGCCTGGGAAGGTGGACCTCCTAGAACTGCACAGGACAGACCCATAGACCGGCGTAAATCAAGCCCCGAAGGCCAAGACAATACCAGTTTATGGGGTGCAGTATCCATCGGAACAGATACTACACTTTGATCTTAGCCAAAAGATCATAAAATTCATCTAAATGAATAAATGCCAACGTTTTGTCCACTTATCCGAAGTATATCAACATCAAAATGGCTAAGGCTTATTTAACTCTGTTATACAACATAATATTTTGAAATTCTGTATATAGAGTAATTAATTAACACCAAAAAAAAAGAGATGTGTATGCTTAATTTGCATACTTATTTCTGAAACAGTTTCCAATAAATTATTATTTTGCGTTATTCATTTGTAATTTTTATTGTCCTATTTTCTTATATATACGCAATAGTTTTGTCGATATTAATATTATTTTAAACATTAAAGCGATTTACTGAAATATACAGATAACCTTAGAAAAGCTGTTAGATTTTTATCAATTTTAAAGGAAGACAATTGGAATTTTTATTATCCTATTTTTTTTATATATACGCAATAGTTTTCTCGATATTATTATTATTATTATTATTATTATTATTATTATTATTATTATTATTATTATTATTATTATTATTATTATTATTATTAATTCAATCTATATAATAAAAAAAGAGGATTGTATAGAAGTAAATGGACACTATTTCTAGTCATGCAAGAGGAATATCTTAAAATATATTTCAGTCTATGCATTTTCGAATTAAATCAAACTAGAATAAGTAGTGATAGTGGTTGTGACCCAACGGGTCACGGGTATGTGTAGAAATAAATAAAACACAGTGTTTTCTAACGTTTAAACATATAGAGGGCGTATAAAAGACTGATCATCTCTGGTAGGGTCGGCTTAGCGACAGGAGTATGATGTTAATAGGCCCGAAACTTCATAAATACCCAAGCAGAACACATTCCTGATGACGCCCCACAATAAGGAGCATACATTAGAAGTATGGCAAAAAATTTTCACACAAATCCTTTCTTTAAAGCTCATCAGACGAAACGTACACATTTATGTGTAGCTTACTTGTAAGCTCTTCGGAAATCTTTCATATTAAGAAATTGGCCTGAAGACGCTCTGCTGATTTCTAGCTATAGCTGAAACATGTCTGCAACTGTGTAGTCAAAATGATTGTATTAATAAAGACTTATATTATATAAATATATAGCTCTCATTGTGTGTCATGTATATTTTCATACTATTACTACTAAGCTATGCTCATTGATTATATAGTATATAATAGTATATAATATAAAACACTAATATATATAAAAGGAAATGGTAGTTTGCTTGAAGCATTGCTGGTAAACAAGTAAGTATGAAGGTGAGAATTCCGAGGCAGGGGCAATTCAATGTTGAAAACCGGAAGGTGGAATAAGAATGAACAAAAATAAATGACAAGAGACGGTAAATCTCAGATCAATTCATTTATATTTCAAAATTTAAATATAAAGACAGTATATTGTAAAATTAGTTAGATATTTTAAGGTCCGGAATATATATATATATATATATAACTTTGTAATATAGTAGGAAAAATCCCAGCAGAGTGCTCGATTAATTAAGAATTAAAGTTAAAAATTAAGAGCATGATATTTATTTATTTTGGTACAGAAAAATTAGTACAACATTCGTACCGTCGGTTTCAAGCTCGGAGAGTCTTAGCCATCCGGCTCTCTTCAGCTTCTGTTGTCATCCTGTTATTATTCTGTTGACAACAGAAGCTGAAGAGAGCCGGATGGCTAAGACTTTCCGAGCTGAAACCGACGGTACGAATGTTGTACTAATGTTTCTGTACCTACCTAAATAAATAAATATATATATATATATATATATATATATATATATATATATATTAGTTAGGTATGTATGAATGCTTATGTTTGTATTAAAAGATTCAATTCTAAACTACTTAACCGATCATTATGAATATAAGAACATAGCTGCTATGCGTACGGAGTCGAAATGTGAGCTATATTTATTTTAAATTAGTTTCATGCAAATGGTGTATGCAAGAAGGTGGAATATTTTTGTGAACATTCAAATACTTTTTTGTGAAATTTTACCAATAAGTAAAAGACATCAATTTATCTATTTCCCTAAAATGTTAGCTTCTTTGGGATATTTTAAAGGATTTTAGGGGCCATGATATGGGTAAAGCTACCAATTTAAACATTCAAATATTTCAGTTTTGCATTAAATTTGATCCATGATCATTCGACACCAATTAAGGAAGACTCACTGAATTTCAATTTCTTCTTAAGACCCCTTAAGTTTAATCCTTAAATATTAGACATTTTCTATAATCAATACTATGTAATAGATTTTTATCAAAATTGGTACAAGGATTCTAGATATAAGGTTAAGTAGCATTATATCTTGATTTCAATCTTCGTGGAAGTACATATAATAATATGCGTTGTTTCACTAGTAGGTGCTAGTCTAGCCACACTGAAGAGTTGTGATATAGCGAAACAGTCTGTCTGTGGATGACTATATAAGCTTCCTATTTCGGGTTGAGAACTGTTGTTGGATGATGTCTCCTGCTTCTTAAGCATAATGCAAAGCTCCTTATTAATAAACGAATGGAAGCGGACAATTAATGTTTATATAAATATACATTGTAAATACCATTTACAAGCGCTTTTAACGCTGGCCCAATGCGTAAAGCTGGCGTCTATCAACTCGGTGGTTGAATTGTTCGATCCTCGGCTAGGGAGAGGTGCTAGTCTTGCAGCACCGAAGAGCGGTTATACAGCGAAACAATCTGTATGTAGATGACTATATATATAAATATATATTATTGTTTTATATATATAAACTTCTATTATAATAAAATATATTATGCATCGTTATATATATATATATATATATATATATACATATATATATATATATATATATATATATATATATACTTACTGATGTTTCGCCGTTACTGCGTCTTATCAGCGTGGCTGACTATGACCGGGTTCGACATATATATATATATATATATATATACTAGTAGAATTCTCACCCCTAGTGGGTATAAGCAATAAATATAGCATTAGTTAAACATTTTAATGTTTTTTTTCCTTCGCTTGGTACGGTTTCGGTTGCACCACTTAATGTTATAGAAAAAAAAAAGGTGTCCACATTTCATACCCTGTTGTCGAGAATAAATATTTCATACTGATAAGTTCAATAGTTTAGGAGGTTACATAACTCATACATATTATTGACGCACACACGCCGATTCTTTAAAAAATGTATTACTTAATCTAACTCAGAATTTGATGTAGAACAATACTTTTCTCGATTGAATCTTTTGTATCTTATTTGATTTCTAGGACGGATGCGAGTTTGGATTTGCGCACCACCGAAATTGTAAAGTTTACAAAAAGAAAATGTTGCTCAACGGGTCGCCGACAATATATATTCCAACATTCATAATGATCAGGTCATAGAAATAGATACATAAATAAATACATTTTTTTTATATATATGCATCCTCTAAATATTAAAATTTACAAAAAAATAGTGTACCAATGTTTCTCACCATATTTTTTTTTTAGAATATAAATTCCAAAATTCATAAAGATCCCTCCATTAGTTTTGGGATTCAAGAATATTTAGAGCAGGGCTGGCTTTGAGTAGGCGCCCCCCCTCCCCCGAAATGGTAAAGTTTACAAAAAAAAATAATGTTCCCATGTCATTCACCATTTTTTTCAGTATATATATATATGCCAATATACATGTGGTGTATATACAGGGTGGGCAAAAATAAGGGTCCTATTTTTAAAAATTCATAACTTTTTTATTTATTTATTTTTTTTTTTTTTAGAATAAGTAAAGGACCCCTTCCGAAGCAAGCATGAGCCGTATTAGCCCTAAGGAACGTACCCTCATTTAGAAAACATTATTTTTGCTTAAAAAACTTAAAACAGTGTAAAGAACAATACTTTAGTTTTTGTAAGTTTTAAGAGGTGTTTTTCGACTAAAATTTGTTTTGTTTATTTCAAAAAATCTCGGAAGGGTCAGTCTACACACACATAAAGTTTGGTGAGTTTAACTTTTATTTTGTGGAAGTTATTCAAATTCAAGTTATTCAAATTTAAAGATAGGACCCTTATTTTGGCCCACCCTGTATATATATATATATATATATATATATATATATATATATATATATTAGTAAGCTATGAAGATATATTTATGCCAATTAAGTTACATAGAGGCTCCCGCGTTTCATCCCCGGAGGGAATCTTCAGCCTCTGTGTAGCTTAATTGCCATAAATATGTTTTCATAGCTTACTACCTAGCTCTACTTACATATCGAGCACTGTTGAAGTAAATACTGAAAATTGATACATAAAAAAGTATATCTCCTTAAAAAATGTTATGTGGATACATGGAATAGTAATATATATATATATATATTTCATCGATAAAGCTTAAAGAAAAACAATGGCGTAAAACTTCAATAGACTAGAGAGTAGATGATAATAGATTACCACATTAAATTAAGCCACTATTACAATGGAAAAATCCAAATCGTTCGTATTTACTTTTAATCCTTACGAAAAAAATAAAAACATGGTTTTACAGTTTAGGACACTATTACGACTCCTTCTGCAGAGATTATTTGTATAATTATTTCTAATTGTTTTAAAAGGATGTGATTGTAAATTGGGAAAGTTAATTTATTTGTCTTGCGTTCAGAGAGAGTGAGGGGGCAAACTTCCGTAGAACTTTTACGGATTCCGCTCGTATATATATAATTTTTTTTATGGAAATGGCTCCAGATAAGTCGTTAAGCAACTTTATGTAATCAGCTAAAAAGATCGGAGAATGATTAAGGGTACTGATATCGATCCTGAACCAGTTTTCGTGAGGTTCGACTCGGAAGCGTTCGGCTGTCCTACGCAAACGCCCGAGAAATGACGAGCCGAATAGTACCAGACGACAATTTGATACGGTGCTGCGTCCTGTGATTGTAAGTTATATTTTCAAGAAATTTTCTAAAAGAAACAACAACAACAAAAAAAAACAAGCAAAACATAGCGAAGTTACTGTTATCAAATAATTTTTTAAATTTATTTTGATACGTTGCTGCGTCCTATCATTTTTAGTTATAGTTTCAAGAAATTTTTTAAACAACAAAACAAATAAAACAAGCAAAACAGAGCGAAATTACTGTTATCAAATAAATATTTTTAACCCTAACCCTAAACCCTAATCCAACCCTAAACCCTTACCCTAACAAACGAAAAAACCCCAAAAAACAAGCAAACAATTATTATCATAGGACGCAGCACCGTATCAAAATTGTCATCTGGTACAAATCGGCTCGTCAACTCTCGGGCGTTTGCGTAGGACAGCCGAACGCTTCCGAGTCGAACCACACGAAAACGGGTCCAGGATCGATATCAGTAACTGATTAAGTTGCAAATGACGGAAGGCAGAATCACTTCTAAACAGGATCCTCTTTTAAATGACGGTGATAAATTCAGAGGTAATATAATCGAACGTCAAGCAAAAACCATTGCAGTGCCGGACGCAGTTATCCACGCCGGACATCCCTCAAGGGACACACATCAATGCGCAACATGACACTTGAGCATACCCCGACATTTACCCGATGTTGATGGAGAAATCCCCCAAGGAGCTTTTTTATGTACTAACGGGTCACCGCTTATCAAGTCCTGAAGGTCACTCAAGGATAAAGGTTAATGCGTTTGTCCCATTGACAGTGACACAAACACCTTGAGGATTGGGAACAATGGTTGAGACTGGGCAAAATTGATTATTTAAGAGGACGGCTCAACAAAAATTTGTTAACAATTTTCTTGAAAATGACTACGCTGTAGTCAGCTGGGAAGCAGCCCTGTGGTATTGTTTCACAGACGGGTAGTTCTAGGGAAGAAACTTTGTCCATGGGAGTTTCGTTTAGTTTTTAGAACACAGAGGAAGAAAGGTGAATTATTTACTGTGGTTATAGTTAGACGAGTTTTTGTTGTGAATGTTTTACTTGGGGAACCAGGGATTGAAGGTCAGTTGAGAACCTACTATGAAAATAAAGACTAGCAACCTCTTCTGTGAGAAAAAAAGGCTGCAACCTCTCTTCTGTTAGTAAAAAGGCTGCTACCTTTCTTCTGTGAGAAAAAAAGGCTGCAACCTCTCTTCTGTGAGAAAAAAAGGCTGCAACCTCTCTTCTGTGAAAAAAAGGCTGCAACCTCTCTTCTGTTAGTAAAAAGGCTGCTACCTTTCTTCTGTGAGAAAAAAAGGCTGCAACCTCTCTTCTGTGAGAAAAAAAGGCTGTAACCTCTCTTCTGTGAGAAAAAAAGGCTGTAACCTCTCTTCTGTGAGAAAAAAAGGCTGCAACCTCTCTTCTGTGAGAAAAAAGGCTGCAATCTCTCTTCTGTGAGAAAAAAGGCTGCAACCTCTCTTCTGTGAGAAAAAAGGCTGCAACCTCACTTCTGTGAGAAAAAAAGGCTGCAACCTCTCTTCTGTGAGAAAAAGGTTTATAAGGGAGAGAAGAGGACATATATCACGAGATTTCGAAGTCGGTTTGTTACTCTGCCAATGGAGGAAAAGGTCATTTGCCCCCCCCCCCCGAGATGATAAAAGTATTCCATCTTAGTTTGGTCCTCTCTACTATTACCCGGGAAAGTTTCGACCAAGAAAAGCAGTATGACCTCGCTCTCTACTAAAGATATTTTACAATCCCACCACCAGCGTCCGATCCCTTTGATTCCAAACAGGTTAGCCTAAAGGTAAACCCATTCAAAGGCAAGGAAGAAGTTACAAGGCTGGCTGACAAAAAAAGTCTACCTATATTCTGTGAGGGTGAGTGTCCTTTAGAAGATGGCCCCAGTGATGTGCATGGTGGGGTTGGCCGTTGGTCACGTGTATCTAGGTTGGGGGCATCCAATCATATGCAAAGTATCTGCCTTTCTCATAATATTTCTCAGTATTAGAACTTATATCTGACAGATTCTTTGTGTCATAAAATCAAAGAGTTTGCTCTTGGGCATCACGAGACCCGTGCACGCCACTGGATGGGTCACTATAATTTTATTTTATCACATCCTAGCAATTCTAGGCATATTATTGGGCATCAACGGCAACGTTGGAAATTATAAAAACTAAAAAAAAAAAAAGAAAACAAGAAAAATAGAAATAAGAAAAGTAATATCGAGTTCAGCTTGACAAATGGGTTCTCATTTATTTCCGGGTTAGAAGAGAATGTAACTTTTACATGTTACATTCAGATGTAACAAATGTAACATTCAAAAAGATGTAACTTTTACATGTTACATTCAGATGTAACAAATGTAACATTCAAAAAGATGTAACTTTTACATGTTACATTCAGATGTAACAAATGTAACATTCGAAAAGATGTAACAGATGTAACATTCAAAAGATGTAACTATCAGAAACTTTAACTGGAGAAAAAAGATTACAAAAAACGCCTACACGTAATGTGGTCTGCATGAAGTCCTGGTTGGTCGCAGCTATTCGTTAACCTGCAGAATTGCAGGTGTTTACTTCCGACACGGATAGCAGCAATGTGGAGCGGTTGTATGCAAAGTCGGGGAAGGTTTGCAAATAACACACAAAGTTAAGATACATGAGCAACGTTGTAACTCTCACTCTATTGGTTTGCCGTTCCGCGCCTGGGACGTTTATGTTTGCCACACGCAGATACAAAAACGACTAAAAGACGACAGATCCTGATGTCGAGACAAAGATGACCAGAGGACGACGGATCCTGATGCCGACTCCTACTGGATTTTTACCAGAACCCTGTTAGTCGTGTAGTAATGACACTACTACCTTGCTACCACTCTTATCACGGTGAGGATGGGTTGGATTTTAGAGCGTGGTTCTTTTGTTGTTGGGCGAATCGGACCTTTGCACAGAGCTCACGAAGATTGTGCCTGAGTGTTGAGGATGATAAGCACACGTGGATAAGACGTGTAAATGTGTCAACAAATCTGACGCACCCCTTTCTTTAAACTTCCCTGATATTGGCTTAAGTGATCGTTTTCAGTTCAGGAATAGTATGGGATAGTGTTGATACACATTCTCTGTGAGATAACCCCGCAAATAAAAATCTGGGATGGGTGAGCTACGGTTAGGTCATTGTCAAGTGCATTCAGATTAACACCCTCTACTCATAAAGCAATCCCCAAAGTGTCATCGCATATCATTAAATGGCGATTCATTTATCTTTAAAGTTTTACAAAAAAGTTCACAGTATAGCAAATTTTCTTTATAAAATAAAATATGGCTGAAAATTGGGTTGGGTGGAATGGCTGTCGGCAATCATCTTCTTTGGTCTATTTTCTAAACTATTTTCAGTCACCAAAATACCACATTCACTGTATAGGTAAAACCTACTTAACATTATCCCGAATGGTTTGACGTTTTTTTATTTACAAAAAATATACGTACAAATTTATCAGTTGGGGGGGGGGGGCGTGCTAAAAGACAACAGAGTTGGCTGAAATATAAGATGCTAAGTGTGGTGGTTAGTAGGACCCCTCCCAAATCTATCGTGGTGTGAGCTGCTCATTGTTTTCCAGGTTATTTAAAGAGCCGAAAACATGCAATACAGTTTCTAAGTGGAGATAAAAAATCAAAGACTGTTGGAGATTCATGACTGAAACTTTGTGGACAAGTCAGGCATAGACTGAAGTTTATTTGTACCAAATATTGTCGATTGTAAAAGGGATTGTGTATCATATTAGCGGTTTCATGGATGAGATATTTTGGATGGAGAGGGTCACCATATATATATATATATATATATATATATATATATATATATATATATGGTGGCCCTTTTGTAATATCTCGTGGCCTAATGGTTATGACGCTTGTCTGCAGGGGTTCGAACCGTGCGACCACCTGAGATTATCATCCCTACACTGATGAGAGCGAAAGCTTAAAACGCTGGCGTATGTAGGTTAAAATAATTTATAAGTTATTTACTTCAAATTAATATTGCAATATATATATATATATATATATATATATATATATATATATATATGAGTTTTAATTTTCCTCTTTACTCCTAGCTAAATCAACGACAAAGTTGTACGCACTGTTTCTGACCAATGGAAGTATTAAAATCATTACTGATGTTTGTTTATCCGTTATAAGTGTAGTATAAGATACTCGTGGGGAGCAATAGGGGAGTATCATTTTTATGAGGGTCTTTAAAATGTGATCCGGATTGTAAATATTGACATCCTTGTACGTTCACAAATGAAATGAATTTACTCATTCAATGCAAGAAAAAAACATGAGTAATTATAACATCAATTTGATATTGTTAAAGGATAAAATTGGGAAATTATTTTCATTTCTGCGCCGTTTTCAACATAAGTTAATCAAGTCTGATATTGACTTATTACTAATGAGTCACCTCTATCAAGACTCGGGGTCACTCGAGGATAAAGGCTAAAGAGATGTTCAGTTGGACGCTGAACAACACTAAGAGAAGATTGGAATCAAATAGGTTAGATTGGCAGAGAATTACTAAAGAGAAATTTATTATCCCAGAGGACGGTTCAACAAGTATTAGACTTGAAGACGACCATGTTGTAGTCGGTGCCATAGTTGGGATGTTCTAGGCACGAAACTTTGTTCATGGAAGTTTCGTTTCGTTTCATGGGAGAGAGAGAGAGAGCGAGAGAGAGAGGAGAGTGTGTGTAAGTAAGTAAGTAAGGACAGTTCATTTCTGTAGCTAGGCGAGTTTTTGCTGTGAATGTTTTACAGGGGGTACAAGAGATTGAAGCTCAGTCGAGCACCTACCATGAACATACCGATACAGTAGGTAGAGACTAGCAACACTATTCCTGTGTTATAAGGGCTGCAGGAAAGAGAATAAATCACCCCCATTAGATTTCGAAGTCGGTTTTGTACTCTATCAAGGCAAGAAAAAGTGCTCCGAGCAGCGCCTCCCCACATATGACAGAAGTACTCTCCTTATATGATGTTTGTTAATCCGTTATATATATAAATATAGTACAAGCTCTTCATGGGATGCAGTAGGGGGTAACATTTTTACAAGGGTCTTTAAAATGTGATTGTAAATATTCAAATCCTTGCATATTCGATGCTAAACACAGTTTACAAATAAAATTAACTTAATGATGCAATGTAAAAAAAACACACGCATAATTATAATATGAATTGGTTATTGTTACAGGATAAAGTAGGGGAATTATTTTCACTTGTGCGCCGGTTTCAACATAAGAATTCGAGTCCGATATTTAAATTTCTACACTGTTGTAAACAAGCGTATTTGACTTATTGTAGAGGAATAAAGGTACATAAAAATGATTATATATAAACACACGAATCATCGTACCAGAAAACTGCTTTTGTAACACCAATCATCGTAACAGAACACTGCTTTTGTAACACCTATCATCGTAACAGAACACTGCTTTTGTAACGCCAATCATCGTAATAGAACACTGCGTTTGTAACACCAATCATCGTAACAGAACACTGCTTTTGTAACACCAATCCTCGTAACAGAACACTGCTTTTGTAACACCAATCCTCGTAACAGAACACTGCTTTTGTAACACCAATCCTCGTAACAGAACACTGCTTTTGTAACACCTATCCTCGTAACAGAACACTGCTTTTGTAACACCAATCCTCGTAACAGAACACTGCTTTTGTAACACCTATCCTCGTAACAGAACACTGTTTTTGTAACACCAATCCTCGTAACAGAACACTGCTTTTGTAACACCAATCATCGAAACAGAACACTGCTTTTGTAACACCAATCATCGTAACAGGACACTGTTTTAGTAACACGAATCATCGTAACAGGACACTGTTTTTGTAACACCAATCATCGTAACAGGACACTGCTTTTGTAACACCAGAGTAATCAAGATATGAAATTGATATGATGCTATCTGTTTCAAGTAAACCGACATCACTTAGCTAGCTAAAGGCTGACTGACTGCCGTTATAACGATATTTATTCAACAGAAAACAACCAAGAAGTCTTTCGGGGCGGGGGGCGAAACTGCAAACATTAAAATTGGTTTTGGCAAATCTATTTCGGCTTTAGTGGTCATCATATTAAAATCTTTTTAACCCGATTTTATGAAGACGATTTTTAGCCCTAATGGAGCTCATAAGTTGCTTGTTATGTTCGATGGAGGAAACATTTCGATCTCGGCAAACAACCCGTCATCTTCCCGTCGACAGAAAGCATCATTCGTCTCTCATTGACAAGCTGTGAGTAGACAGCTAAATCGATAGTGAGATCTCCCGGTAGTGTGGCAGTGGTTGGTAGTCGTAGTAGTGGAAATATAACAGCAAAACAGTTGTCTTTCCCCTTTCTCTCATGTTGTGATAATAGCAGTCTGTTTCCTTATATATATATATATATATATATATATATATATATATATATATATAACAAATAAAACATAGCATCAACAAAATCCTTGCTCGATGACGTCATGCTCTTGAATGGTTTATACTTTTACAGCATGATGAAGTTACATATTACATAATGTTCCTATAGCTTGCTCTACGGTGGGGGATAAAAACCGAGCCTTGAAATAGACGTCCGAACTTAATCAGCTCGTCTGCAAAAGAGGAATATCATTCTATCTTCTTCGCTACGTCTCACTTCGGTTGGGGCGGAGGGAGATAAAAACCGAGCCTCAAATAGACATGCGAACTCAATCAGCTCGTCTGGGAAAGAGGAATATTATTCTATCTTCTTCGCCACGTCTCCCTTTGTGGAGGGGGGAGGCGGGGTAAAAACCGAGCCTCAAAATAGACGTTCGAACTCAACTAGTTCGTCTGCCAAAGAGGAATATGATTCTATCTTCTTTGCTTCGTCCCACTTCGGTCTTTCTGTCCAGGACGTCATATCCTGACATTTAACCCTAATTTGAATCTTTAAATTCTAATGGAAGTTTCCACTTCTCTGTTTAATTAAACCTTATGTAAAAAAATACTGTTTTTAACATTATTTTTTCACACTTGCATCCAATCTTTCTACGCGGGTGTCTTGTTCTTTTGAATTCTGAACCCGAGGGTAGATAGTTCGAATTGCATTTTAAGCTTTGTGGCATACTTTCAGTAAATGTATTAAATCGGCATGCTGCCTTTGCTCAGAATTGAACTCGGAACCTAAAGATAGTCCAAGTCTTCTCGGCTCTGCGTCTCCGTATGGTTCCCAAATTCGACGCACTCCACTTGAAAAAGGCCGCATACAACATTGTGATAACAGCAACTTAGTACGATAACTGTTAGCTCAATCCATATGTGTTTTTATTCTGATATTCATAGTTTTAATGTTTTATTCCTAAATAAATAAATGTTATATTTCGTTTTTGAAGATAATTGTTTTTGTATTATTCGGACTACTGTTCTCATCTCTGATGTTATTTTTACAACGTTTCGGTCGATGTAACCTCCGACCTTCTTCAGGTGTGTCTTTCTGTCGAACTCGGCAATCTGTACGGAATTTCGAACGGTACCGTCTATTTAATACAAACGTCTAACTTGCTCTCATTTCGTCAGCCATGACCTGGTAGCAGTTTTAAGTAATTTATAATTGTATTTTTTAGTATCGCCCGTACCAAGGATTGAACCCTCCGATTTATTTACGCAAGTGGGGTTGAAAAAGACGATATTTAAAAAAATTGTTTTCTTCGTTTTGTGGCAAATTAACGCAAACTAGAACAAGTAAAATGAAAATCTTCAAACTTAAATAAATCCAAAACCGAGGAATATTTTAGTATGCATTTTGTGTGATTAAAATATATTTTAAAAAAGCCTTAGGGAAACAGGCGTTGATTAACACGAATTTGATATAATTATAGATGATAGTTGAAGTTTGCTTTGATATTTTGAAAATTTTAATTCACTCCAAACAAGGCACGTTGCCACTGAGATGTATGGGACTGCTGTGGATTTGGGAGTTGTGCAGCAAGATGTTTGTTTACATTACATTTAAATCTCTACATGTTAGTGACGTCACAGAAAACACGGGTCAGAGATTGAATTTCAAAGGCTAGCAGTTCGAGAAAAGAAGCTATTAGACTAGAAAGCCTTCTGGGGACGTATACAGTAAAGGGATGTGATTTTGCTAATTATCGTGTAAGTCGGGGATATTTATGTCGAGGAGGCACAAGTGCAGAATGTTCGTCGGAGCACATTCGATGGAAGTATTTGTAAAACAAGCGATGTTTGTGTGTTCTCTATAGAAATAAAGGTTAGAGAATCTACATGAACTCTAAAAATGTATTCTTATGTAACATTGCGGCGATGAGATAGGGTGGGACCTATAAGATTAGTGGCTCTTTTGTGGACACTGTCAAAGATGGAGAGGTTAGTAGTTGGTGCACCAGTCCCGATATGACAACAGTAATCCATGCATGAGCGAATGGGGAAAATCTCGTGGGGAAAATGAGAAGTACGTGGAAGTAAATCCCCCAAATTGCGCGTGAAATTTCGATTTATTTTTTGCTGACAGATTGGAGAAAGAATTTGATGTACAATTGTATAGAGCCAACTCTATTAAACTGGAAATTTCTCTATATAAAACTCAATGTGTGTGTGTGTGTGATGTTTGTTTGTTTCCTATAGAAAAAAAGGTTAGAGAAGCTACATGAAATCTAAAAATTGTATTCTTATGTAAAATTTACCGGCGAAATAATGGATGTGTTTTCCTCAATATCTAAATGCATGCCCAAGGGCGCTATGAAACCCATAAAACCTCAAATATATCAATTTTTAAAAAAGAATGTAAATGATCTGTATAAACTTCCCCGAGGAAGACAATGAAACAGGTCCCAACTCCTTACGTTACTCTCTATGTGACCCATGGGGACAGAATTCCCTTAAAACTTTAAATACGTGTATCTGATTTGAATGAAATTTAAACCATATGTATAAGACCCTAATTCAGAGAGTTTTTCAACATTTCAGCCTCTTCAGGGAGGCGAAATGGGAGGACGTGGTCAGTAAAGACAAACAAATTAATATGGTGTTATGAGCATAGGGAAAAAGTACGAAGTAGGGATCCTAATTCAATCCCGAGCAACGTTGAGTCTTCCTGCAAGTTTTTATTGAAAAAAAAATAACATGAAAATGTAGAGACGGCTTTTTACGGAATATTTAATATTAAACTGTGAGAATTTAGGTAGCACCATAACCCTAACCCCAACCCAAAACAGAAAAAAGTGTTATTTCTTGAAAGGATCGAATCATTAATGTCATTAAATATTTGCAAAAAAAAGAAATCGTCTCCCTTACATGTCTGCCTTAAAGACCAGTTGGAGATAAGTCATACACCATCCACTATGACTACACAATCCCTTCGGTTACATATCTAGAAAACAGAGATGTTAAACCTTCCATAATGATATGGGACAAAAGGGAGAAAGTAGCAACCCTAGTTGAGGTCAGTGTTCCAAATGATGCTGGCTTATGTACGACATGAAAAGAAACTGGAATCTCAGGAAGATCTCCATCATTCCAGTAATTATAAGAGCAAACGGACTCGTGAAAAAGAATTTCAAAAACTACCTGGCGAATATACTCGGTGAACCAAGTGCAAGAAAGATACAAACAATTGCGCTTAAAGGGACGGTTAGTATCTTTAAAAAGATCTCTCGGTTGGAGTGTCTAAAATAACGGGTTTATGTCTGCCATTCGGAAGGATGCTTCATTTCCAGCAAAAAGAAAAAGATAAGAAAATTGAAAAAAAAAGAGAGAGAGTTGCGCACCATTCCACGATGCGTTCTACAGTGGCGCTTTTCCTACATTTTGTACAGCGTAACTATCACTTGACGCATGTCTAGATAAGATTCAGAAAAGTGTGTCAAGTGCGTGTGCGCGAACTTCGCATGACAAAATTAGGAGGAAGTCATCGAGTGCACATGTAATGGAAAGGAGACAGGAAGTTTAAAACAATTTGAAAAATGTTTAATTAGTGATCACAATAACAACAAAAAACAACAACTAAAAACAACTTGGATGATGATCTGCTCGTGATCAGTTGTAAATCAGATTTAAAATAATTTGAAGAATGTTTAATTAAATCTTAAGTTTAGTGTAATTAAAATCTTGGTAAACAAAAACAAGAAAAAACAGTCAAATGTACACATAAGTTAATAATCAGATAAATTCAGCTGACGACGACAGGTCAATTTTTGAAAAGATTTCGGCTCGTTTTCCCTAAACAATTCCAGTCAGTTTCAATTAAGAAAGTCAAAATGAAAAGCAAAACACACCGAGTGCGCATATGGGTGGAAGGAAGCAGGAAGTCATTCTTTGATGAAACAACAATCATATATCTGTCTTAACCCCGTCATGAACAATTCCAGTCAGTTTCAAGTAAGAAAGTCAAAATGAAAAGCAAACCACACCGAGTGCGCATATGGGTGGAAGGAAGCAGGAAGTCATTCTTTGATAAATCAACAATCATATATCTGTCTTAACCCCGTCATGAACAATTCCAGTCAGTTTCAAGTAAGAAAGTCAAAATGAAAAGAAAAACACACCGAGTGCGCATATGGGTGGAAGGAAGCAGGAAGTCATTCTTTGATGAAATAACAATCATATATCTGTCTTAACCCCGTCATGAACAATTCCAGTCAGTTTCAAGTAAGAAAGTCAAAATGAAAAGCAAAACACACCGAGTGCGCATATGGGTGGAAGGAAGTAGGAAGTCATTCTTTGATGAAACAACAATCATATATATCTCTTAATCCCGTCATGAATCGTTTAGATCTAGATAAGATTCAGAAACGTGGGTAAAGTGCGTGTGAGCGCACTGCGCATGTTTAGTGGGATTATTATTATTTATTTATTTATTTTCAAAAGTCATTTTTTTCCGTTAATGGTGTGGTTCATCTACAAAAAGTCTAATATACTCTCGATTTTAAACTTCTTCCCTAAATAAACTAATTACTCGATGTTAGTAATGTTGTTTTAATGGGTGTCATTTAATGGGTGTCGCTTTGGCTTAATATCTAAGTATCATGCATCTACTTTGGTATGATATCTCCGCTTTGTTATGCAATCTACACCTCATATTGTAATCAACACGGTACAAGAGCAACGGAAACACTTCCCTAGTTAGTTTTAAAAAAATGTTATCGAGCAAAGAACCCTAACCCCTAAACCTAACATTCGAAGAAGACACCGTGCGACACTTCAGCCAAGTATTCAACGAGAAGTCGCTGAAGGCTCAGTGATCTATTTCGATTAATGCAGAGTTGACTCAATTTTCGTTATTCGTAAATCATCAGAAAAATTTCGTCGATCCTAACATCGGAGCACATACAAGGAATTGAAAGATCATAACTTGATACAAAGATTTGTATATTCAAAAAAATTAAGAGGCGTATGATGTAGATATTTTGTATCTGTATATATTATGCAAAGGTAGCTTCCTTAAGGTGTAGATATTTTTTCCTTGTAGATATCAAGCCAACGCAACATCCACACGGTGTATATATCTTCACCTTGTAGATATCAAGTAAGAGTATTACCCATACAGTGTAGATATCTTCACCTTGTAGATATACACATAAAAGTGACACCCATACAGTGTAGATATCTTTTCCTTGTAGATATCAAGTAAAAGTAGTACCCATACAGTGTAGATATCTTTGCCTTGTAGATATCAAATAAAAGTAGTACCCATACAGTGTATATATCTTTGCCTTGTAGATATCAAGTAAAAGTAGTATCCATACAGTGTAGATATATTTTTCTTTGTGGATATCAAGTAAAAGTAGTACCCATACAGTGTAGATATCTTCTCCTTGTAGATATCAAGTAAAAGTAGTACCCGAACAGTGTAGATATATTTTTCTTTGTAGATATCAAGTAAAAGTAGTACCCATACAGTGTAGATATCTTTTACTTGTAGATATCAAGTAAAAGTAGTACCCATACAGTGTAGATATCTTTTACTTGTAGATATCAAGTAAAAGTAGTACCCATACAGTGTAGATATCTTTTACTTGTAGATATCAAGTAAAAGTAGTACCCATACAGTGTATATATCTTCTCCTTGTAGATATCAAGTAAAAGTAGTACCCATACAGTGTATATATCTTCTCCTTGTAGATATCAAGTAAAAGTAGTACCCATACAGTGTATATATCTTCTCCTTGTAGATATCAAGTAAAAGTAGTACCCATACAGTGTAGATATCTTTTACTTGTAGATATCAAGTAAAAGTAGTATTCATACAGTGTAGATATCTTTTACTTGTAGATATCAAGTAAAAGTAGTACCCATACAGTGTAGATATCTTTTCATTGTAGATATCAAGTAAAAGTAGTACCCATAGAGTGTAGATATCTTTGCCTTGTAGATATCAAGTAAAAGTAGTACCCATACAGTGTAGATATCTTTGCCTTGTAGATATCAAGTAAAAGTAGTACCCATACAGTGTAGATATCTTTGCCTTGTAGATATCAAGTAAAAGTAGTACCTATACAGTGTAGATATCTTTGCCTTGTAGATATCAAGTTAAAGTAGTACCCATACAGTGTAGATATCTTTTCCTTGTAGATATCAAGTAAAAGTAGTACCCATACAGTGTAGATATCTTCTCCTTGTAGATATCAAGTAAAAGTAGTACCCGTACAGTGTAGATATCTTTTCCTTGTAGATATCAAGTAAAAGTAGTACCCATACAGTGTAGATATCTGTTCCTTGTAAGTATCAAGTAAAAGTAGTATCCATACAGTGTAGATATCTTCTCCTTGTAGATAACAAGTAAAAGTAGTACCCATACAGTGTAGACATCTTTTCTTTGTAGATATCAAGTAAAAGTAGTACCCATACAGTGTAGATATCTGTTCCTTGTTTGTATCAAGTAAAAGTAGTACCCATACAGTGTAGATATCTTCTCCTTGTAGATAACAAGTAAAAGTAGTACCCATACAGTGTAGATATCTTTTCCTTGTAGATATCAAGTAAAAGTAGTACCCATACAGTGTAGACATCTGTTCCTTGTAGATAACAAGTAAACGTAGTACCCATACAGTGTAGATATCTTTTCCTTGTAGATAACAAGTAAACGTAGTACCCATACAGTGTAGACATCTTTTCCTTGTAGATAACAAGTAAAAGTAGTACCCATACAGTGTAGATATCTTCTCCTTGTAGATATCAAGTAAAAGTAGTACCCATACAGTGTAGACATCTTTTCCTTGTAGATATCAAGTAAAAGTTGTACCCATACAGTGTAGATATCTTTGCCTTGTAGATATCAAGTAAACGTAGTACCCATACAGTGTAGATATCTTTTCCTTGTAAGTATCAAGTAAAAGTAGTACCTATACAGTGTAGATATCTTTTTCTTTGTAGATATCAAGTAAAAGTAGTACCGATACAGTGTAGATATCTTCTCCTTGTAGATATCAAGTAAAAGTAGTACCCATACAGTGTAGATATCTTCTCCTTGTAGATATCAAGTAAAAGTAGTACCCGTACAGTGTAGATATCTTTTCCTTGTAGATATCAAGTAAAAGTAGTACCCATACAGTGTAGATATCTGTTCCTTGTAAGTATCAAGTAAAAGTAGTATCCATACAGTGTAGATATCTTCTCCTTGTAGATAACAAGTAAAAGTAGTACCCATACAGTGTAGACATCTTTTCTTTGTAGATATCAAGTAAAAGTAGTACCCATACAGTGTAGATATCTGTTCCTTGTTTGTATCAAGTAAAAGTAGTACCCATACAGTGTAGATATCTTCTCCTTGTAGATAACAAGTAAAAGTAGTACCCATACAGTGTAGATATCTTTTCCTTGTAGATATCAAGTAAAAGTAGTACCCATACAGTGTAGACATCTGTTCCTTGTAGATAACAAGTAAACGTAGTACCCATACAGTGTAGATATCTTTTCCTTGTAGATAACAAGTAAACGTAGTACCCATACAGTGTAGACATCTTTTCCTTGTAGATAACAAGTAAAAGTAGTACCCATACAGTGTAGATATCTTCTCCTTGTAGATATCAAGTAAAAGTAGTACCCATACAGTGTAGACATCTTTTCCTTGTAGATATCAAGTAAAAGTTGTACCCATACAGTGTAGATATCTTTGCCTTGTAGATATCAAGTAAACGTAGTACCCATACAGTGTAGATATCTTTTCCTTGTAAGTATCAAGTAAAAGTAGTACCTATACAGTGTAGATATCTTTTTCTTTGTAGATATCAAGTAAAAGTAGTACCCATACAGTGTAGATATCTTCTCCTTGTAGATATCAAGTAAAAGTAGTACCCATACAGTGTAGATATCTTTTCCTTGTAAGTATCAAGTAAAAGTAGTACCCATACAGTGTAGACATCTTTTCCTTGTAGATATCAAGTAAAAGTAGTACCTATACAGTGCAGATATCTTTTCCTTGTAATTATCAAGTAAAAGTAGTACCCATACAGTGCAGATATCTTTTCCTTGTAAGTATCAAGTAAAAGTAGTACCCATACAGTGCAGATATCTTTTCCTTGTAATTATCAAGTAAAAGTAGTACCCATACAGTGCAGATATCTTTTCCTTGTAATTATCAAGTAAAAGTAGTACCCATACAGTGTAGATATCTTTTCCTTGTAAGTATCAAGTAAAAGTAGTACCCATACAGTGCAGATATCTTTTCCTTGTAATTATCAAGTAAAAGTAGTACACATACAGTGTAGATATCTTCTCCTTGTAGATATCAAGTAAAAGTAGTACCCATACAGTTTAGATATCTTTTTCTTGTAGATATCAAGCTAAAGTACTACTCGTATTCTGTAGATATCAAACCAAAGTAGCACCCTTTTAATGTGGTAACACTATGTTTCTACACATTTATATCCAAATCTTTTTTCTTTTTTGAAAAATTAAATTAATTTTTACTCAAAGAAAATGATTGACGAACGTACAAAAATGTTCAGTATTTTATTGACCTCCCTTCCAGGAGGTTAGACACAAGGTCAGGTGTGGGTTTTGATGAAAATGTTTCTGTGGAACGAACTGGATTCGAACCCGGCACACCCGGGTCCTCAGTCTGCGTCGTTAAGCAAAAAAACAAATTTATGTTCAACGGTTCGATACCCGGGCAACGCTAGATACATCCGCTATTTTTTTCTTTGTAATAAAACATGACTTGATAAATAGGTTGAAAAGTTCAAATAGCCGAAGAAACAACATTTGTAGCAATAAATTTGATTTCATTACATCATTTTTTATGGGTGAAACACGCGCGGCAACACTCCAGTTTTAGTGCTACATGCGACAGCGACAAGTGTCCGAAGAAAAGTTTCTGCATTGCAAGTGCTTGACTGAAATGTGCTCAAGTATTTCAAGGGCTATTTTTATATGATAGGATTTGCTAGATAGAAATATAGTCTCGCTCGCTCCTCTCCCTCTTCCCCCTTTTCTCTCTGTCTCTCCATTCCCCCTTTTCTCTCTCTCCATTCCCCACTTTTCTCTCTCTCCATTCCCCACTTTTCTCTCTCTTCCTCTACCCCCACCTTTTTTCTCTCTCTCTTCCTCTTCCTCCCTATTCTCTCTCTCCCTCTTCCCCCCTATTCTCTCTCTCCCTCTTCCCCCCTATTCTCTCTCTCCCTCTTCCCCCCTCTATTCTCTCTCTCCCTCTTCCCCCCTATTTACTCTCTCCCTCTTCCCCCCTATTCTCCCTCTCTCTCCCTCTTCCCCCCCTATTCTCTCTCTCCCTCTTCCCCCCTATTCTCCCTCTCTCTCCCTCTTCCCACCCTATTCTCTCTCTCTCCCTCTTCCCACCCTATTCTCTCTCTCCCTCTTCCCACCCTATTCTCTCTCTCCCTCTTCCCACCCTATTCTCTCTCTCTCCCTCTTCCCCCCTATTCTCTCTCTCTCCCTCTTCCCCCCTATTCTCTTTCTCTCCCTCTTCCCCCCTATTCTCTCTCTCTCCCTCTTCCCCCCTATTCTCTCTCTCTCCCTCTTCCCCCCCCCTATTCTCTCTCTCTCCCTCTTCCCCCCTATTTTCTCTCTCCCTCTTCCCCACCCTATTCTCTCTCTCCCTCTTCCCCACCCCTATTCTCTTTCTCTCCCTCTACCACCATTTCTCTCTCTTCCTCCTCTGCCCAATTTTCTCTCTCCCTCCCCCCTTTTCTTTCTCCCTCCCCCCTTTTCTTTCTCCCTCCCCCCTTTTCTTTCTCCCTCCCCCTTTTCTCTCTCCCTCCACCTTTTCTCTCTCTCCTTCCCCCTTTTCTCTCTCTTCATCTTCCCCTTTTCTCTCTTCCTCTTCCCCTTTTCTCTCTTCCTTCTTCCCCCTTTTCTCTCTCCGTCTTCCCCCTTTTCTCTCTCCGTCTTCCCCCTTTTCTCTCTCCGTCTTCCCCCTTTTCTCTCTCCGTCTTCCCCCTTTTCTCTCTCCCTCCCCCTTTTCTCTCTCCTTCTTCCCACTTTTCTCTCTCCCTCCCCCCTTAGCTCTCTCTCCCTCTTCCCCTTTTTCTCTCTCCTTCTTCCTCTTTTCTCTCTCCTTCTTCCCCTTTTCTCTCTCCTTCTTCCCCTTTTTCTATCTCCCTCTTCCCCCTTTTCTCTCTCCCTCTTCCCCCTTTTCTCTCTCCCTCTTCCCCCTCCCTCTTCCCCCTTTTCTCTCTCCCTCTTCCCCTTTTCTCTCTCCCTCTTCCCCTTTTTCTCTCTCCCTCTTCCCCCTTTTCTCTCTCCCTCTTCCCCCTTTTCTCTCTCCCTCTTCCCCCTTTTCTCTCTCCCTCTTCCCCCTTTTCTCTCTCCCCTTCCCCCTTTTCTCTCTCTCTCCCTCCCTTCCCCCCTTTTCTCTTTCCCTCCCCCTCCCCCTTTTTCTCTTTCCCTCCCCCTCCCCCTTTTTCTCTCTCCCTCCCTTCTTCCTGTTTCTCTCTCCCTCCCTTCCTCCTGTTTCTCTCTCCCTCCCTTCCTCCTGTTTCTCTCTCCCTCCCTTCCTCCTGTTTCTCTCTCCCTCCCTTCCTCCTGTTTCTCTCTCCCTCCCTTCCTCCTGTTTCTCTCTCCCTCCCTTCCTCCTTTTCTCTTTCCATCCCTTCCTCCTGTTTCTCTCTCTCCCTTCCCCCTGTTTCTCTCTCTCCCTTCCCCCTGTTTCTCTCTCTCCCTTCCCCCTGTTTCTCTCTCTCTCTTCCCCCTGTTTTCTCTCTCTCTCTTCCCCCTGTTTTCTCTCTCTCTCTTCCCCCTGTTTTCTCTCTCTCCCTTCCCCCTGTTTTCTCTCTCTCCCTTCCCCCTGTTTCTCTCTCTCTCTCCCTTCCCCCTGTTTCTCTCTCTCTCTCCCTTCCCCCTGTTTCTCTCTCTCTCTCCCTTCTCCCTGTTTCTCTCTCTCTCTCTCTTCCCCCTGTTTCTCTCTCTCTCTCTCTTCCCCCTGTTTCTCTCTCTCTCCCTTCCCCCTGTTTCTCTCTCTCTCTCCCTTCCACCATGTTTCTCTCTCTCCCTTCCCCCTGTTTCTCTCTCCCTCCCTTCCCCCTGTTTACTTCTCCCTCCCCTCTCCCCTTTTCTCTCTCTCCCTTCCCCCTTTTCTCCCTCTGTCCATTCCCCCCTTTTCTCCCTCTCCCTCTCCCTATATCCCTCTCTCTCTCTCATTTTATATATTACGTCCATATCTCCGTCTTCATCTTTCTCTCTTTTGTCGTTATTTTCTCTCGCCCTGTATCTCCTCTTTATATCTCTCTCTCCCTCAAATCTGACATCACTTCTGTTGCTATAATCTCTCTCATAAATTAACGTGATATTTAATTCGCTTTTATCCCTTCCCCTCTCTCCCTCTCTCTCCCTCTCTCTTTTCTGAACGTTATATATACCTCGCTGTTATTCTCTCCCTCTCTCAAGCGTTATATTTTTCTCGGTCATTCTCGTTTTCGCTCTGTCTCTCTCTCTTTCTCACGTTTTTTATCTCTCTCTTTCTCACGTTTTCTCTCTCTCTCTCTTTTTCACGTTCTCCCTCTCTCTCTCTCTCTTTTTCACGTTTTTTTCCTCTCTCTCTTTTTCACGTTTTTTTCCTCTCTCTCTTTTTCACGTTTTTTTTCTCTCTCTCTCTCTCTCTCTTTCTCACGTTCTCTCTCTCTCTCTCTTTCTCACGTTCTCTCTCTCTCTTTTTCTCACGTTCTCTCTCTCTCTCTCTTTCTCACGTTCTCTCTCTCTCTCTTTATCACGTTTTCTCTCTCTCTCTCTCTCTCTTTATCACGTTTTCTCTCTCTCTTTATCACGTTTTCTCTCTCTCATTATAACGTTTTCTCTCTCTCTCTCACGTTTTCTCTCTCTCTCTCACGTTTTTTTTCTCTCTCTCTCTTTCTCACGTTATCTCTCTCTCTCTCTCTGTCTTTCTCACGTTTTCTTTCTCTCTCTGTCTTTCTCACGTTTTCTTTCTCTCTCTCTGTCTTTCTCACGTTTTCTCTCTCTCTCTTTCTCACGTTTTCTCTCTCTCTCTCTTTCTCACGTTTTCTCTCTCTCTCTCTCTCTTTCTCACGTTTTTTTTCTCTCTCTCTCTTTCTCACGTTTTCTCTCTCTTTCTCATGTTTTCTCTCTCTCTCTCTCTCTTTCTCATGTTTTCTCTCTCTCTCTCTCTCTTTCTCATGTTTTCTCTCTCTCTCTCTCTCTTTCTCATGTTTTCTCTCTCTCTCTCTCTCTTTCTCATGTTTTCTCTCTCTCTCTCTTTCTCATGTTTTCTCTCTCTCTCTCTCTCTCTCTCTTTCTTATGTTTTCTCTCTCTCTCTCTTTCTCATGTTTTCTCTCTCTCTCTCTCTCTTTCTCACGTTTTCTCTCTCTTTTCTTGCGTTTTTTCTCTCTCTATTACAATTTTCACCCCCCCTACACACTCCGTTTTTTTTCTTTCTTTCCTTTTTCAAGCAAGCTGATTAAGATAGGTTGTCGTCCACTTTAATTAAGCATAACCTATCGCCATATTTTTTAAATACGCTCGTTTTTTTCTCCTTCTTTTCATGTATATTTATGATTTTTATTTACAAAACTATGAGTGCGAACATTTACGAGCGCAAACACAACACGGACCTTTTCCTGCGTTTAGTACATTCTAAAAAACTGAAATAACACTTCATATATATATATATATATATGTAATATATATTACATATATACATATACCTACCTACATATCGATGTATGTCTATGCCTGTGTCGATATGTTCCTACTGGTATTCATGCATTCCTTCTCGTTGTGATGTTTTTCCAGATTCGCTTGCTGTGTTGTATGTCTACTTTATGGGAATGGAGAAAGCTAGCCTGGTTTGGCATCATCGTCTTCACGCTGTTTTCCCTGTTAAACCTTTTTCACTATACAAAGAACGTCTACCAACCTCGCACCCCGGCCGGCCTTGGCGTGGCCAACACGCGCAGTCGGCTCCATCCCGACTCCGGACACCTCAGGACCATCGTCGACATGCTCTGTCCGAACAGCAGTACCCTCTGTACAGAAAGGTCAGTAAACGATTATTTTAATTCAGCTTTTGATGAAAACGAATCCATCAATCTATAAAAAAGACCAATGTCTCTCTCTCTGTTTCTCTGTCTTCGTCTCTGTCTGTCTGTCTGTCTGTCTGTCTCTCTCTCTCTCTCTCTCTCTCTCTCTCTCTCTCTCTCTCTATATATATATATATATATATATATATATATATATATATAATGTATATATACACATACGTATTTTGACGATTTAAATCGCTTTTAAAATGAAGTTCCAAATCAATAGCATACGCACACTATTAGTTGTTTACAGCTGTTTCAAAGCAGTTTTTATTTTAAGTCAATGTTTATTTATATTGTCACTATATATATATATATATATTATTTTTATTCATACAAACATGTAATTTCGATCCGTAGTCATTAATAAACAACGATCTCAAGTAAATAAGACGGTGTTTTGTTTAGTTGTTCATATTAAGAAAGAAGGAAACCTATATATATATATATATATAGATTAAAATAAAGGTATAATGATACTAAACCTTACTTCTCGATTCCTTATTCTAATTTTGATCAAAATCTATTACATGATTTTGATTCTTGAAAATGTCTACAATTCAAGGTTTGAGCTTAAGAAGAAATTGAAATTCAGGGAATCTTGATTAATTTGTGTCTGATCACCATGGATCAAATTCAATGCAAATCTGAAATATTTGAATTTTTAAATAGGAGGTTGTGTCCATATTATTTCGTCTAAAAACCCTTTATAATACTCCTAAAAGAATCGACATTAGGAGAATATATATTAAATGATGTCTAATACCTATTGTCACAAAAGTCGGACGTATTTAAATTTTCACGAAGGGCTTTCACCCACTTTTATTCCTTTGCGTGAAACTAAATTAAACTCACTTTACACCCCTTACGCTTAGCCTTTGTGTTTCAAAATTTAGAATGATAGGTATACTAGTTTATGGGTGAATACTATAATATAAATATATACACAAATATAACTTTAGATAAATAAACATACGTACTTCTATCCCGTCATGCAAACATTAGCGAGAAAGAAATCTGTCTTTCTTTTAGCCCCCGGACGAAGCCATTTCAATTCACAAATACCCAACTAACTCAGTCATGAAACATAAGCAGGGGACCCTACCCAAATCTGGAATCATCATGTAACCATTTTTGGATATTTAAAAATAGAACAGCTATAACATTCATGGCTTCCATCCCGTCACAAAAAAATAGTGATCAAAATACATACCTATTTCTAGTTAGCGAACGAAACATTTTAAGTCATGAGGGGAAGTGAGAAAGCAAATAGCAAGTCAGACAATCCCCGCCGTCTGAAATGAATTCGAAAAAAAACCTCCACTCTAAATTAAAAAGCCCACGGTGGGTGTTTTTTAAAAAAAATTCTTTTGGGTCATCAGAAATGATAATAATTCATATATCTTAAATGAAATTTAAAAAAATAGCAATGTGTATTTATTTGCATATAAATAATCATCCGCACGTTTTTTGAAATTTGAAACACCTACCATTTAACAAAGAGGTCTTCCTCGAAATATATTATGGAAAACGGTCACACACATTACATCAGTGTTGAAGTCTTGACTAATCAAGTAAGATTTGCTATATAGGAAAAAATATATAAAGTAAAATCACTTGTTTTTGTCTTACTTCTCAACGCCGACATATCTCCATTTCTTGCATTGTGATAGTTTTCTAATAATCATCTAAATAATCATATCTACTTCCATCGCGTCATGCACAAGATAGCAGGAAAAACATAGATCTTTTTCTAGTTCCCAGATGGAAGCCATTCATATTTTTCCGAAATATTTACGTCTTCTTTTTTCAAAATTGCAGCCATTTGAAAACTATTCCGATCAGGACAACATATTTTCTGAAAAGAATCCAATCAAATTACATTTTTTTCTTCATAATATGCTGCAACGATCCACCAGAAAAACTGACGACCCAGAATCAAATATTGATTTTGTAGGAAGAAAGCTATAGATATCAACTAAACGATAAAGAACCTGATTTTACTTTATATACATACATGTGAATTGTGTGCACATAGGCAGCATATTGCATTTATACAAACATTATTAAACACAAAATATTTTTTGTTTATTTATACCTTTTTATATATTTTGAATTTTTCTAATTTTTTTGTTTCAAAATCAAAAAGATTAATAAATGTTTTATATGTATCACGAATACTTTCGATTCTTTGTCGAATAATCTTGTAACAAATTACTCCTCCCCACCGCCAACTCATTAGAAAGAACAAATATTATCTATGAGTTCTTTGCTCTTTGGAAGAATACAACTCTTCTTCTTCTTCTTCTTCTTCTTCTTCTTCTTCTTCTTCTTCTTCTTCTTCTTCTTCTTCTTATGATGATGCTTATGCTTATGCTTATGCTTATGCTTATGCTTCTGCAGCATCCGTTAAATTCTTGTTCGATTTACCAGCATTTAAAAAACACTAATGCTTTTTCTGAATTATAACTTTTTCTAAACACAAAAGTATTGCATTCCGATATAAATGTAAACATACTTAAAGCTATCTATATTAAAACCCAGCAATCCAGAATAAATAACATGATATACTAAACTAGTAAAAACATTTTGTAAATTTTTAGCGTAGATACAATGTATTCTGAAGCAGAAACGTTGTCAATATCCCGCAACATAAATTGTTAAGCCCTTCTCTGGAACGATTTACCATACAGTGTTCTCTGTTTCTTTGCTTTGAAATTTACTTTTTTCTACAGCTTTTTATTTATTGTTTTCGTAACCTGAACATAATTCGACGAAGAATCGAAAGTACTCGTGATACACATTAAACATTTATTAATTCTCTGATTTTGAAACTATTAGAAAAACTGAAAAAAACGATATAATTAAACAGAAGAATTATGTTATGCTTACAAATGGATTCATTAATGAATGAATATATATATTAGGGGGGGGAGAGAGAGATCAAGCCGTTAATCATAGACACGCGTTTCGCCATTACTGTGGCTCATAAGCGGTCCAACAACAAAATTAGTACAAATTCATAAACGATAAAATATCACGTAATTTCAGACAGCGTATTGGTTAACGTACTCAGTTACAGCCCCATTGATCATAGGTTCGAACCACGCTGATGAGACGCAGTAATAGGGAAACACGTGTCCGTGGATAATTATTTTATCTATAAGTAAATAAACAATATATATATATATATATATATATATATATATATATACAAAATCTGCGACACTGGCATGTCGATGTTATCAATCAACAGCCATTATAAACTGAGATCTCATCAGTCAGAGTTAACATCCGATTTTAACCTTAGATCATATCTGGAAAGAATGGAATGGAGAAAAAAAAGAAAAGAAATTTAAAATTTAAATTTGGAAAGTCACGTGGTTGGGACCGTTAAAAATCAATCAAAAAATAATAATGTAAAAAAATATAAATATAAAATATACAATAAAATGAAATAATAAAGTAAAAAGGGAGAGAAATAATAAAAAGATATATGAATAAAATGATAGATGAATAAAATGATAGATAGATTGATAGATAGAGACAAAGTGAAATAAAATAAAATAGTACAGGATAAAATAAGATATATATATATATATATATGAGAGAGAGAGATAGATGTATATGCATAGTTGCAATACCTGTCCTAAGTATTGTATTTATTTTGCTTTTATTTCATAAACCTATGTTGTAATGTATGTGTGAAAAGTTCGTTCAGAGAATTCTTATATCTCTTATGTTCACTAAACCTTTTATTTATTACCTGTCGAGTTTCCCCTTTGCGTATATCTTTTTAGTTATTGTATGAGATAGTATATATAGCTGCATTAGCTGTAGGTTTCTCCGATGTATTACAACACGATCATTCGTTTAACTTTGAACAGGCTAGACTCGTTAAATTCATTTAAAATAAATCTCAGCGAGAACTTCTTGAATCAGCACTCATTATGAACTCTAACACAATTAAAAAAAGTAACGGCTTTTACAATTTATCTCCTTTAATCAGCAAACTTATTCTATCCGAACATAATTTGAATTTAGATCCAGGCTAGCTATTTTACACTCTACTCCTAAGAAAACTTTGCACATAATATCCATAATAAAATTTAAAAAATAAAATAATAAGATAAAAATAAATAAAAACACTCATTTCATAAATACATTACACATTTTAAATGAGATGTTTTGTTCGAAAAAAAAAGAACAAAAACTCTTTTCAGATGACAAACGGACCAAACTTGTTCAAATATGTTTACTTGTGTGTTATTTTTTCTAAATCAATCATCCCGAAGAAGTCTTGAAATAAAGACGAAACATTGATGAATACAGAAATAATATTTTTACTTTTCTCTTTTTCATTTTCGGTGACGTTGGAATATTATTTCAAATTTATATATAATATATATAAGTATTCCTGAAAATCAATAGTAGTATAAATATTTCAGTGTAACGCCTGGCTAGGACGGCTGGTATATATTTATAAAATAGTTATTCACAGACATGTGTTCCGTCGTCCGTTTGAATCATGTGGAATCGGAGAGATTATTTAAATGACATCTTGAAATCCTTTGAAAAACAAACACAATTTCTCTTTCAATTTGAATAGAAGAAAAAGATAGAACATTTGTGTGTGTAAATATGTGTGCTACTGTAAGAATACCCGGCCTTGAATTATTTTATTCGTATTATGGATAGAGTTACAACTGAATCGGGTGTTTCGCAATTGAAATAAAGAATGTTGAATTGTATCTAGAAATGCCCGAAGCTATGTACAACATCGCTTCACCGCATTATACATTTTAGGATTATTTATGAGTTAATTGAAAATAACTATCACTGTAAACTGGGACAATCTTTTCGTCTCTATATGAAAACTGTATATATATATATATATATATATATATATATATATATATAAGTTCTTAGTTAAATACTAATGCCCAAAATTCAGTCGTTAATCATATTTATTTTGCAATGATAATATTATCGGTTGTTTTACAATGGTTTTGTAACGTGCAAGATGCTATAATCAGAAGCAATTACACGCTGCTCTTCAGAAACCACAAGAAAACACATTTATAAAAATGTTAGATCATGCAAAATGTCATTCGCAAAGAAGGATTTCATCTTATAATGACTCATCAGCGTGGCCAGACATAACAAGCGCATCAACCCCGAGATTTGAACCCCTGACTTTTATCACTACTGATCGTGACAGCCGGAATCCCTAACTAATTTGCAAAAGGACATCTCATTAGTTCACTATTCGTTCTTATTGTTTTCTAATTCAAATACTACTTCATTTTAATATTACACATTGTCCCATTTACACATATTTTTCAAATCGTGAATAGAAAATTATCATTTTGGGTGAAAAGTCTTTCTGCCATTATGCACATCAATTTACTTCTTGAGGTGGCGATCTGGTTTGACATTGTAAATTATAAACGATGCCCCCTAACAAAACACCCACATGTAGAACACGCGACCAAGCAAACAAGTCGCTGCGTATCCCTTGCACTGTAACATTAATTAATAAATAAAATTCTATCGTACTGCAGTTCGTTCCATTCGTACAACCGTAAGCCGTTGGATTCTTTTTTTAACTTGTTCATTACAAACAGACCCCACACGCAAAACACACTGCGACCGAACAAAAAAATAAATGAATATCTCCCCTCCCCCAGTTTAATTCTTAATAAAATTAAATTCCACCATAATACATTTTGATTCGTTCACACAAAAGTCAACCATTTTGTTAAATTGTAAATTAAATGTTCGGTTGGCCAAAAAGTTCATTCGTTTTTTTTTTAGGAAGGAGGAACCCAAACATTAAAGTTAAGAAACGTAACCGAGTTTATACAATTCATTTTCCATGCTCAATTTGGAAGTCTTGAGAATGTCTGCGATTTGTCTGTTTGTCAAACGGCAATTGTGTCCAACTACGGCTTTCACTTAGTCACTGTCGATCATTTTCGGCCGACGAGAGCAAGCAGCATCTCTCACTTACAAAATCGCTTTTTAGAATCGAGCAAACCATTTCTGGCACACCCGTTCTATAACATCATTCTCCCCATACACATGGCATATCTTTATGCAGATTTCTGTAGTTTTTCTATCCTTTTCTGTAGTAAAAAAGCATCAGATGTCAGTAGTGCTCTGCTTCATCTTCCATTTCACGCCTTAAATACAAGTAAAAATGTGAGAACTCTTCTACTCGAAGGCTTATTACACACTGACGTCAACATACTCGCTACACCACCAAATACAGGATTTGAAGAATAAGAATATAAAACGATCTTTAGTAGGTCGGAAAGATTACATTAAAAAAACGAACGTATTTTTAGACCAACCAAATACGAAGCTACTACTCCCAAAAAACACAGACATACACATCGCGACCAAGCAAGCAAGTCGATAAGTATCATCCATCCTCGGAAATCTTTTTACAAATATATATTTATGTCGTCGATAAAGGCTCACCATTTTGAGTGAAAACGAGTCTTTCCGATCCTTTCCGGTCAACTTACTTTCGGGGGATGCAACTCTTGGTTTCATCAATTGTCCTGGGCAACGCTTTGATGGGGCTACATATAGTTTCACCAATCTTTCAGTAATCTTGGGTTCCTTAAAACAATGCGAAAAAAATAAAAGTATAAATTCCTGTGTAACATCGAGACAGAACACACGCACACACACTATATATATATATATATATATATATATATATATATATATATATGTGTGTGTGTTTACTGCATGTATCGTGTTAAAAACGTATAGATATCTATTTTCTTTGATAAGTTGATAAAACTCAGGCTTTGATATTTATAAATGTCTCGTCTGTATTAACAATTGATGAGACGGCTGTAATGTTCTTTTAGCTAAAAAGAAATTTGGCTTTGTACAGAATCTTGTTTTTTGTCGGAAAAATATATAGTTATCCATAGGCATGTGGTTAGTCGTCAGTGTGTCTAGCTGTAGTTAGATTCGAAACCAGGACCACAAGAGGCCCAGTCACATATACTACACTATAAAACTCACATGTGAACTTCAGCATGATCCCAACACGCCCTTCCCTGTTCCTCGTCAGATTGAAACGGTGGAACGAATTCATATTGTTGGAATGTTTTCATTTCCGTACAAGTCTTTCGGATGCAAATAATTACTGAATGATTAATTAATAATCATATCGAAACGACGTACACTGATTGTTTTCTGCTTATGTCTTGACTTTTTCCTTTTTCTACACCGTGCGATCTCCTCAAAGTTGCGTCTCTTGCGGAAAGTCTCCATTGTGTACCCATCACTTTCGCCTGAAGTATCAAGCCTAAAATAGTTTTAACATATGAGAACGGAAAATGCGTTCAACTAGCAGGGATACCCGGTGCTGCATGGGTGCATAGATAACAAAGTAGACCGTTGCTTTCTTTTTCCTGTGAAGCTGCACGTATGCGTGCGTTCACTGCACTGACCGCATCGTCCCACACGTTGTGCACGTCAAAGGTTGTTGTTCGATCTCGTCTAAGTGCTGCAACAAAGAACTCTCACTCGAAGTAAAAACGATGAATTCAGTTCATCAACAAGTAACAGATTTATTTGCTGTTTATAAATGATACTCATGTCGTTGGGTTGAATGGCAGACTTGCAAATGAGATTTCTCTATCCCGGCGAAATAAAAGATAAGTCCAGCATAATCTTTTAGCTACTAGACCCAGATGGGCCCACCTTGCCTAGAAATATCTATATATATATCTATATATATATATATATATATATATATATATATATAGATATATATATATATATATATACATGTTTGGTTGAACAGTAGCGCCAGCTTCTGTTTATTTATTTTTTTATTCGTTTTTTCGATTCGTCGCACGACCGATTTGGTTTTGTCGTCCATGTTTTATAAAAACTCGTCATATTTTCGCGAACGTTTTCGACCGACGTCGGGCATCTTCAGACGGATGAATGAGTATGCAAAATAAAAGATGGGTGAATTTATTAAGAAGTCGCTTTTAAAAAACATTTCAATACCACTTCAACAACACTTCAACGTACCTTCTTAATAAATTCACCAATCTTTTATTTTGCATACTCATACGTTCGCGAAAATACGGCGATTTTTTATACAACATGGACGACAATACCAAATCGGTCGTGCGACGAATCAAAAAACGAATCAAAAAATAAATAAACAGAAGCTGGCGCTACTGTTCAACCAAACATGCATAAGGGAAGGAATGCTGCCTAATTACACAAATATATATATATATATATATATAATAATCCAAAGACAGCTGATTCGCCGTACCACGGCTCATCAATGTAATGAGATGTGGCTAAGTGCTTCAACAAAGAACTTTCACTCGAAGTAAAAACGATGAATCCAGTTTTTACTAATACGTCATCACTTATAAAGGTCAAAAGTCACCCGAGGATAAGGGTTATGAGCTGGATATATATATATATATATATATATATATATATATATATATATATATATACTTACTTGCATTTTAGTTGCATTCAAATGACAAAAATAAGTCCACAACCATAATTTTAATTGTTTTTATTTTTTCATTTCATGTATTTTATTTCGGCGAATGCCTGTATTTTTTTCTATTTTGTCTTACGCGCGTTTCACAAACCATATAGAAAAATATATAGTCTTTAGTTTGACATTTATATATATATTTTTAACATGGTTCACCCCAAACAAGGCAGGACGCCACTGTAGACGTAAGAGGCTACTGAGAAAAAAGAGGAGAGAAGGTTGGGGGGTCAACCTAAATTGGGATCTGCGCAGCGAGATGTCTGTTTAAATTAGTTTTAAACTTCTGCATGTCTGTATTGTCGGGGAAACAGGGAGCATGGAGGAGTTCCAGAGGCCAGTAGCACGAGGAAAGAAGCTATTTGAGTAGAAGGCTCTCCGACATCTGGGGACCTCCACAGTGAATGAATGAGATTTAGTTGATTGTCGAGTTTGTCTAGTGAATTTACGTCGAGGGAGCACAATCCATTGAAGTATTTGTCAAACAAGCACAAGGATGCTACATTGCGGCGATGGGACAGGGACTGGAGCTTGGTTGACAGTGAGGGACCTATTAGGTTGGCTATTCTTTTTTGGACCTTGTCAAGGAGGGAGAGACTAGTAGATGATGCATCAGCTCAGATGTGACAACAATACTCCATGCATGGGAGGATGGTGGCTTTGTAGAGATACAGGATAATGTCAGGTGTGAGAAGTTTACTAGCACGGTAGAGGGAGCCCACCTTCTTTGCAGCAGATTTGGCAATGTCTTCAATGTATTTGTTCCAATTCATGTTACCTGTGAAGGTTTGGCCGAGTAGTTTGAATGATGAACAACTCTCAGGTAGGGTATTATTAGCCATGACAATCGGTGGTTGGAGAGGTTCCTTGTAGTTATTGAAGGAAAGGAGCTTCGCTTTAGCAGCATTAAAAGTTACCAACCACTTATGACCCCAATAAACTACAGCCTGGAGGTCCTTTTCTAAAGATTCAGCCAATGCCTCAGATATGATCGCGTCGGTTTTGCCAACATGGCGAGAGTAAAGCGTGGTGTCGTCAGCAAATAAACCAATCTCAGACACTATGTCACCAGGGAGATCATTTATATAGATCAGGAACATCAAAGGTTTAAGGATAGATCCCTGGGGTACACCAGCATTTATGTCATGTTGCTTAGATGAATGGCCATCGAGGAGAACCTGGATTTTTCTTTTGTCTAGGAAGGATCTAATTATATAAAGTAATTTCCCAGTAATACCCTATGGGCGTATTTTCAGGATAAGCCCTTTATGCCATACCTTGTCAAAGGCCTTGGATATATCAAGCGCTACTGCCCTAGCTTCTCCTGCCTTGTCGAGTGTATGATACATGCGTTCAGAGATGACCGTTAGGATGTCCGCAGTAGATCGTGCTTGTCTAAATCAATACTGGCGGTCAGAAAGGAGTTTAGCATTATCTAAGTGCCGTACTATCGCTAGATTGATTAAGGATTCAAAGATTTTAGCAAAGATCGGCAACAGACTGATTGGGCGGATGTTGTGAGAATCGGTTATATATAACTAGAATAATACCCAGCAGAAGGTCACCAGTGTATGAGGGGGAGATAAAAAATACTTTATTTCATTCTAACTGGTAGTTGTGCGCAAAACAAAACTAAAACTAGGTTAAGAGTCGGTTTCCGATTACCTTTTCTGTTTTCTGTTTCTTCTATTATATTCACAATTACAGGGGTTTGCACATGGATGAAAGAGAATGCACACGTTTCGAACTCTTCTATTTTCTTTA
>OY744518.1:80144907-80147407 GCA_963556195.1 Sepiola atlantica
TTAGATGCAGATATTTATTATTAAAATCAAAATAAAAAATCAAAACATTTTTTATCTAATTTTATGTGAAGGCGTTTTGCCTATTTCTTAATGTTTAAAATTCTAAAGATGCTTAAAAAAATGAACATTCCCAAATTCATACCTACCAGCGACCATGCGCGATTTAAGTTCAATTTAAAAGAGACATGTGCACCGTTAGTCCACTTAACGTCGGACGCTACTTCCAGAAGACCAGGAAGGATTATTACGAACAAAATAAGGTTAATACCTTTTATTTGTCTAAAGCTTTGTCGAGGTTTGTTATATCAAGCGAAATATTAGATTAAAAAAAGTCAATATGAAGAAGAAAAACAAAATGGTTTGAGTTTTTATTTTGATTTTAATAATAAATATCTGCATCTAACACATGGTTTTTATGAAGGCATTTTGCCTCTTTCTTTATGTTATATATATATATATATATATATATATATATATATATATATATATATATATCTTGGTAAGATTTGTAGAAAGAAATCCAGCAGAGTACTTTATTATGAAACTAAAATTATAAAAAAATAAATTAAAGATAAGAGCGTAATATTTATTTATATATGGGGTTACAAAAGATCAAGGCAAAATCGATGGTATCCTGTTATTTTCACTTGATCTTCTGTAACACCATATATATATATATACATATATATATATATATATATATATATATATATATATATATATATATATATATATATATAATGTGTGTGTGTGTGTGTTATACGACCAACTAATCTGATAATCTGTTGTGTCGATTTCAGTTCATCAATCTTATAATTCAGTGTAATTGGGTGCCCAATTAATCTGTTTATATTTACGAATTAATTCGTTTTCTGTCTGACCTTCGTTTCAAATATTTTTTGCGCCACGTGATTGCATATTATTACTCTACTCATGTCTCGATCTACGGTCATAATTACCTAAATCCGTCCATCTCCGTCAGATCATCGGTTAAGTGACGTTGAGCCTGACCAGTAGTGGGATGGGTGAGTATTTGGCAATGCCAGGTACTGTATCTATAAACCGGTTCTAGTTGTCTTGCAAGTCAGAGGCTGGTTAGTAAGCTGCTTCTATAACGAACACTCATAGACCGTTTATTATGATATGCGCCGAGCAGACACACACCGGCGATGAAAGGTAGCCCCACTCCCTCAAAGAAAAAATAATTTCGACAAAAAGTGCGAACGCGGAAAATGTCGTATATTTTTCTAATTATTATTTTATTACAGTCTAGCATGGTTACCCGGCGTTGCCCGGGAGCATAAACAGCAAAAGTGTGTGAAACTTAAAAAAAAAAGGTATCTCTCTCTCTCTTTGTTTCTTTCTTCCTCTCGCTTTTCTTCCTTTCCGTCTCTTCCCCTTTCAACCCTTCATTTATCTTCCTCACTTTATTTCTGTTTTCACCCTTGCACTTCTCTTTCCTCCTTTCTCTCCCTCTTCCTCTTTCCCCTTTCTCTTTTCCTTCCTCCATCTCCTCTTTCTCCCTCTCTTCTTTCTCCTTCTCTTCTTTCTCCTTCTCCTCTTTCTCCTCCTCTTTCTCTCTCTCCCTCTCACCTCTTTCTCCCTCTCCCGTTTTTCTCCCTCTCCCCTCTTTCTCCCTCCCCTCTCTTTCTCCCTCCCCTCTCTTTCTCCCTCTTTTCTCTTTCTCCCTCTTTTCTCTTTCTCCCTCTTTTCTCTTTCTCCCTCTTTTCTCTTTCTCCCTCTTTATTCTTTCTTTACCCTCTCCCTTATCTTTACCCTCTCCCCTATCTTTACCCTCTCCATTATCTTTACCCTATCCCCTATCTTTACCCTCTCCCCCTTCTTTCTTTACCCTCTCCCCTTCTGTCTTTACCCTCTCCCCCTTCGGTCTTTACCCTCTCCCCCTTCGGTCTTTACCCTCTCCCCCTTCGGTCTTTACCCTCTCCCCCTTCTGTCTTTACCCTCTCCCCCTTCTGTCTTTACCCTCTCCCCCTTCTGTCTTTACCCTCTCCCTCTTCTGTCTTTACCCTCTCCCTCTTCTGTCTTTACCCTCTCCCCTCCTTTCTTTACACTCCCCCCGCTGTCTTTACCCCCTCTCCTATCTTTACCTCCACCTCTTTTTACCTCTTCCTCTATTTATTCTTTCTTTACCATCCATTTCCCCCTTTCCGTTATTTTTTCGTTCTACCATATATTTCACTTTCCTCTGCCCATCTGCCGCTCTTGTTTTAATTCATTTAAAAAATATAATCGATTATAAGCAATACAAATATATTTGCAATTATTTTTAAATATCGTTTTCTTACTATGAGTATAGACATAATAATTTAGCAAGGCCTTAACACTAATAACTTCTCATACCATGATAATAGATATCACATAAAACCAGACTAATAATATTTTGTTTCTATAAGATATAAAATAAAACAACTTTTGTTATTATAACAGACATAACATAAACAATGCCATACCACTAATAACGTATAATTACTATGATAGA
>OY744518.1:80152407-80249907 GCA_963556195.1 Sepiola atlantica
CTCAGGATATGACGTCGTAAAAAGAAAATTTTAAGTGACATGCAGGGAAGAAAATAAAAAAATCTTTCTCTTTGGTTGGCGAGCTGATAGGTTACGGACGTCTTTTTTCGAACTCTATCTCCGTCCCCTCTCCCGGAGAGTAGACGGGAAACATCTTATGTACGATGTATCTTTGCAATCTTCAAAAAAATATAAAAAAGGTTGTTGGTGTTTCTATATTTTTTACCTATTACAAAACTTAAAGTAAGAAAACAAACTCCTACTGCTATATCTTTACTACGACTATAGCGACGAAAAAGAAGATAAAGAAAGAGGCATAGCTAACCATGACCTGATTACCTACAACGTGTCAACGAGGCTATATCTGTTTCTGTCAACAACACAAAACTGACCAGCTGTTTACAACAGCAAAAATAGTTTGTCAACTGTAACGCTCCAGTTATAATTACAATCTGTATTCTTTTATCTCACAGGGTGTGTTTGAATTAACATTATTGCTTTTTAAAAAAAAAAAAATTTTTTATTTCTGACTGGTCATCCATACATGAAAATTGCTTAGCATTTCCAATTATGCTACAGCATAGGCAATCATGAATAATAAAAAGAAAAATAAGAGAATTTTTTTCCCGTCTTCCGTAATTAGTTTGCAATCGGTTTCGGCTAGCATTTCACATTCCACCGCGAGGTGTGTCATGATAAACGTAATGTTTCTAGATGCGACTTCTCAACTATACGAGACGTGCCGTCCATTGGTCGTCGTTACGTTTTAAATAGAATTTTCACCGTGGCGTAACATTTAACAACGTTGCTTAACGTTAAGTGCTTTTTTTGTTTTTTGAGGTTTCCGGTTCAATCCTTACTACAGTTTTGAAAAGCCAAATACGTCTTCAGATGGGGAGGTACTGCTGCCACATCTGGGCAAGTGCTGCTCAGGGCCCCTTTTCCTGCATTGACAAAAGGCAAAACCAACTTCGAAATCTAGTGGGCGATGTTCTTTTTTCTCCCTACTACCTTTTTCTCACAGAAGAGACGTTACTAGTCTTTCTCTACTCTATCGTTATTTTCATGACAGGTTCTCGACTGAGCTTCAATCTACCCATTCCCCTGTAAAACATTCACAACAAAAACTTGTCTAGCTGCAACTGTAAGATAATGAAGAGTGGCAAAAATGAATCGTGGACGAGTCCATTGTGGGGGGGGGGGGTACGTCGAGAAAGAAATAAAGGCGACTTGATAACTGTTAAAAAGGAAAAGGTTCGGCAGTGCAAAAGAAACTTGAACAACGACGGTTTCAAAAACGCGAAGAGCCGAAACGCTTGGTGATCGGACTATCGGTGTACCGGAAGAATGCGAGTTTTGTGTCCGCTGACTAAAAATGCGGATTGAAGGAATCCCCTGACTTGTACTTCACCAAAGCGCTTGTAGAACAATTGCTCCAGTTCACGCTCGGATAGACAATGCGGAGCAAATTGCTTTCCAATCGAATGTATATACGAACGAGTTTCTAGCATAAACCAAGTCTGTGACCTCAGCAAGAAAAGACTTTCATGGGACAAAAGTATGTCAAAAGATTGTTTAATATGTGTGCGTAGTCGGCGTAAACCATCCGGTAATGGCAAATAAAGAAAACCAAAGTTGTTCCATATACGTTCTGTTCTTTGTCATTCTTGTTGGATCTTAACGGGTACCCTGAAAGAACGGGTAATGTAACACAACCACTGTCAATAATTTCGTTTTCTCTCTCTCACTCTGCCTAAACTTAAACGAAACTTCCATGGTCAAAGTTTCTTTTCGGGAACTACCTGTCTGTGGAACACAATACCGCGGGGCTGCTTCCCAGTTGACTACAACATTGTCGTTTTAAAGTCCAATGTAAACACATTCTTTCCACCATCATTACCAATTATCACGGTATTGGCGTCCACCTGACACTCATTAACTCTTATTCTTGAGTGGCCTTTGTGCCTTGATAAGTGGTGACTTTTTAGTAAAAAAAAACCCATAAAAGTTAACATTTCTACTCGGTCATGGTTGACGGAATGAGAACAATTTGCCCTCTGTGGATTAAACAAAGGGTTGAGTCTGAAATTCCGTACATGTACCAGAGTTCGACATAAAGATTCCCGAGTTCGACCCTATGCTCCTAGAGAACGTGAGGTTACATTGTTGAACATGTTGTGAATATAAAATACCAGATGAGGATAGTAGTCCAAAAATCCAGATAATGGATCTGCATCTCAAAACTTCTGAAACATAATTAGATGTTTATCAAAGTTACATTGAAAAATACAAAGAGAAAGTTTAAAAAACTGGTTAAGTCGACGTGACGACAGAATTCGATTTTGGAACAATTCATATTAAATTGGGTAAATTCTGAATTATTTTACCTAAGTGAAACCAGTTAATTTCCAATTATGCTCATCTTTGACGATCGGACAATGTCATTTTTTTAAAATAAATGTGGAAGGTGATAAGGTACGTTAATAAGCTTATTATCATTTTCCCACTATGTATACTGTAAGTGTTAGAGTAGGTAATGAATAGCCAAATCGTGACCATTCTTTGTTGACGTACGTTATCCTCACACCAAAAGATGTGGGTAATGCCTGGGAGGATTGTCTCATAACAACAGAAAAGATACTGCACTACCTCCATCCAAAGGAGGGGGTAATGCCTGGTAGGATTGTCTCATTAGAACAGAACAGATACAACACTAAACCCCTCCAAGAAAAAGGAGAAGGTAATCCATGGCAGGATGGTATTATGACCACAGAACAGATCCTACACTACTACTCTATCCGAAAAGGAGGTAATGCCTGGGAGGATGATATCATGACGACTGAACATATACTACAGTCAATGCGTGGTAGGATGGTCTCATGACAAAAGAACAATACTACACTACCTTCCCACTTTGAATTGAGCATTGGAATATAGTACAATAGTATATTAATCGATGTAATAGTATAGTTTCGGCTTCAGACAGATATCAAATCTCCATTAGTATCAAATGATGTACACATGAGATTCTCTGAAATCTTTCAGCAGAAATAACCTTGCAATTCTAATATTATGGCATTATTTATGAACTAAACTTTAAAACGTTTTGTACTCGTGCGGCCTTCATTTAAATTATTTTTGCTCCCAAAATATATTACTTTATTAGAAAAAAACTGTTTGTTAGATTTTCTTTCTCAGATCTGTCTAGACAATATATTTTCAGAAAAGATATTAAAAATCAGTCTTCCATATTTAGAAATGCCATTAATTATTTTGATGGTAATGGATAAACATCATATTAGGGGTGGGACGTAAGGGGTGAAAATTTCAGATTCATGCGAGTAGTATTTTTTTGTGTTCATTTATACATAAATAACACTAAACAATCAAACATTTTGAAAATTTTGCAAAATTCAGAAGGTGCAGGACAAAAATAGCCGTTAGGGCTCCACGAGACTCAAAATCCATCATTTTTCGGTGAAAAAGTGGTTTCATGCGACATTGCAGGTCCTAAAACATCATCAAAAGCTATGCATTGATATAAATGGCTAAATCTGATATAGTACTTTAATTTAGGACCATTTTCAGGCTGTGAAAGGGTTTTCATGAATGTAAAATAGCCCAAAACTATTGGCCTGCACCTTCTGAATTTTGACAAATTTTCAAAATGTTTGATTGTTTAGTGTTATTTATGTATAAATGAACACAAAAAATACTACTCGCATGAATCTGAAATGTCTACCCATTACGTCCCACCCCTAATAATATGCTAATAAAACATGGGTACAGTGGCGGGCCTTTAGAAAGCAAAGAAAACCAAAGGAAATTAAGATAGTTTCGTACTTTAATAGTTATGGAAGCCTCAAATAACTTATAATTTGTCTTCATCTCTCCTAAACATTAGCCCAGTCTAATAATAATAGTCCATCGATTTTAAAGATTTCCTTGAATTTTCGAATCTATGCTGAAAATGTGGTCGTCTTTTGGAGCTGTACCTAAATTCTCCAATTGAGTTTTTATTTACCTCCTCTCCAGGGAGTTATGCACAAGGCTAGTTTTATCTTACTCCCACAAGGTAAGATGTGACCCAAGGTCGGGTCGGGAAAGTGGGACTTGAAAAGCCAGCGCCCGAGAAGGTGAGCACTCTGGTCATTAAAAAAATTGCCTGGGCAGCCCCGTCGGCATTCCTCGGTAGGGGCGCCTCAGGCAGTAAGCAATAAACTTACTGTTCCCCAAAGAGGGGAGGCAAAGCCTGGGAGGGTGGACCTCCTAGAACTGCACAGGACAAACCCATAGACCGGCGGAATCAAGCCCCGAAGGCCAAGACGATACCGGTCTATGGGGTGCAGTATCCATCGGAACAGTTGAGTTGATTACAGAATCCTGAGATAATAGATTTAGTTACCATTGTCACCTTCGCTTCCATATTTGTCCTACAGCTTTGTTTTGAACTAAATTAGCAAAGAACGAATCAGTGTTGTTTTTTTTTTTTTTTTTTTTTTTACAAGTAAATATGTTTTGCTTAAAATATACACAAAATTGCGAGTTATTATTCTCCGTTAAATCATCAGAATCTATTTTCGTTGTGTAACGAGGTCGACGTTAGGCCAGCTGCGGTTCGTCATTTGAAAAGGCAGCGGGTGGCGTGCTGTGTCTGACAAGCAAGACTGGACGCTTTACTAAAGTATCGATTAAAATAAATTAAAATGAGTGAATTCATGAGTCACGGGTCGCGTCTCGAGCGAAACGTATGCAAATTAGGCACGAGGACAGAATTAATGTAAAAGTGACAGTTTCAACGGCAAGAGGGTTGTCATTTTTTTTCTTTTTCCTTTTGGGACAGAAATAAGGCGCGTATTTAGAGTGGCGCATACTCGGCAGTTCTTTGATACGATAGAGGCGCGTTCAAGCTATTTCAGCCCTGTTTGAACTATGGCGTCTAGGCAATTTGGCATTCGGTTTTCACGAAGATCGCTAAAGAAAATTTAAACTACGGAATAGAAAACTTACGTAATCCGTTTATCGATTACGGTTTCCTCGAGAAAATCAGATACGCATTCTTTTGGTGAACTTTTTATTTTTGTTTTGTCTGTGATTAAACAGAAAGTTTACTAAATATACAATATTTAGAATGTTTCTGTTGTGACATTGTGTGTGTATATATATATATATATATATATATATATATATATATATATATATATATATATATATATAATCAAGGAAGGCGCGAGAGCGCTCTATCCCTTAATATACTTCAAGAATGGCCTATGCTTGAAATCTCATTTCTTTGATCAATCATAACTTAAAAACCAATAAACCAAATTAGTTAAAACTTTGCACAACATATTTATTTAATAGGTTCTATAAGTGTGTAGAATTTCAGCATCATTAGTCAAGGCAACCCAGAGATCCAGAAAGTTCAATCATGAAATCATGTTATCCGTGTGTACGTACGTACGTATGTGCCACCCTGTATCTCATCAACTATTTGATGGATTTAGCTGATTTTTGACAGAGATAGAGGTTCTAGGGTCTAGTAAATGACATTTTAATTTCAGTTTACCATATACCTTAGTTTTCCAGAAAATTTAAAAAAACTTACAAATTACCATTGTATTGAGGCATAGCCTTTACAAAAGTAGTGACATTCCATGAAAAAATCCCAGTATACTGAAATCATATCCTCTTAATAGGATTAAGATGAAAATGTATATACACTAAATGTACAAAAGCAAGGAAATTCCCAAATTTTTACACTTTTATTGTCATTAAGGGTATGAATACATATCAACCAAACTATTTCATTATCACATCACTACAGTATAAATCTCTATGCATGAGTGGATGAAGTGTGTGAGGTGCACTGAAGAAAAATTCCTACCAGTAAAATACATAGCCCTGTTGTGTTCGCATACCCTTAATGACAATAAAAATGTAAAAATTTGGGAATTTCCTTGCATTTGTACATTTAGTGTATATGAATTTTCATCTTAACCCTATTAAGGGCATATGATTTCAATATACTGGCATTTATGATGTATATATATATATATATATATATAAATAATATTTATAAAATATTTAAATTTTGATGTTTCATGCTAACGCAATCTTCAGTGTAGGAACTAATTCTCAACGGTCGGTGGGCGCGAACCCCGATCACAAATCGCCACTTATTCGTAGTCGAGTGTCTTATCCCATCGGCCATAGCCAATTAGTTAGTAAATAGAGAGGAATTTAAATGTAAAATAGAGAGTCGGTAACAGTTTAGAGTGATCTACGAAAGGCGTTCGGATCGTGCATGTAGCTATTTTCACTGCTTGTTATTAAAGTCACTCAAGAGTACCCGGCCTTTATTGGAGGGGGCTGATAAATAATAATATTTATAAATAAATATTTATTAAATATTTTAATACCTACATACATCGATGTTTCATGCTAACGCAATCTTCAGTGTAGGAACTAATTCTCAACGGTCGATGATATATATATATATATATATATATATATATATTACACAAACAGCTAAGAAAGGAAGGGAGATGGGCATTAAACCACCATGATGCTAGGCTAGTTCAGGACCCCCTTATCCTACCAGCACCGGGGCTTGGGACGAGTGATCGCTTTATGCGTCCGACCGCTGTCAGATCTTACAGGGAAGAGACCACAATATCCTTCAACGGAAATTACGTCTCATAACTTCCGTAATATACCGACGTCATATTCTGACCTCACACCCATCAATCATTCCGCGATTTCGTCGCTCAGTTTGGGACACGTTTGAACTAACCCGTTATTCTTTCTATTCTTGAATGATAAACTTACTCCCCTATTCTGCAACAATTCATGCAATGCCTTGTTTTTTTTTCACTCCTATCCTTAGAAGCTTTGGAAATTTGTTTAGAAATATCTTGCCTGCACAGCTGAGAATTAAAAAAGAAAACTAAGAGAAGTACAAACTAATTTTGAGCATTCTTCGTTGAAGGTCAGTCCCATAATCGCAAAATATTTACTTTAATAACAGTTTAATATAATGTTATACTTAAGTGAAATAGTTGATCATTTACTCATTATTTACGTTCAAGATTTCTCTTTTCACACAAAGGAGTCAAATTAGCGTAAAATTACGTTTTTAAATTTGCGATATACGATTAAAATATATGGTGTCGCGTTTTGTGCCATAGTTTTTCTCTAGTCTCTCTCTCTCTCTCTCTCTCTCTCTCTCTCTATATATATATATATATATATATAATATTTATAAATAAATATTAAATTATTAATACCTACAGACGCTAGCGTTTCAAGCTTATTGCTTTCATCGGTGCAGGAAAGTAACAATTTCAGACGGGAGGCGCGAACCCGGTTCACAGAGTTTGCCTAGAATCTGCAAGCGGTCACCATTTATATGTTCATAGAAGCGGGCACAGATAGAAGACTAGTCGATATATATATATATATATATATATATGATATTTGTTTTTCTCTAACCTACTATATATATAAATTAATATATATATATATATATATACTATTTGTTTTTGTTTATTATCTATACACTCATTTTGCCGATGCGTATATCTATTAATGTCTGTTGGTATCTTTCTTCACCCCCCCCCCCACACACACATATATATATATATATGAGAGAAAGAGAAAATAGAAATAAATAGAAAAAACAAAAAATATTATTTATGTATTCATCAGATTGATTGGCCTGAAGAAATGACACAAGTACAAATATTTGAAACATCAACAGTATCGGATTGTTTCAAATATTTGTAATTGTGTATTATTTCTTCAGACCAATCATCCTGAGGAAATAAAGAAAACATTTTGATGAATACATAAATAATATTTTTAGTTTTCCTATTTTAATTTTCCATTACGTTGGAATATTATTTCAATTTTTTATCATATATATATATATATATATATATATATATATATATATATGAATGAGAGAGTTTGACTTATCCACTAGACAGAATCCTCGAGTGTTTTAGGTCTCTGTACAGGGGTGTGTCAAGACAACCTGACATTAGGACACTTCATCTTACAAGTAAACTCTGACCAAATATTTAAAATCACATAGCCCCCTCTCAGCATGGCTACGCATGCGAGGAATGGTGCACCGTCTCTTAGTGATGTTACCCCAAGTAACAGCACTAAGCTGGGTATCTTACCAGACCAGATGCATTCTTGTCCTTGAATCTGATTAAACCAAGAAAAGATAACAAGAAAGATAAACTATGAAATAGTTCAGTGGTCAATTGTGGAATGGAAAAATGTCTGTTTTTCAGAGGTAGAAGAGAATCTTGATTGAACACTCCGATATCTATGTATCGCATATAACATTCAAGTATTATGCCTAGGAAAAAAGCCTTTTGATTTCTGAGAACTTTCACTGAAGTAAAATGAGGAAAAATAGATTCTGACGCACTCATCTATCTATCTATCTATCTATCTATCTAAAAATATAGTCATCCACAGACAGTTGCTTTGTCGTCTACGATTCATCAGTGTGGCTAGACGTAGCGAGTAAATTCAGGCCAAAATTCGAATCTCGTACGAAAGGCATGTCAGCTCAAATATGTTCGTCGATCTAGTTGAATAAAGGAAGGCAAAAAGGAAACTGAAATTGACGAAAATCGATATGATCAAAGTGAAATTGTCTTGTGCTGTCTATCGACATGTCGTATGATGTCAACAGCAGCTAGCATAGCCTCGTTGCAAATGAGTTTGGAACAAGTTCATCGCTAGAGAGAAATGCATGTGGCCTTGTATGCTGATGCGAGATACTAGCAGGATGTCGAAATTGAGACGAGTCGAGAGAAATGTCTTGGTTGACGGCTCGTCAGTGTGGCTAGAAACGGGTGACTGTTTCTATTCCAATTGAGATTCAAAACCCTATAGCATTTTCAGCAGTTGAGCATCACGATCATAGATCCATCAGCCACCGCTTGTATAAGGCAAATATATGAGTGCTTATATATATATTTGCAATTATCATGCTACTTGAGTTCTCAATCCTTTTACGAAGAACTCTTCATTTATGCTAAGTGGAAGCCAGTTATCTCCCTTTACAAAATTAACAGACTGATATATATATATATATATATATATATATATATATATATATATGATGTTTATATTAAAAAAAAACCTGATATAAACACACAGTCCGCGACTATTGACTCGGTACTTTCTCCAAAAGGGACGCTTTAGTGAATTACCGGAATACCTTTCGCTGATCGTTGAACTCCATTCTTCGATCTTTTTTTCATTTCGTCAGTCGCATATGATTTGAATCGACTCTAACGACCTTTTTAACAACAATAAAAGATTATTCTATTTCAATGAAACTATGGGACGTCTCTGAAGTATATAACGTATGGTTTTAAAATAAATAATTTGTATATATATATATATATATATATATATATATATATATAAATAATTTTGAAATGCCTGTGTTTTTGTGTGTATTGACTCAATGAATATTTACATTTCTCATCGGATGTGTGTAAGTTTTGTTGCATGTCGCAAATTCATCAGAGCAAACGATGCATACTTGACCTCATTTCATACCCCAGGCTTGCCAGTGCGAATCAATAATTTAATTCTGAACGTCTTTGTGCGTATATACTAAATGTATTTCCACACGTTTCAACAAATCTGTCATTGTTTTTTGCCTATAGCAAATTTATATCAGCAACCGATGACCTGCTTGACCCTATTTCACATCCGTCGCTTGCAGATGCGAAACTATAATTGCGCAGGGGACCACAACTTTGCGCCCCCCCCCCAAAAAATCAAACTTGCTCGCAGGAATATTTTTTAAAGGAATATCTGATTATGTGCTTGTATCTAAATATAGCATTGTAAGGACACTATTGGGAGTTTTCAGATAAGATATTTTTACCTGAGATTAATTAAAGTTATACCAATGACTTAGTGAGTAAAATATTTGGTATGAAATAAAAAAGAAACTAATGGAATAGTTGAACAATATTCATTTTTAAAATTTTTTAATAATAAAAAAGCTTTATAATAAAAGTCAACGCTCGCTTCAATAATCACGTATGCAAATTTATATTATCAGCAAAAACAGGGTGGCTTAATCTTAATAATAACATATAATAATAAGTAAACGGAAAGAATAATCACGTATGTAAATTTTAATTTTATGAGTTACAAAGATGAGGCTTAATCTTAATAACTGATAAAAAGGGAAATAATTTCTTTCGCTTTTAATGAACACAAAAATGTTATCAATATTTTTGTGACTAAAATAGGAATCAAGTTACGGGCGCGCAGATGCTTTATTTATCAAATTCAGTCGAAAGATAGTGATTAGTTAATTTTTTTAAGTAAAACTTATCTCGCGTATTTTTTTTTTTTGAGAATTTTGACACGCATATTTTTTGTTTAAGAATTTTGATTTGCGTATTTTTTATTTGAGAATTTTGACTCGCGTATTTTTTGTTTGAAAATTTTGACTCGCGTATTTTTTGTTTGAAAATTTTGACTCGCGTATTTTTTGTTTGAGAATTTTGACTCGCATATTTTTTATTTGAGAATTTTGACTCGCGTATTTTTTATTTGAGAATTTTGACTCGCGTATTTTTTATTTGAGAATTTTGACTCGCGTATTTTTTATTTGAGAATTTTGACTCGCGTATTTTTTATTTGAGAATTTTGACTCGCGTATTTTTTGTTTGAGAATTTTGACTCGCGTATTTTTTGTTTGAGAATTTTGACTCGCGTATTTTTTGTTTGAGAATTTTGACTCGCATATTTTTTGTTTGAGAATTATGACTCGCGTTTTTTTTGTTTTGTTTAGAATTTTTACTCACGTATTTTTTTTTTTGAATTATATTCGCGTATGTCTTTTGTAAAATTTTACTCGTGTATGTTTTTTTGTAGAATTTTACTCGTGTATGTTTGTTATGTAGAAGTTTAACTCGCGTATGTTTTTTTTTGTAGAATGTTAACTCGCGTATGTTTTTTTTTGTAGAATTTTAACTCGCGTATGTATTTTTTTGTAGAATTTTAACTCGCGTATGTATTTTTTTGTAGAATTTTACTCGCATATGTTTTTTTGTAGAATTTTACTTGCGTATTTTTTTTTTTGTAGAATTTTACTCGCGTATGTTTTTTTTGTAGAATTTTAACTCGCGTATGGTTTTTTTTTGTAGAATTTTAACTCGCGTATGTATTTTTTTGTAGAATTTTACTTGCGTATGTTTTTTTTGTAGAATTTTACTCGCGTATGGTTTTTTTGTAGAATTTTACTCGCGTATGTTTTTTTTTGTAGAATTTTACTCGCCTATGGTTTTTTTTGTAGAATTTTAACTCGCGTATGTATTTTTTTGTAGAATTTTACTCGCATATGTTTTTTTGTAGAATTTTACTTGCGTATGTTTTTTTTTGTAGAATTTTACTCGCGTATGGTTTTTTTTGTAGAATTTTAACTCGCGTATGGTTTTTTGTAGAATTTTAACTCGCGTATGTATTTTTTTGTAGAATTTTAACTCGCGTATGTTTTTTTTGTGGAATTTTAACTCGCGTATGTTTTTTTTGTAGAATTTTACTCGCGTATGGTTTTTTTTGTAGAATTTTACTCGCGTATGGTTTTTTTTGTAGAATTTTACTTGCGTATGTTTTTTTATGTAGAATTTTACTCGCGTATGTTTTTTTTGTAGAATTTTACTTGCGTTATTGGTTAATATTTCTTTTGTAAGTTTTACCTCAATTAGTTTTTTCAGTTTTTATAGTAAGATTTACTTAGCGCGTGACAACAGTATGCACTCAATTGTTATTGTTAACATATATTACTTTTTCGCCGAGTAACGCTGGGTAACGCCGGGTAAGCATGCCTGTTCTCAAAATGGCTTTTAAAAATCTCTACTCCTTATTATTCTCTTGCCTATTTTTAGTTTGTGTCTCGTTTCTTTTAAAGATCTTTTCACCATTGAGCAACTGCTCTATTATTTTTTACTCATCACTATTTTGCTTAGTTTTAATTACTTACTATTTTGCTTAATTTTAATTATTTACTATTTAATTATGACTATTTTGCTTAATTTTAATTATTTACAATTTAATTATAATTATTTTGCCTTATTTTAATTATTTACTATTTAATTATTACTATTTTGCTTAATTTTAATTATTTACTATTTAATTATTACTATTTTGCTTAATTTTAATTATTTACTATTTAATTATTACTATTTTGCTTAATTTTAATTATTTACTATTTAATTATTACTATTTAGCTTAATTTTAATTATTTACTATTTAATTAAAACTATTTTGCTTGATTTCAATTATTTACTATTTTGCTTAATTTTAATTATTTACTATTTAATCATTTTAATTACTACTATTTTGCTTAATGTTAATTATTTCTTCATAGAACTTCTACCTCCATTGGTTGCTTCGGTTTTTACAGTTAGATTTACCTCGCGTGTGACAACAGTAGAAAATCAATAAAGCAAACCAGAAGAATCCGCAGCAAACGGTGTCCAGTTAAATTCAGTTCCTGATATTAAATACTTCCTGTTTTAGGTCGCTTACTCTTGTTATTTGCCGAGTTTTTTTACTAATTTTTATTCATTAAATTGTTACGTTAAAGTACAGAATAGTTAACAAACCACCCACTTCCCTCATGTTAAGAATGGCTTAGTAAAAAATATGTTGCAGTTTACTGACCGTGATGAAAAAATAACGTTATTATTCCGAAAGCCATTCTTAACATGGACAGGAGGTCTTTGTTTACAATTCTGTAGGTTCACCTTAAAATTTAATAAATAAATAAATAAATAATTGAATTTGGGAAACTAAAACTCACGCCGGAAGTTATATTACAGATAAAGTTAAATATCAGGAAGTGAATCTGACCGGACATCGTTTGTTGCGGACTTTGAGTCGGGATTTTCTGGTTTGCCAATCAATTGTTATTGATACAAATAAATCACATACTACTCTTCTTCTTGGCCTTTTGATCAAATTGTAGTATCTGTTCCGATGGATACTGCACCCCCTAGACTAGTATCGTCTTGGCCTTCGGGGCTTGATTCCGCCGGTCTATGGGTTTGTCCTGTGCAGTTCTAGGAGGTCCACTTTCCCAGGCTTTGCCTCCCCTCTTTGGTGAGGAGTAAGTTTATTGCTCACTGCCTGAGGCGCCCCTACCGGGGAATGCCGACGGGGCTGCCCAGGCAATTTTTAATGGCCAGAGTGCTCACCTTTTCGGGCGCTGGCTTTTCAAGTCCCACTTTCTCGACCCGACCTTGGGTCATATCTTACCTTATGGGAGTAAGATAAAACTGGCCTTGTGCCTAACCTCCTGGAGAGGAGGTAAATAAATACTCTTACAAACAAAGCCATGTTAGTAAGAAACAAAATTGTTAATGTTTAATTGGGATTATTTATTCATTTTTTTAATTTTTTCTTTAAAACAAAAATTATTCTTGCTTTTTGACTGTAAAGGGATAAATATCTAAATACATTTTCTTTTCTTTTGTATTTTTTAGGTTGGAGATGACCGGGCGCGAGGAACTGTTTTCCGACTTTAGCGAGAAGTTACGACATCACGTCGAGATGTGCATCGAGAAACTACGAGAATTCCCTCCGGTAACCTACTCGTACCCTCTGTTAACACTTTTCACGACATGGGACTATCACGACCACAAGCCAGATGTTCATGAGAATACCGTCCGTAACTGGCTGGCCCTGGGTCCCGCTGTTGAGGTGGTCGTCTTTTCGGCCAGCCCCGAAGTGAAGCTCCTATGCGAGAAGGTCGGCTGCAAATACCAGCCAAGCCAAGATCTCGGTGGACCGAGTGTCCCCGTTCTAAAGACTATGTATCTTCAGGTCGAGAAGCTGTTCGACAGTTTTTTCTACGCGTACGCTAATGCTGACATACTGTTCGAAGGGAACTTGGTGAAGACCCTGGAAAGGGTCCTCCATAAGTTCAACAACACCGATCGCGCCATCCTCATCGTCGGCCAGCGAACGAACGTGATGAACGTCACGCGAGACGAGGCGGTGCCTATCGATGCCGTCACCAAGATCGCCTTCAACCGCGGCACCCTCTTCCGAACAGACGCTGAGGACTATTTTATCACATCCAAGGCCTTTAACTGGAAGGATATCCCGAGCTTTATAGTTGGGAGCCCGGCATACGACAACTGGCTGGTCGCCTACTCTATACAGCACAGTTATGTCACCATCGACGCTACACGATCGATAATCGCCGTGCATCAGACAACGACGACGGGCAACTACGAGGGCCACCACAAGCGGTTCGCCGATTACAACGTTAAACTTCTGAAAAAAATCCGTTCAAGGGTTAATGTACAGGCTGGCCACACGATTTGCACCCAATATTATACGCAAAAAGACTTTTGTGGCCTCACTGAGTTAATGCGACGGAAGGCGAACCCATGCAGCAAACCGAAATCATCGCGTCGAGGTTAAAAATACAGACACACACACACACACAAACATATATATATATATATATATATATATATATATATATATATATATATATATTATATATATAATGATAGGAAGATCGGACATCGAAGGACCAAAAATAGGCGTCATCATCTTTCGATGTCGGCTCTTCCTATCATCACAAAACCGAATTCGCCAAGCGTTGGAGATTAAATATATATATATATATATATATATATATATATATATATATAATAATCCAACGTCACGGAAAAATGAAAAAACAACAACAAAAAAATCGAAAATTTTTATTTATTCATCATATGTTTATATAAACGTCTTTATTTTAAGACTTTCTCAAGATGACTAATTTGAAAATACGTGGTGCGTCTGTCACGTGAAAGAAATTTTGGTTTTCTAACGAAACATAGAAGTCAATATCTTTAAATGCGTGGTGCGTCTATGACGTGAAAAGAATATTTTGAATTCTTACGCCGGTTTCGTTCGAACAAAGGAACAAAAACATTCTTTTCACGTCATAGACGCACCACACATTTTCAAATATTAACTTCTATGTTTTTCTTTAAATCAGTAATTGTGAGAAAGTCTTGAAATAAAGACAAAAAGTTTAATGTATAAACAATTTTCTTTTTTCATTTTTCATATATATATATATATATATATATATATATATATACGAAGGTTAGTGGGAGAAAATCCCGATAGAGGTATCGATTATTAAGAAAATTCAAAAATTAAGCGTAATATCTAGTTACACAGATGTATTACAGAAAACCAGAACATCGGTACCGTCGGTTTCGAATCATAACAAAGTGGACATATAATTGGTCTCCTTTATCGGACTCTCTTCAACCTCTGTTTTGGTCTGCCTCACTGGAAAAAAAAGCGACTCGCGCGTTGTGTGACTTTGACACGATTTCAAACATCTGCTTTATTTGTACTAGTTTAGCGAGACACTATTTTCCAGTGAGGCAGATCAACACAGAGGCTGAAGAGAGCCCGGTAAAGGAGATCAATTATAGGTCCCTTTTCTTTGGATTTGAAACCAATGGCACCAATATTGTTCTAATCTTCTCTAATATATATATATATATATATATGTATATATATATATATGTATATATATATATGTATGTATATATATGTATATGTATATATATGTATGTATATATATGTATATGTATATATATGTATGTATAATATGTATGTATGTATAATATGTATGTATATATATGTATGTATAATATGTATGTATATATATATGTATAATATGTATGTATAATATGTATGTATATATATATATGTATAATATGTATGTATATATAATATGTATATATATATGTATGTATATATAATATGTATATATATATGTATGTATAATATGTATGTATATATGTATGTATATATATATGTATGTATAATATGTATGTATATATATATGTATGTATAATATGTATGTATATATATATGTATGTATATATAATATGTATATATATATGTATGTATAATATGTATGTATATATATATGTATGTATAATATGTATGTATATATATATGTATGTATAATATGTATGTATATGTATGTATAATATGTATGTATATATATATGTATGTATAATATATATGTATATATATGAATACTATTATATATGGAGGTGTGTGTTTTTTTGCTCTGATTTCATGAGTGTTTTCATAACATATACAATCAATCGGTCGGATATCGAATTAACACAGAGACATGATTTGATTCCAAGTCACAAAATCGTAAATATCCAAAAGTATCTCATCAAATAGCGTATGTTATAACGCAATTCATGCTAAAAAGATTGCACATCTAAAGAGTCACAATCTTTAATTGAATAATACCGGATTCCTTTGCCTACTGGCTATGAGTAAAGTGTGGTATCTGTTCTTGATACGACACTTCATCTTTTTTGTCCCCAGTCGGTGAAGGAGAAATCCTTTTATTCTTGTCCCAATCGAGAGTTTTCCTATTTGGAAAGCTGGATTTTCCCCACATGAAAACAAAACCGACCTTGTGTCTAACTCTCCCCTTGTGGGGATGCAGTTAAGTAAATAGGGACTAATCGAATCCTGTGGAAATTCCACGATTTATCTGTTCATTTACTCACATTTTTGGAAACGGTCGAAATGCAATGGAATACAAAAAAAAACACGTTAATAGTCCCATGTCCCATGTCCATGTCCCATGTAGTGAGCATACAAGGTTAAAGTTTATTTCTGTATTTATGTTTGCTTAATACTTTCTCAGCTTAAATTTGTTTGTAATTAAATTAACTTTGAAAAAATCAGTTTCCGTCTGCTTCTTTTTATATGGACTAATCAATTTATATTACTACTACTACTACTACTACTACTGATACTATTACTACTACTGATACTATTACTGCGTCGACTGTGGGTGAATTATCGCCCTTTGATGTAGCGCATGGGTATTGGTAGCATTACTGTCGTGCTATAATTTTAAAGAGTTAAATTTTTTAAATTCTGTCAAGGACTTTTGCAAATTATGTCCATATGTTCAGGTCGACAAGATAACGTATTCAAGAGCCGAGATCGATAGTTCGGGTGAATTGTGATGAAATTCTAACTGAAATCAAAACGAGAGAAACACAAGTAAAAACCACTAAATGAGCCAGAGTATCATCATCTGATAAACACAAAAAGAAATACATCTAAATATATATATATATATATATATATATATATATATATATATATGCAATAAAATATTATATATATAATAAAGTATTATATATATAATGAACTATTATATATATAATGTACTTTCATATATATATATATGCTATGTACTATTACATTTATATAATGTATTTTCATATATATACAATGTACTATTATATATATAAATGTACTATTACATTTATATAATGTACTATTACATTTATATAATGTACTATTACATTTATATATAATGTACTATTACATATATATATAATGTACTATTACATTTATATATAATGTACTATTACATATATATATAATGTACTATTATATATATATAATGTACTATTATATATATCGTGTACTATTATATATATATAATGTAATATTATATATATACATAATGAACTATTATATATATACATAGTGAACTATTATATATATATATAATGAAATGTAATATATATATATAATGAAATGTAATATATATATAATGAAATTTATATATATATATAATGAAATGTAATATATATATAATGAAATTTATATATATATATATATAATGAAATGTAATATATATATAATGAAATTTATATATATATATAATGAAATTTATATATATAATGAAATGTTATATATATAATGCAATGTAATATATATATATATAATGAAATATTATATATATATATATAATGAAATATTATGTTTATAAGAGTATCTTCATCTAATAAAGACAAAAATGAATATATGTAAATATATAAAAAAAATATACATAAAATATTATAAATGTTTTTTACAAGTACGAAAAAAATTGAGTGATGAAATATTTCAAATGTTTTTGTTTTTTTTAAGATTCAAAATAAATATCAATAAAAAACGTAGGCGAGACATAACGGATACGTTTTTCAAAAACGAACACATGGAGGTGACTTGAAATGTTTTTTTTAAATAAACCACAATTATATAAAAAAAAGAGAAGAAAATGTTGTATATTGTAAATAAAATGACTTCATTATTTCCCCAAAATTTGGTTTGAATTTTTTTGACATACGTTGAAAAAAATCTGAAAAAACCCCCCTAACCTTCAGAATATGCATGCTCAATATGTTTCGCTTTCTTTAACACATTTTATATATGTAAAAGTGTTTTTATATTCATATACAAGGTGATCACAAAAAAGGATTTCCAGCAGATAAAGAATATAAGTTTATTTTATATAGAAGCAGGAAGACCCGAAGTTGCTCGGGATTGGACGCGGAACTCTGTTACCCTGACTCCACCATATCTTTTTCATTTCATTTTTTTATAGTATTTTGTATTTTATGAGCGGAAATTCCAGTTTTATCCTTTATATCTTGTATATTGTTTCCGTGAATTATATGAACATCTGGCGCGAACGCAGACCCCACGATATAATTGTAACACCTTTGCTCAAACTGAAACATACTTATGTAAGTACTCTGGTAAATATTTAAGAATATATATGGTTATGGGGATCTCTCTATGTCTCTCTCTGTCTCTCTGTCTCTCTATCTCTGTCCATGTCTCTCTGTCTCTCCCTCCCTGTCTCTCCCTCTCTGTCTCTATTTCTCTGTCTCTCCTTCTCTCTCTCTCTCCTTATCTCTCTCTCTCTCTCAAAACCACATGTAAGGGTTTGGACATATTTTCATTCTATGGACATCTGGCGCGAACGCAGACCCCACGATATAATTGTAACACTTTTGCTCAAACTGAAACATACTTATGTAAGTACTCTGGTAAATCTTTTAGAATATATATGGTTATGGGGATCTCTCTATGTCTCTCTCTGTCTCTCTATCTCTCTATCTCTGTCTCTCCCTCTCTGTCTCTCCCTCTCTGTCTCTATTTCTCTGTCTCTCCTTCTCTCTCTTTCTCCTTATCTCTCTCTCTCTCAAAACCACATGTAAGGGTTTGGATATATTTTCATTCTATGGACATCTGGCGCGAATGCAGACCCCACGATATAATTGTAACACCTTTGCTCAAACTGAAACATACTTATGTAAGTACTCTGGTAAATCTTTTAGAATATATATAGTTATGGATCTCTCTCTCTCTCCTCTCTCAAAACCACTTGTAAGGGTTTGTGACATATTTTCATTCTTTGGACATCTAGCACGAACGCAGACCTCACGATATTATCTTTGGACAGAACAGTTCGAGTTTCATGTTCGACGCAACAGCAACATCAGATGAACTTATTACTTTTTGTATTACATTTTCAGCGATCGGGCGATCCCATATTTTAAAAAAGGAATGGAAGGTGCTAACGTACGTAAGAATATGCAATTGCTTTAACGTATCATTATATTTTTTGTGGTGAGGCCTAGTGATGTATTTCGCATTGATTGGTTGGGAGTGGTGCAAACACAATGACATTTATTGAAATAATTGTTGGCAAATGAGTTGTTTTAAACCTTTTCAAGGTAAACCCAGTATTTTCCGAATCAAATGACCGAGTGCGTAGTGTGCAATCTGAACCCTAACTGAAAGTCCTTGGACCCATAATACTATTACCATTTTTTTCGTTTCTTAATTTCTAAACTTTTCAAGTTAAAATGAAGCATACCGCTGTATTCTCTTTTTATGGATGTTCGACGGAAACGCAGACCCCACGCTATTATTTTATCTCTTTTTGATACAAATTATACTAATTCAAGTAGCCTTCAGTTTAAATATATTTATGGTTATGGGAATCTATTTCAAAAGAGGGGGGGGGCAAAGCCTGGGAGGGTGGACCTCCTAGAACTGCACAGAACAAATTCACAGACGGGCGGAATCAAGCCCCGAAGGACAAGATGACACCGGTCTAAAGGGTGCAGTACCTATCGGAACAGATACTACACTTTAATCTTGGCTAAAAAGCCGAGTGACAAGCCATGTTCTTTGAACCGAATTAACAGGAACCTTGTATTTGCTTACAATACGTTTAGAGCCGATCCGTTTCTTTTTTGTTGTGTAGTTGTATGAAGCTTCGGATCTTTCAAAGAGATTCTACATATTCTCAATAACGTATGTTAAAAATAAATTTGAACAACATTGGAAGGAGAAAGGAAAGGCTATTTGTGGTGTGCTAGAAAGACGATTTCTTGCTGTGAATGTCGTACTAGGAGGAACCAAAGATTCGAGCTCAGTCGATCATCTTCCATGAAAGTAACGATAGAGTAGAGAGAGACTAGCAACCTCTCTTTTGTGGTAAAGGAGTTGTAGGAAAGAGAAGAGGCTAATGCTGAAAGGATTTTTCTGTCATACGCTTAAACAACAGGCTTTCATATTTGGAACACCCTAAAGAAAGAATAAGTGGGGCCACGGAACGTATGACTAACGGGGGTCACAACGTTACACGTCGTATACGGCTTTCTTGGATTTATGCTTTCAAAACTGGTCACTTAAGATTAGAGAACATGTTTCAAAAGTCACACGAAGCAGAATCAAATGAATAAGGAGGATGTTCCAAAAGTCACACGAAGCAGAATCAAATAAATAAGGAGGATGTTCCAGGACGGCGATGTTGTTCTTGGTCAGGAACTTTTCAGTGCGTCATGTGCAGCTGAATTGCTATAGGTAAAAAGCGATGTAAACGTATTCCTGTGAATACCGCATTGGTTGCAGAAAGCTAAAATTGCAGTTAACTTTTGCACCACTTTGCACCAATCTGACCACTTTTATCTCCGCAGATTATCTGGACGGTGGCAGCTCATCAAGTAGGCAGCTTGAGTCTTGTTGGAAGACGACACGTAGCAGTAATTAATTTCTCTCCTCTCGTTGTAGTCGTCTTCTTCTTAATAACAAAGAAGGTAGCCTCCCTCTACCGAGCTAGAAATCTTCTCACACCTGACAGTATCTTATATCTCGACAAAGCCACCATTTGCCCATGCATGGAGTATTGTCGTCACATCTTGCTAGTGCACCAATCCCTAATCTTTCCCTCTTAGACAGGGCCCAAAAAGAACCTCTGATCTAATAGGTCCTACACTCTCTAGCAAGCTGCAACCTCTCCTCCATCGTTGCAATGTTGAATCACTGTGCTTATTTTACAAGTACTTTAATGGAATGTACTCCGATGAACTTTCTGCACTGATGTCCCCTCGGCGTATATACCCCCGACTGATCCGTCAATCACAAAAATCCTACCTCTTACCTGTAGAGGTTGCCAGGTGACGAAAGGCGTTCTACTCAAAAAGCTTCTTTCCTCGAACTGCTGGCTTTTGGAACTCCCTCACTGCTCCCCATTTGTCTAGCTGTACCAAAATGCAGAAATATAAATGTAATGTGAACAAACAACTCGCTGCACAACTCCCAACTTAGGATGTTCCTGTAGGTATGACTCTTAGTTAACAGCCACTTCTTACGACTCAGGGGCAATCTGCCTTGTTTGGTAAATGTTATCAATAAAGAACAGCACTAATTCATTTGTGATTGAACAAAAATTTTAGTATTTTATTTTTACAATTTACTACTGTGTATTTGTATAAACAGAAAGGGTGGCCGAAAATTAATTATTATTATATAATTAAATATTATTAAACTATCATTTATATGCTTGGGGTTGATTGTTTTCAAAAAATAATTTATTTGTTTCTATTCCTCTTTCTTTCTTACTTTCTTTTTATTTTACGCTCTGTTCTTTGCTTTTGTTTTTCTTTCTTTCTTTCTTTCTTTTTTATTCCATGTTCTTTGCTTCTGTTTCACTTTCTTTCATTTTTTCTTTCTTTCTTTTTACGCTATGTTATTTGTTTCTTTTTTTTGTTTTTTTTGTTTTTCACATCATGTTCTTTGCGGCTGTTTCCCTTTCTTTCTTTCTCTTTTCTTTCTTTCTTAATTTTTATCCTATCTTCTTTTGTTGCACTTTCTTTCTGTCATTATCTTTCCCGTTTTTTCTTTCTTTCTTGATACCCTATATTATTTCCTCTTATTAATCTTTCTTTTTTCTTTCTTTTTTTCGTTCTTTTTTTCTATGTACGTTGCTTCTGTTTTTCTTTCTTTCCTTTTTTCTTTCTTTCCTTTTTTCTTTGTTTTTTTTTTACCCTATGTTATTTGTTACTGTTTCTTTCTTTTCGCTTTCTTTTTTCTCTCTTTCATCTTTCTTCTTTTTTTTCTCGCTAAGCTTGGATTTCCACTTTTTCCCTTGCTGTTTGCAATTTATTTAATTTTTGTAAAGCTAACTTCATAAGAATACACCCATTACATGAATTCACAGATAACATTCATGACGCATTTACAAAAAAATAAGGTTTAAAGAGATTGTCAGATAGACAATGTACGCCACCACGAGAGGATTAGAATCAAATGGTTGGAATAGATAGAAGATTTCTTAAGAGGACTTGATTTTCCAAGAAGACGGCTCAACAATTATTTTTATACATTAAACTTGAATACGAACATGTTAGGAAGTAGCTTTGTGGTTTTTTTTGTCCACAGAATGGATGTTCTAGGAAGGAAACTTTGTTCATGGAAGTTGCCTTTGGTTTTAGGTACAGAGAAAAAGAGAAAGGGGAGTTATTGTGCCGCACTGGGTGTCAGAATTTCTTGGAGAGATTTGAAGAAGTTTGCAATGTAAAAGGAGGATATTTTAAGCATGTAGGAGACGAAACAGTTTTTATGTAATGCTTGAAACAAGCTTAAATTAAAACAATGAATAGCCAATGCCGTAACTGTAAACCAACTTTTGAGCCACCCTGTATAATATCCCAAACTCCTCCATCATGAGCAGCTATCTAAGAACCCGAACGTTCTCTCTGCTGATTCAATGAAAAATAGAAGATTTGATCTGCTCAGTTGTCACGTCGCACTAGCGACGTCCTGTCTGCCTAGACACGTATCTCTAACTCGACATCTAACGAACATTTTCACTTTACATAATTTCAACATGACGTGGAAATTTTCAATTCTAACCTTATTTTTACACATCCACGTGTCCCCCTTTCGCCCATAGATCACACAGCACGCAGTTACACCAGTCACGTTACATTTCAGACACACTTATTTAATGAAACAAAAATGAATACCAGTATGAATTACTCTTGGGATCGGACAGGAATTTTTCTGGTGTTTTATTAGTCGCTTTAAAGGTCGCATGTGACCAATACGCTGGGGATGCAGTTGTAAACTTTCTGTAAGTTTGCAAATCTCTAAAAGCTATTACCAATATTTTCCGCCAATTCTTTCAGTGATATATATATATATATATATATATATATATATATATATATATATATATATATATATATATATGTTATATGAGTCATCCACAGACACGTGTTTCGTGTTTTCGAGATTCATCAGAGCGGCTCGAGCCAGCTGTCGCCCAAACCCCAATGATCTCTCTCGCTCTCTCTCTCTCTCTCTCGCTCTCTCTCTCTCTCTCTCTCTCTCTCTCTCTGTTATATATATATATATATATATATATATATATATATATATATCTGTTTCGGATTTTTTTAGATGAGGGTTGGCAATTTGTAGAATTTGGAATATTCGGACTACTGTTCTCATCTTGGATGTTTTTATCAACGTTTCGGTCGATGTAACCTCCGACCTTCTTCAGGTGTGATTTGTCGAACTTAGGAACATTACTGTCGAACTCGAGAATGTGGGCGGAATTTCGAACGGAACCCTTTATTAAATCCACGGGGGTAGCATGCTCTCGTTCCATCTGCCATGACTGGGAAGAAGTCTTCAGTAATTCACAATTCAGCTCCTTTCGTGGAAGAAATCAACAGTGCTCCCATTCATTCCAACTAGATAGTGAGTCTAGATGTAGGGAGTCTGTTCACAAAAGTACCCACTGATGATACCCTGACGGTTATACGAGATAGGTTGACTTCCGATGCTTCACGGAAGGAACGCACTTGTATCCCAATTGATAATATAATGGAGATGTTGACCTTCTGCATAGAAACCGCATACTTCGTGGTAGTATCTGCTATATAACGACAGGAAGAAGGCCTAGCTATGGGTTCACCATTGTCCCCAGTACTGACCAATATCTACATGGAATACTATGAGGAAATGGTGTTACAAACAACACCACTGCAGCCAACAATGTGGCTGCGATATGTAGATGATACATTCATACCCTGGCCTCACCAGGAAGACGTTCAAATATTACTGGACCATGAGAACTCTTTCCGCCCATCTGTACAGTTCACGATGGAAAAAGAACATAACAACACATTCTCCTTCCTAGATGTGATGATAACTCGCACTGACCAGGGGTTTAGATCATCTGTGTATCGAAAGCCAACTTTCACTGGACAATATCTAAATTTCAACTCCCACCATCCATATAATGTGAAGAAAGGAATGGTCTAGTTCCTACAACATCGAACAAAGACAATATGTTCGATACATATCAAGAGGAAACGGATAGTTTAAGAGAAACCCTCCACCGAAACAACTATCCAGAGAGCACGACATCAGCTCCAACAAATCTAGACACAACACCACAGTTTGTATACAATATATGAACAATTGCAAAGAATATGCAGGAGCAACTCAACTCTCCGAAAGCATCTTGTGAAAGTCAAACCCCCTACGGAAAAAGTCATGACTAAGAACTGTGTGTATGCAATTCCATGTAAGTGTTGTAAAGGTAAAGGTAAAGGTCGCATAGCCTCGACGCACACGAGTGTCGTTGCCGACATCGCACACTGCCCATGGCCGTAGCGGCGGTGATTTGTTAATCATCGTGTCTAGGGCACAGCATATGGAAGGCGGAGCCCATCCCTCTCCTTCGCTGCCTTGAACCTTCCCTGAGTTTTAGTCAGGTACCCATTTACTGCTGACAGAGGGAGTTTTCAGACCCGAAAATTCGCATGCCGTGAGTGGGATCGAACCCGGGTCGTCCAGCCCAAAGACAAGTGCTATAACCACTCGTCCACAGGCCGAGTGTGGAAAAGTATACAAAGGTAAGGCTCGAAGAACACCGGAAAGCCGTAATACGTGGAAAAATCGAAAAGTCAGGTATGGCTGACCACATATGGAGGGAAAAGGAAACCATCTACCCTTATGGGATGAAGTAAACATTATAGATAAGGAAGAACGGTGGAGAGTAAGACGACTCAAAGAAGCAGCACATATGTTAGGCGACAATGACTTACTAAACAGACCTAGTATAGAATTTAATACAATATGGGAACCTATAATTATAAATAATAGATAAGTAGTGATCTATAGTGATAAGTAGATCAAAAACAAGAATAGGTTTAAGGCTTCCAAAATTCATACTAGAATTGTCCGCAGTGGTATAGTACTAAGTACAATTCAGTTCTAAGTGAAGGTTCAATCCTCAGTGCGGGCGATACAAAGAATTGCGAATTACTGAAGATGGGACGAGAGCATGCTATCCCCGTGGATTTAATAAAGGGTTCCGTTGGAAATTTCGTCCAGATTCCTGAGTTTGACAGAAAGATTCCCAAGTTCGACAAAGTACACCTGAAGAAAGTCGGAGGTTACATCGGCCGAAACGTTGTGATAAAAACACCCAATATTATATTCCAAATTCTACATCTCTCTCTCTCTCTCTCTCTCTCTCTCTCTATATATATATATATATATATATATATATATATATATATATATATCACTGTTGCAAGACCATACGTATTTTCTAGTTACATTGTCACAAAAAAAAATGATAATTACATAAAATCTTCCGGCGTTGATGTTAAGAGAACAGATACTATGCTTTGATCTGAGCCAACATGCCAAGGAGCAATAAATAATTATTCTTTTGTGATTAGTCATTTTTAAATGAGTGAAAAAAATCTAGATTGAATCGAAATTTATAAGTGTAGTATCGGTTCTGTTGTGATAAAACCGTCCTCCCAGGAATTACCTCATCCGTTTTAAGGGGTGTCGGAAAATCCTCCAGTTTATTAAATCCCTCTTTAAATTCAAAACAAATAAAATAATTTCTAAATAGTTAAAATTAAAAACTGAATTGACAAAATGGATATTTCCGTTTAGTGTTCAATTGTACTATAGGGTTTGTTTGAATATCACGCTTATTTCTTTTGATTTCTGCACACATTTTGGATGACATTTATTAATTAGTCTTAAATTGTATTTTTTATCCTGAAAAAAAAAAACTTAATCTATTTTTTGAAGACTTGAAAATCGAACTTTAATGAAAAGCTTTAATCGTCCATATTGTAATTTCCTGTTATTTTTTGCGCGGTGGACATCTATAAAAATGGAAATACGTTTGACTTAATTTTATTTATAAAAAATGTTTAGTGTCTGCGTTTATTTTCACATCTATGAATAGGAAATACATTTTACTTTATTTTGTTCATAAAAATGTTGTGGGGTCTGCGTTCGCCCTTGACATCCATAAATAATGTTATTTTATTGATAACAATAATAATTTAATATTTATTTTGACTTAACTACGTATCGTATGTAGTTCTGTAACACTTATATAATACTCCCAGCCAAACAAAAAATATGCGACCAAAAGGAGCATATTTTTGTAAGTATACTAAAAATAAATATGTTATCATTTTTGTCAATTTTTAATTTGTCGTATATATATATATATATATATATATATATATTAGTAAATTATTTTAGCCTGAAGATTCCCCCTGGGGATAAAACGCGAGAGCCTCTGTGTAGCTTAATTGCCATAAATATATTTTCATAACTTATTACCTAGCTCTACTTAGGTATCGAGCACTGTTGAAGTAAATTCTGAAAATTGATACATAAAAAATGATATCTCCTTATAAAATTGTATGTGGATACATGAAATAGTAATATATATATATATATATATATATATATATATATATATATAATAGCTGTTTCGTGTCATCACGACTGTTCAGTATCGCTAGATATAGCAAGTGTATCAACGCCGACATTTGAAACCCGAACGCTAGCTCACTACCCAAAATACCCGTACCTGTATATCTTTTCACTGGTGTTCCCTTTTTCTGGTCTACGCTGCCCTTTTTGTTGGTGCGCATTATCTACTTTCACCTCCAGTCATCTGGGGCACCCTGACTCGGACGAGTTGAGAGATTCTTTAAACAGGGATATCGATCCGCCCGATTGACAGAATAGCTGGAGTCAAGCCAATTGACACGAACAGGGAAATCGCGATGAACACAAATGAAACAGATTATCTTATTTTATAAAACCTCGTATCCCCCCCCTCCACCTACCTCCCCGCTCCCCAAATAAAAAATAAAATAAATGAAATACCCACTTAAGCACTTCCCGATAATATTCCACAATTGGTTGCCATTGGAAACTGTTGCTGAGAGTAATTGCTTTCATGGCCGCCTCGTCTAACAATACGGTTAAACGGCTCGTCTGTAATGCCAAGCGTTTGTTTGGAGTATCATCTATTTGGCTCAGCCATCTGCGCATTCTAGACCGGTATCGATTGAACTGGATAAACATGCGTTTGATGATGCGCAGAAACACACACACACACACACACACACACACCCACACACACACACACACACCCATACGCACATACGCACAATATATATATTATATAAATGAAATAAATACATTGACTGATCAAAGTTATGTCATACTGTGAATTATTCTCAGTATCGAAGCAAAGAAGTGCCAACACGTGTTTCTAGGAGAAGTCAAAGCATAATTTAACAAATTCTCCCGTCGTCGGAGCATTGTTGTCAAATGAAAACCATACACCATTAAAAAGTAAACTTCACTCAAAAAAAGTCTACAAATGTCCAGGGAAACATCACCAAACAAAGCAATGCCGAAATGGGAATTGACGCATTTTATAGAATTATCTGCCCTTGTCTTTTGAATTCTTCCGATTTAAAAACTCTACCGAATGGAAGAACACATCGGTTTTCGAATGCTACATGTAAGAGTTTATTTTTGATATATTTTCTCGGTTATTCTACCTGAATTTTGTATTCACTTTTTAGAGTCTATTACATAAGCCGTTTTCGATGTGTAAACGAATTTTTCCGAACATTCGAATCTGAGCGATGTGAAATCTTGTTTAAGTGGGTCAATTTTCATTTCGTCATTGCTTTTTATGCTGTTGTTTTCATGGGTATTTGTAGATTTTTGCATGAAGTTTCTACTTTTATTGTGTAAGGTTTACATTTGAAACCAATTTTTTGACGACAGGGGTCTTTTGTTTACTGCCCAAATTTGTTCATCTATGTTTTAGATTCTTTCTAGAAATACGTGCTAGCTGTTCTTTTCTTCGAAACTGATTAGGAATCACAGTATGACATAACTTTGATCTGTTAATTTATTTATTTTAGCTCTATTGCATTTTTAAAAATAATTATTAAAAGGATGGAATATTGAGCTTCACTTGGCTCTGGAATTTGACTCCCTTAAGAATCGATCTGAAATATATGAAATAATTGTTTTTTATATAGTATTATTATAGGGCCTTCAGGTCCAATTTTGAGTATCTATTAAATATTAAATTGTTTTTAACGCCAATACTGAGTTAAAGTTAAATAAATTGTTTCGGACCATTAAAATAATTTTCAACGCCATTGATGATGTTTATTTATTCATTAATTCTTAATTATCGCTTATGATTGAATTTATGTTTTGAAAAATGATGTAAATCATAAATCTAGAACATCAAACTAAAGCTATAATTATTTTGTTATGGTAATGTTTCAAGCTCTGTTTATAAGGAAGTCAAAAATAGCTCAGTCGGTAGAACCTCAGACTGAAGATCTGAAGGTTTCGGTTTCGATTTCGATTTCAGGTCATGGTGTCCGCTTCATTTTTGGGGGAATTTATTATTTAGTAGTAATGCAATATTTCCAATTTCTAAATGTTTTCTGATATTTTGAAATGAGACAAATCCCGCAACGTATTTATTAGGTTGAAACAAATTATGACTGACGGACAGACGGACAAAATCTCTAATTTAAAAGACCATAACACGTATACAAGGTGTACCCCTCCCAAAAGATGTGTTCACCCTTTGAATTGTTATAATTCATTCAATTTACTGATTTTGATTTGAGAACCAGATTAATGGAAGACTAGTAGAAGAGTAAGAATACACATTCAAAAATACTGACGCTAAAATTAACAAAAAGCGTAGAAAATTAACTCTCAATGAAGGTAAAGGGGTAATTTCAAAATAAATAATAATTAACCCTTACCCTAACCCGAACGCACGTATGTGTTTCGGTTAGAGTTAACTTATGAACATTGAAGAGGAATTGCTACAATACGTTTATAGGTTCATTTCCTCACTATATGAAAAGTCTATTGAGCAGAACGGGTTTGGATTAGAGTTCATTTGATGGACATTCTGAAATTACCCCAGGTATGTCAGTATTTTTGAATGTGTATACTTACTCTTCCACAATTCTATCGATTCAAAGAGTGCATACATCTTTTGGGGGACACCCGAATATATATATATATATATATATATATATATATACATATATGGTTTTTCTTTCTTTCTTAATATGAACGACTAAAGAAAACACCGTCTTATTTACTTGAGATCGTTGTTATTAATGACTACCGATCGAAACATCGTCATATCAGTGTCGCTTTTTTACATGTTTGTATGAATAAAAATATTAATATATATAGTGACAATATAAATAAACACTGACTTAAAATAAAAACTGCTTTGAAACAGCTGTAAACAACTATCAGTGTGCGTATGCTATTGATTTGGAACTTCATTTGAAAAGCGATTTAAATCGTCAAAATACGTATGTGTGTATATATATATATATATAGAGAGAGAGAGAGAGACAGACAGAGACAAAGAGTTATGATACTAAAAGTAGTATATAATATTGAATACGAATTTAAAGATAAATGATGTATCCTTAAATGATAATCTATCATGATAATAGAAAGCTAAATATAGTGAATAGAGCAATACATTCAGAAGATGATTGATGAAAATAAAAAGTTGTGCAAATACAATATTTATTAAAACATCAGAAGTTCAACTGCAATAAGTCTAATTTTTTTGAAAATCCATGGGTTAAGGATAATGAGACTTTTTGCTTTTAAATTTCTGATGTTTTAATAAATACTGTATTTGTACAACGTTGTATTCTCCTCATTCATCTTCTGAATCTCTATATATATTTATACACACAGGGTGTCCCAAAAAGATGTGTTCACCCTTTGAATTGTTATAACTCATTCAATTTACTGATTTTGATTTTCAAACAAAATTGACGAAAGAGTAGGAGATTAAAAATACACATTTTTAAAATACTGACAGAAAAACTAACAAAAACTTAGACAATTAACCTTAAAGGATACTTTCGGTAATTCTAGAATGTTCCTTGCAGCCCCTTTCTCACATTATATACGTTGCTAGTCTTTCTCTACTCTCTCGTTATTTGCATGGATCGTGCTCGACTGAGCTCTAATATTTGGTTCCTCCTTGTAAGACATTCACAGCAAGAACTCGTCTTCCTACCACAACGAATTAACATTGTCATTTCTTCCTCAATTTCTCCAGCGCTAAGTGTAATTTACATAAACAGAGCTTTTTTGCAAATGACTTTTTGTTTGTGGACACATTACCGCGGGACTGCTTCCCCACATATTACATCATGGTCGTCTTCAAAGCAAATGTCAACAGATTCCTATCTAAAACAGTCCCTACAAATATTCGGACTTAGTTCTGGCAACCATTACATCTCATTAACTCTTATTATCGTATGAAATCTGCCCTTGATAAGTGGTGACCCCTTTTTAGTAAAAAAAGAAAATGGTTTTAAATGTCGAAGAATCAAGTTCCCACTAAAAGGGATATTTTAGATTAGGACCAAAAAATTAACCTGAGTCAAGAAGAATTCTCTCCTCTGGCCGAGCAGAAAACATTTACTACACTTTCAATTATTTATTAGTCAAATGGTCATCAAAAGTGTGAGAATTTGAGAGGGTTCCGGGGGTTATCCTCTATCTTTCCTACTGTTAACTTTACGCATTCTGACTTATTCGTCCAAGCAGTGTTGCTTTCTGTCTTTCACCATTTTGTTGACAACTTTTATTTTAGCAGTCACCACAATACCACGTTTACTTGTTGGGCGACCCTACTTAAAATGTCCCCAATTGTTGGAAAGCATTTTGAGCCTAGCCCGAAGGCCAAACGCACTAGTGTACTTATTTTAAAAAAACACAAAAAAACGCAGTTGTCTCCCTTGGATTGATGACGCACGTTAAGAAAGACTGTTCGATCGATAATGACGTCATAGATTTTGGGAGAAACAAACATGTTAAATAGTCGATTAGAAACCAACCTGTTATGTAACTCTGCTCTCACGTAATTACATACATCGTAATCAACTGACATTTGTTGAGCTTATTGACATCTTTCGTCTTTTGCCTCGCTTTAAAGTGTTTGTGTAGAATTTGCAGGTGATAGTGAGTATTATTTCACAGTAATCGCGACATAGACGCTTCTACCTTTACCTACTTTGAGGCGGGAAGTTGCCAGTCGAGTGGAGATCACAAAGACTACCGGTTATGAATGCCATCTCTTTGACAGACGTGAACCAACGGGCCAACGACCGAAGCCAAGGAGAAGCTTCATCCGCCATGATGAGACCAGACTACAGATGTGAACCAGACGGCTAGAGAATGCCCCCTCCTACTGACAATGCTCTAATGCATATAACACATCAGATAATAAATATTCCCTACATTTCAGTTTCTTTGAACTATTTTAAATAGATTTAGAGGTCATAATATTGGCACCACTTCACATTTGAAAATTCAAATGTTTCAGATTTGCATAAATTTGATTAATATTCATTAGACAATAATGAAGCAAGTTTCCCTGAATTTCAATTTCTTATTGAGACCACTTAAGCTTTAGCCTTAAATTTTAGGCATTTTCTAGAATCAAAATCATTTAATTGATTTTGATTAAAATTAGAATTATGTTTCTAGATGCATTTCTGATGGCCTCCTTCCCTACTCAGAAGCACCTGGCTTCAAGTGAAACACATTTAACCGCCTGAGAACAGGAATTGGGTCATCAAAAGTTGCTATGACAAGATGGCGTTACAAAACTGACCTAACCATCCGCGAAAATGGAGATGAATATCATACAATGCAACTCTGTCTTGTCTCCTCTCTACTGCCCAACAGGTGCAGCTTGTAAAAAGTTGCAGAGCACAGTAAAAACGCAAAGGAATGCGTAAAAAAGTGGCGAATTGTCGTATGGCCACAAGCTTCAAAGACACGCAAAGAAAGAAAACTTCATATAAACTAACAATAACTACAATTCTTAATCGGCATTGCTTGACTTTGCATCTTTCTATTTGAATAAATATGCAAAGAAGACTGTTTTCAAATTGTTCACAATCAAAATAATAAATGTATTTTAGTCTTTGAAATCCATGAGACACGGTATGTTTATTTACTTTGTAGAGTTTGGTGTGATAAGACGTTTGTTGGAGATAGCAATTTTGTAGTAGCATCTGTACTCATCTGATTCAGCTGGTTCAAGATGAAGAACAGATCGCCATTAAAATCGCTATTTAAAACGGCACACATCTTCTCTTCACGTAAATCAACATTATTTAACGATTTTATCAACAGAGAATAAGAAACAGACGGAGTTAGTCACACAAAATATAAGACGACAAGACAAGTTGGTTTGGTCGGCGGCTTTAGAGAAAAAGAATTTTATTTATTATATGTACATATTATATATATATATATATATATACATATATATATATATTTTATATATATATATTCTTATATATACATATATATATATTTTATATATATATATTCTTATATATATACATATATATATATTTTATATATATATATTCTTATATATATACATATATATATATTTTATATATATATATTCTTATATATACATTCATATATATATATTTTATATATATAAATTCTTATATATATATATACACATATATATATATTTTATATATATATATTCTTATATATATATACATATATATATATTTTATATATATATATTCTTATATATATATACATATATATATATTTTATATATATATATTCTTATATATATACATATATATATATTTTATATATATATTCTTATATATATATATTTTATATATATATTCTTATATATATATATTTTATATATATATATTTTATATATATATATTCTTATATATATATTTTTTATATATATATATTCTTATATATATATACATATATATATATTTTATATATATATATATATTCTTATATATATATACTTTATATATATATATATTTTATATATTTATATATTCTTATATATATATATTTTATATATATATATATTCTTATATATATATTTTTTATATATATATATATTCTTATATATATATATTCTTATATATATATATTTTATATATATATATTTTTATATATATATATTTTATATATATATATTCTTATATATATATTTTATATATATATATTCTTATATATATACATATATATATTTTATATATATATTCTTATATATATACATATATATATATTTTATATATATATATTCTTATATATATATATTCTTATATATATACATATATATTTTATATATATATTCTTATATATATACATATATATATATTTTATATATATTTATTCTTATATATATACATATATATATATTTTATATATATATATTCTTATATGTATATACATATATATATATTTTATATATATATATATTCTTATATATATATATATATACATATATATATTTTATATATATATATATTCTTATATATATATATATACATATATATATTTTATATATATATATATTCTTATATATATATATACATATATATATTTTATATATATATATATTCTTATATATATATACATATATATATATTTTATATATATACATATATATATATTTTATATATATATACATATATATATATTTTATATATATATATATTCTTATATATATACATATATATATATTTTATATATATATATTCTTATATATTAATACATATATATATATATATTGAATACACACACACATATATATATATATATAAATCCGTTGTGACTAGTTGAGAAGCATAGAAAAGTAGACATTATGTGATTAGATTGGAAAGACAGATAATCGATGCCAGATTTGTTTCAATGAATGAAACATTGATTCTTTTTTATTATTCAAACCAAATATTTCAGCATAAATAAAACATATATATATCTCATTTATTGAAAAAATCTTTCATCATTTATCTGGTTATCTGTTATTTAAAAATATTTTGCAAATATTGGTCTTATGTTCGTTTTATTAATATATTTTAACATGATTAATTTAAATTAATATTTATTTATATATATATATTTGTATATATTTATATATCTATATATTTATATATATTTATATATTTACACATATTTATATTTATATATTTATACATATTTTTAAATATATATATATATATATATATATATATTTATATATATATATATATGTATATATTACTAAGCTCGATTAATGAGCGTTTGTTTCTATAAGACCTTTTTTTCTGTTATATATTAATCACACAAATACATGCTAATTTATTGGTCACTTTGTGGTTTGAGTTATATTTTAAAAAATGTGTCTAACTTTTCCTTCGTGTGGAGGTAAGTAAATAGGAACAGAGTGTAGCATTAACTCCTTTCTCAAACACAAGTACAAATGCATACTACCAGGTAGCGCAAAGGGGGCGCCCTCATCCGCTTTATAAAAAGGGATGCATATACTCTATCTCTCTCTCACTGTCACTACCTGCTACAGATAACATCAGTCAGACCGTCTCTTTTTCTCTCTCTCTTTATTCTGGCTGAAGGATGCTATCACCAGGTGCTTACACATACAAGGACACTATCTCTGTATGTAAGAACTTTTCTCCACTCACGGTCATACGTACACAATACTCATACTTTCTAATATAGACATCTCCAATGGACACTTGTTCTAGTTGTACGCACACATAAGTACTACACGCACAAACGCGCATACATAATTGCACCTAAAATTACTTTGAATACGTTTTAATGAACACTATTTCATATTCCGTACCGCATACAATAAATGTTTTATTTAATTACTTTTTCTTCGAATTGTTACTTTGCTGTCATTAGTACATGCTTGTATTGTTAACACAAATATATATATACATACATGCATACATACATACATACATACATACATACATACATACATACATACATACATACATACGGTATACCCAGCACTATGCTAGTGTCGACCTGTCAAGATAAAATCAAATAAAAAATAATGTGAGTTTCTCAAAAGGTCGCTTACATATTGATTAGAAGTATACACAAATAAAGTTTTCCAAAACAAGAGCAGATAAGTCTATGAATTGTACAAAGTATGTTACGTAGTCGTTGCTGGAAACTTTCAGTTCTTTTTGAAATTAGTTAATCTAACTTCGTTTGTTCTCGTTATACTGTTGCGTCGGCCCCGTCGTCATCATCATCGTAGTTTGTTGCATTTCATCATCATCATCATCATCATCATCATCATCATCGTCTAGTGCACTGTATTTTGCCGTCGTCATCGTCGTAGTTGGGTACACTTCGCAGGCATAATCATCGCCATGATCATCTAGTGCTTGTAATCAAAACTGTTCATACAGAGAGGAAAAAGGCGAGCCCGAAGGAAAATTTCAACTGATAGAGATTTTCTAGTCATACGAATAAAAGTCACACGTTCATTGAATTTGAGAGAGAGGCTACATTTTTTAAAACTTAATTCTACTTCGTTACAGATAAACGCGGAAAGGGCAGACCAGTCGATATCAGCTTTTTAGGAATTAAATTCCCATTTTCCTTTTTTTTAATTACATCTCGATTTTACATCTGCCCACCACATTTCCAGAAACAGACTCACTAAAAACGTCTTTTTTTCCTTCACACGATATCGTGACGTCACTTTTGAAGGTGGACACCGAATTTGTCATAACACACCTGTTTGAACGTTTTCTGTTATCTTGAAACCTGAGTTCAGGCTTGTTTATCGTTTTAGTTCTAGAGCAAAATTGTTCCCAGATTTTCGTGTCAAGGTAACTTGCACTGGTCAACCTAAGTCATAATCCATACTAGCTAAAATAATCGTTCGAATTTTGGAAGTAACTGTATAGGACCACGATCTCATTATCTAATTTTTAACGTATAAATATGTGAATATGATTTATCAAACTTACATTTTAGACCAAAACTACACATGTTTTATTTGGTTACGGAATGCAAAACGAACCTGATGGTACGTTTCACAAACATCCCTGGCCATTTAGAATGAAATATCTACTTTCTATTGCAAGGAAGATCATCATAATTATCTTCCTTGACAGTAATTTGTTGGCATTGTTTCATTTCCTAATAATTATAAATAATAGCTTGTGAATATAAAATAAATTGTTTGTGTTTTTTTTGTGTCATAAATCTTTGAAGTATGTGTATCTGAACGATGACGTAGCACGTAGAGAAAGGGCCTATATCTGAGAAAAAACGAAATATTGTAATTGTTTCAGCGTCTGCATCATAAAGATAAAATATAAATATTGGATTTAAAAAAAATAAAATATCATTCTCATTTCGGGTATGACGATTGTCCTGCACATAAAAATAATGGTTGACATAGCAATCACCATGAAAGTCAATTGCTAATTTGGAATTCATTATGTCGATTCTATGACACCCGCTTATCGATTGCTAAGTATATGTGATTTATTGAAGACACGCTCTTGACTCTACAAATCGAATATCGATTCATGAACTTCGTTAATCATTTCACATGAATCGATCTTTTAGAATTGACACATTCTCTCTATATATGCAATTATGAATTATTTCATGTATACACGTATACTATTATAAGTTTATATAATATATTGCGTATAGATTTTCAGCATTTTTCAACAGTGCTCAATACGTTAATAAAGTTTAGTAGTAAAATCAAAGCTCAGCCATTGGCTAATGAAAACAATAATTCGTGGGAAAGAAATATAACGAATCAGATTTGTTAGTTACCATGTTGATACATAAAAACAAACAGTAACACAAAATATGTGCACTTAACCTGAAGATTCCTGCGGAGATGAAACGCGGATGCCTCTGTGTATATAAACGCATATATATATATAAGATGAAAAGTCAAATTACAAATATATATTACAGAATATTAATTTATTAGTAACTGTTTAAACATTAATAAGCAAATTAGTAAAATCTACAGCTGTTTATGGGCGTTTGCAAATATATACAGTATTTCAAACTGGTATGTTATATAGTAGAATCAAATAAGCATAACACGTTTTTATGTTAATATAGTTCGGATATTTAGTTATATATTACATTTTTTATTTTCCCCATATTTTCTATTTGCTGATCATGTTATTTAAGGTAAAACATTTGTTTACGTCTAGTTTTTCATTTGAATGTTGGAATCGTCTTATGTCCATGCCATGTGCGTTTAACTTTTTTTTAGACGTATTTATCTTAATTGTTATACATCGATAAAAGCATACGTAAACATTCACACAAATATGAATATATTCACACAAATATATATATATATATATATATATATATATATATATATAATTATTTCATGTATCCACATCAAATATTATAAGGAGATATAATATTTTATGTATCGATTTTCAGTATTTACTTCATAAGTGCTCAATCCGTGAGTAGAGCTAGGTAGTAAGTTATGAAAATATATTTATGGCAATTAAGCTACACAAAGGCTTCCACGTTTCATCCCAGTAGAGAATCGTCAGGCTAAAATACATGGGGTTTGTGCTGGGTGTTAATATATATACACGTGGTGTTTAGTCTAGCTAGTTAACTAATCAGATTCTTTGTTATTCCATTCCACAGGTTCATGTTTCCATTAGCCAATAGTAGGGTTTCTCACAAACAAAGGTTCGGTTGATTTTACTTCCTATTCTTTTGTTTTGTTTTGTATAGGGGTGATTAATCCCTGTTTTTTGTTGTGTCAAATTAATAGGTGACCTTAGTTTAAGATTTACGTCCTTGTATTACTATTTTTATGTGTTAGTTAAGTTCCGTTTTTTAGTTATTTATTTGTTTATTTATAAATGAATATATATATATATATATATATATATATATATATAATGTATATATCACGTTGCTATTCTGTTGACACTTATGTTTGAATAGCAAATATCAATTAGTCAACAATTTATTTAGTTCACGGGGAATAAACAAAGAAAACCACAAATGTTAGATAACGGCCGTGTGGGAATGGACGTATCTGTTGAAGATCAGGTTTGACTTGAGAGAATTAACGCGGGGCAGTCGAGTGCAGAACAGGGCTTGTTCTCACAATCGGAGCTGGCAGACGTGACAAGATTACGTGTGACGAGACCTCAGATCAAGGGTTAGTCTACACCTGCGAGAGGCTCCGTAACTTCACGGGCCTTTTGTGGGAAACAAAGGGATCTGTGATGTAACTCGTTCCCGTGAGAAGCGAGTTTTTAGCAGTCTGATTCGGAAAGCGAACTGAGAAGACGTGCGATTCACAATGTAAAGATAAGGAATATTTTCCTTCAGGGAAGACAAGCGCGAGAATCCTCCCCCCTCTAGGAATAGTTAAGAAAACATTAACAGACAACCGAAAATGCCATTTAAAACTTATCATACAACGTAACAGACAACCGAAAATACTATTTAAAACTTATCATAAAACGTAACAGAGAACCGACAATGGTATTAAAAATTGATCATACAACGTAACAGACAATCGAAAATGCTATTTAAAAATTATTATACAACGTAACAGACAACAGAAAATGCTATTTAAAACTTATCATACAACGTAACAGAGAACCGATAATGCTATTTTAAACTTATCATACAACGTAACAGACAATCGAAAATGCTATTTAAAACTCATCATAAAACGTAACAGACATTCAAAAATTATATTTTAAACTTATCATACAACGTAACAGAGAACCGACAATGCTATTAAAAATCAAGCATACAATGTAACAGACAATCGAAAATGCTATTTAAAACTTATCATACGACGTAACAAAAAAACGAAAATGCTATTTAACTTATCATACAACGTAACGGATAACCAAAATGCTATTTTAAACTTATCATACAACGTAACAGACAACCGAATATGCTATTTAAAACTTGTCATAAAACGTAACAGACATTCAAAAATTATATTTTTAATTTATCATACAACGTAACAGAAAACCGACAATGCTATTTAAAACTTATTGTACAACGTAAAGGGCAACCGAAAATTATATTTAAAACTTATCATACACCGTAACAGACAACCGAAAATGCTATTTAAAACAAGCGTCACGACCGGTGAAAATATTATTTCAAACATGAACGTGACAAACCGAGAAAAATGCTACTTCGAACAAACGCACTACATCCCGATAAAATATCATTTCTAAAAGGCGTAACAGACCATTTGAAAATGCTATCGAAAACATTAGAATTATAGGGGCCTACGGGCCCAAATTCTCCAATATATTAAATATTGAATAGTTTGTTTACGCCAATATATTAGTTAAATCAAAGTAAATTGTTTTGGATCATTAAAATAACTTATAACGCTATTTATAATGTTTACCCATTCATTTATTTTTGTTTATTATCGCTTATGTTTTAATTCATGTTTTGAAACGTGACGTAAACCATGAATTTATGATGTCACGCTAAAGTTATAATTATTTTGTTATGGTAATGTTTTAAGCTCTATTTATAAGAAAGTCTAAGCAGCTTAGTCGGTAAAACCTCAGACTGGATATCAAGGTTTCGGTTTCGATTTCCGATCATGACATCCGCTTTATTCGTTGGGAATTTATTATTTACGATTAATACAATATTTCCCTTTTCTAAAAATAGTTAAGATCTCTGATATTTCGAAATGTGACAAATTTCGCAATGTATTTATTACGTTTTAAAAATTTTGACTGACAGACGAGCAGACAGACAAATATCTATTAATATAAGGAAGAAAGAAAAATGCTATTTCAAACTGAAAATTCCATTTAAAACCTAAGCGTGACAGAGTATTGATTTACTTTTTTCCAGGAGTTAGGCACAAGGCCAGTTTTTATCTTACTCCCACAAGTAAGATGTGACCCAAGGTCGAGTCGGAAAAGTGGGGTTTAAAAATTGCCTGGGCAGCCCCGTCGGCATTTCCGGTAGAGGCGCCTCAGGCAGTAAGCAATAAACTTACTCCTCCCCAAAGAGGGGAGGCAAAGCCTGGGAGGGTGGACCTCCTAGAACTGCACAGGACAGCCCCATAGACCGGCGTAAATCAAGCCCCGAAGGCCAAGACAATACCAGTCTATGGGGTGTAGTATCCATCGGAACAGATACTACTCTTTGATCTTAGCCAAAAGGCCAAGGGATGTGTGACAGAGTAACTGAGAGACAGATGATCTTGTAGGATGAAAAAGAGTCGTGAATTGTATGAGGAAATGGTTATTGCATAGAAATCCATTTTCTAGGCCTTGCTGGGTAGCAAGAACAATGGGTTACCATAGTTTGGTTACAAACTTCATTACACTTTCCATCTAGACTGAAATAATTTTTTTTTTTCTAATCCAGAGTTCCCCCTTTTTTAGAAAATGGATTTTTCCCCGCAGTAAAACCGACCATGTGTCTAGCTCTGTACTCGTGGGGATGCAGGTAAATAGGAATAAGCATGGCCGGGAAGAGTTACGTAGACAAACATACAAAAATATGTTGAGTCGGTTGACGTGCATGTACTAGAAACATGTGGTTGATCTGGGTCATCCATCTCACCTAGGCCTAGTCGGGGCTAAGGGGCGAAACAGGAATATGCCGCCTTGACCCCTAAACACAATGAACAAGTTCAGCGGAAGTGCCTATCGTACAAAAGTGTTCTGACCGGATAATGTATCAATCACTCCGCGAGTGAGGATAAACTAATACAAAAGAAAATAGATCGTAATCATATAACTGCTACATTCTTATAGAGATGTCTTGACGCATCCTAAATACGATGCGTCTATTCAATCTACACGTTTAATGATGAAAATTCTATTTGAACCTGAAGCGTGAGGGAGCGATCGGTCACACAAGTTAAACGTCTTTCCGTTTTGTCGGCCATCTCTCTGAGTGGTCAGCAGGTATTTCCCTGCACTGATAGCAAAGATTTGAATAAAACTTGACCTTTTTTGTGCTTCGCAGATTTATCCTTATATCATAAGACTGATCAGCTGATTTTTTAGTTTCATATTTTACTATCCATTTATTGTCAATCGTAAATATTGAATAAAAAGGGAGGGAATTCGAAATGCTTGCAGTTCGACGAAAATAAGCTATTAGAGTAGAAACCCCTCCGGAGGGCCTGTGGACGAGTGGTTATAGCACTTGTCTTTGGGCTGGACGACCCAGGTTCGATCCCACTCACGCATGCGAATTTTCGGGTCTGAAAACTCCCTCTGTTCACCCAGCAGTAAATGGGTACCTGACTAAAACTCAGGGAAGGTTCAAGGCAGCGGAAGGAGAGGGATGGGCTCCGCCTTCTATATGCTGTGCCCTAGACACGGTGATTCTTAACAATGGGCAGTGTGCGATGTCGTGCGTGTCCAGGCTATGCGACCTTTACTGTGAAAGAGGTGGGATTTTGCTGATTGTCGAGTTCGTCGAGGTAACACCAGAGCAGCAATTTCATTGGATCACATTCTATTGAAGCAAGGATGCAACATTGTGGTGATGGGACTTGTTAGACAGTGTTGGACGTATAATAATGATAGTCTAGTGATTAGTGTACCAGCCCAGATGTTATAACAATGCATGGGCTAATAATGGCTTTCTAGAAGTACTACTAAAAAAACGTGTCAAACGTCTTCCCACTTTGTCATGGCTCTGTCAGACAAGTCAAGTGTCTTTTCGCGTTTTCACCCATCTTTCTGGGTGGTCAACAGGTTTTTCCCTGAAGTCAACCTAAGGATTTGAATAACTCTTAATTTGTTTGTGATTCGTAGCTAACAACTCCGCTACCCGATCCAGCACAACACCATCAGAAGGAAGAACCACTTCGCAGTTTCGGCCTCCACCCTTTGACTGCTTTTCTTTTTTCTGCCAGGAGATGGTTATGTAACACTAGTGTCATCTGCCCATGAATGCCATCAAACCAAATACCCTTTTTGACCCACCTTCCTCAACGGTAGAGTGATCAATCTGCGCTGTGTAGGAAAGTAAGCCAAGAAAAGAATCCAACTACTGAAAAAAAAATGATGAAAATGCTATTTTAAACTGAAGCGTGGGAAAACGATCAGTCGTTCGGCATTGAGATTGTTTGATGCATCTAAAATACAAGGTGCGTTTGAAATAGCATTTTCAGTTTTTTGTCACGTACAAGTTTTCAATGTTTTTTTTTGTCTGTGAAGCTTATATTTTAAATCGCATGTTCGTTGACCTTTCCCGCTTGTTTTAAATAGTATTTTCAGTAATTCGTCACTCTTTATGTTCGAATGCAATTTTCATCGGTCGCTCACGCTTAAGTTTAAAATAGTATTTTCGTTGGTCTGGCACTCGCTTGAAATATTATTTTTGTAAATTTTGGCGGAATTGAATAATCTGACTTATTCCGAATTCATAATCGTAAGCCGCTACTAATCGATAGGTTCTCTTGTACGAAACGATCATAATTTAAAAATAAGTCACAGAAAACCCTTTTCAGATAAAATTTTATAATTAAAGTCTATCAAAATTTTCTGATATTATCTTTTTGAATGAAAATTAAATGTCAAGTAAAAATTGAATTTTTACTGAATTACTGAAAACAATGAAATAATTCGAATAAAAATCGGATTTATTTTAATTTAATTATTTTTAGTGTATAATCATATCGGCTTTAAACAGTGAAAATTGAATTTAGAACGTTATTTATGACCGTTTAGTAAAAAAGGAACAGTTTATTTGATGGCGGCTTAAGGTTATGAATTCGGGATAGTGGCCACTAGGTCAAATAATTCAATGTTGCCTAAATTTTAAATAGCATTTTCCTCTTAGTTTGTAGTTGAAAACACTTTTTAATAATATTTTCGTCGGCCTGATCTGCTTAAGTTGAAATGGCATTTTATTTAATCTGTCACGATTCTTTTACATTTTTTCCGGTTGTAAAGCATTTACTTTTACTTTTAAATAACATTTTCATATTGGTCTCTCACGTATTTAGTTTGAAATAGTATTTTTGTCGGTACGACACTTGTATGAAATATCATTTTCGATTGTCTGTCACGCGTAAATTTAAAATAGCATTTTCTTTTTGGTCTGTCATGTTTTTAGTTTGGATTAGTATTTTTATCGGTCTGACACTTGTTTGAAATAGCATTTTCGATTGTCTGTCACGCGTAAATTTAAAATTGAATTTTCCTTTTGGTCTGTCATGTTTCTAGTTTGGATTAGTATTTTTATCGGTCTGACACTTCTTTGAAATAGCATTTTCGATTGTCTGTCATGCGTAAATTTAAAATTGAATTTTCTTTTTTGTTTGTCACTTTGCACTTTTTAATAACTTCTTTTGTTTGTTTGACTACGAGCAAAGTGTAGTATCTGTTCTGTGAGTACACTTAATCCTTTATGTCCTTGTTCAATGAAAAAGACATTCTCCTAGACTCAAGCAAATGCGACTGGGGACCGTTTATGAATTTTATATTCCCTGTAAGCTTCATAGCCATCAAAGCCCACCCAGGGCTAATACCAAACCAGCTATTACTGGTTTGTTAAAAAAAAGATTCTAGAGTGCTCTTTTTCGAGGAGTGAGTGATGTTTTCTACATTAAAAACCGACCTTGTGTCAAACTCTGCCCTCGTATAGAGGCGAGTTTAAAATCGGATTTTTATCGGTGTATAACACTTGTTAAAGATAGAATTTTTGTGTGCTGCTTTGGCTTGTTATCTACATATCATGAATCTACTTTGGAATGATATCTACACTTTCTAATGCGATCAACACCTTATATTGCAATCAACACGGTAGAAGAGCAAGAACAACACTTCGCCTCCTAATTGCTTCACAGAATGTGTGGTTACCGAGTCTGAAACCCTAACCAAAACCAAACCCATAACCCGAACGCTCAAAGAAGAGATCGTGCGACAGTTTAGCCAATTATTCAACGAGAAGTCGCTTATGGTTCAGTAAGCTATTCCGACGAATAGAGAGCTTACGCTAATTCAAGACACGTCATTTCTACGTAAATCATCAGCAAAATCTCGTTGATTTGTCGATCCCAACACTGTAGAACACACACAAGCAATTAAAAGAGCATGGCTTGAAGATTTGTATATTGAAAACAAAAATGAGAGGCGAAGATATGTTTTCAAGCCAAAGTATCGCTAATCGCGCAGATTGAATGGCCATAAGTTAAGAATATTGATTCTTGTTTTTCTTTCTTTCCAATTGTTTGCTTACTCGACATGACTCATTAAACGACGCGCCGTCTATCCTTGGCGATGAACGACAGTTAACAATAGAATTGATCAAGCGAAACATTGGCGGCCATGTTTAGGTTTTGTTATTACCAAAGCTTACATATCTTTTTGCCCGTTTGCATATATTTTAATTTCTCTTCTTTGTGTTCTCTTTCTAGTTTTTCACGTTTTGTCCTCCTCCTCCCCCCCCTCCTCCTCCTCCTCCTCCTTATTCTTCTTACCTGTCTTCTTATTATCATTATCTTTTTTGTACCTACTAGGAGTTCTCACACAAATCATAATGTTGGGGATCTAATTTCGTGCGTATAATATCGATATACACGTTCGTTGCCAGGACCTACGCGTTTCGTCTCTTCACTTGACCGATTAGAGAAATACACGACTTATTTAAAATGGAGGTTTGATTCGTGTTATTTACCTCATTGACAAGAGGTAGGATACAAGTTCAGGTGTGGTTTGAGAAGTCAGCGCACTAGGATAAGCGTACTCTGGCCTACAAAAAATGCCTGAGCAGTTCCGTTAAAATTCCCCGGTAAGGACGCCTCGGGCGACTTGCAATAATTTAACCCCTTGTCAGAGATAAAGTAAAGCATTGAACGAAACTATACCTCAGCGAGACAGCAACTGAAGCTTTTATTCGTATAAGAAAGATAGACATTAACTTAATATTACTGACAGCCAAGAGAAATAAATATATTTAATAAAGAGAGAGAGAGAGAGAGAGAGAGAGAGAGACACACACAGGGGGGGGGTACAGAACTATCAGAATCACTTCATGACTTGCTTCCCCTCAACCGCCCTGGAGATTGGGTCGGAAGAACTATTGCTTGACGATGGTTGTCAAATATAGCTGGAGAAGAAATCACCTTCCCGTCCGACGAGAATGGCATTTTCTCGATTTCCCTCATCACCTGAGGTCACATTCTGACTTCACAGCCGTCAATCATTCAACGAGTTCGTCGCTTAATCAGTTATTGTCCCATTCTATAATGAGATAATTAGGCTCTCATTTCGCAACAAATATCAGCGATTGATCATTGGAAACATTGAGTAGTGACCCTTGGAATATGAGTGACAACATGTGTACCAACATTTCAAACACTTTCCGTTTCTTTTAATGCCGTTCAACTAATTATGCTATATCGCAACGGTCGTTCACCATTGCTTTCTCGCTGGCAACGAGCGTTGTTCTTTTATGGAATTTTAGCGGCAATAAGTCTCCCCAAGATTCCAATACTATCCGCACCCTTCCAGTGGAGGTCTGGCTGGTGCTATCCCTTTTCGGTCTTTCCATCCTTCTTTGACCATTCAGATATATTTTGTGTAATATCAGGCTAGTTTATTAGGATTTTTTTAAACGGAAAAAATATGCTTCGCCAGTGTTCTCACTAATATTAATATAAAATAACGTCTCAATCAGTGAAGTTAAAGGCAAAATAGGAAAGATAATCTCTCAAACTAGAAAGTTAAAAAAAAAGTATATGAATATTAGTACGAACACTGACGAAGCATACGTTTTCCGTATTTTTATACGGAAGTTGTACACTCGTATAATATATTACAGATATTTATTTCCAGTATTTACTTCCATTGTGCTCAACATGTTAGTAGAGCTTAGTATACCGTTTTTTCGAGTAAACGGTATTTTCGTCCACTCCCGGCGCGGGAAGATGTGACACAGGGTAGGAAGGAGGGTATCGAAAGCCAGTGCACAAGTGCTTGTGAACTCAGGTCCCGCAAAAATAATGCCAGGGCAGCTACGTCGGCATAACCCGGTAGGAGCACCCCAAACGTTTGCTGGTAAACAAACCCCTTCTCAAAAAATAGAGGTAAATCCTGGAAGGGTGGTCCTTCAAGTACTAATCAGAAAGGGGGTCCTTCTAGTACTAATCAGAAAGGGGTCCTTCTAGTACTAATCAGAAAGGTGGTCCTTCTAGTACTAATAAGAAGGGGGTCCTTCTAGTACTAATCAGAACGGGGTCATTCTAGTACTAATCAGAAGCGGGGTCATTCTAGTACTAATCAGAAGGGTGGTCCTTCTAGTACTAATCAGAAGGGTGGTCTTTCTAGTACTAATCAGAAGGGGGGTCCTTCTAGTACTAATCAGCAGGGAGGTCCTTCTAGTACTAATCAGAAGGGGGTCCTTCTAGTACTAATCAGAAGGGGAGCCTTCTAGTACTAATCAGAAGGGGAGCCTTCTAGTACTAATCTAAAGGAGTCATTCTAGTACTAATCAAAATGGGGTGTCCTTCTAGTACTAATTAGAAGAGTGGTCCTTCTAGTACTAACTAGAAGGGGGTCCTTCTAGTACTAATCAGAAGGGGAGCCTTCTAGTACTAATCAGAAGGGGAGCCTTCTAGTACTAATCATAAGGGTGGTCCTTCTAGTACTAATCAGAAGGTAGTCATTCTAGTAATAATCAGAAGGGGGTTCTTCTAGTACTAATCAGCAGGGTGGTCATTCTAGTACTAATCAGAAGGGGGTCATTCTACTACTAATCAGAAGGGTGGTCCTTCTAGTACTGATCAGAAGGGTGGTCATTCTAGTACTAATCAGAAGGGGGGTCATTCTAGTACTAGTCAGATGGGTGGTCCTTCTGTACTAATCAGAAGGGTGGTCCTTCTAGTACTAATCAGAAGGGTGGTCATTCTAGTACTAATCAGAACGGTGGGTCCTTCTAGTACTAATCAGCACGGAGGTCCTTCTAGTACTCATCAGAAGGGGGGTCCTTCTAGTACTAATCAGAAGGGGAGCCTTCTAGTACTAATCGGAAGGGGGGTCCTTCTGGTACTAATCAGAAATGGGGTACTTCTAGTACTAATCAGAAAGTGTCATTCTAGTACTAATCAGAATGGGGGGTCGTTCTAGTACTAATCAGAAGGGTGGTCCTTCTAGTACTAATCAGAAGAGTAGTCCTTCTAGTACTAATCAGAATGGTGGTCTTTCTAGTACTAACTAGAAGGGTGTCATTCTAGTACTAATCAGAAGGGACACCCTTCTAGTACTAATCAGAAGTGGGGTCCTTCTAGTACTGACTAGAATGGGTGGTCCTTCTAGTATTAATCAGAACGGGGTTCATTCTAGTACTAATCAGAAGGGGGTTATTCTAGTACCAATCAGAAGGGGTCATTCTAGTACTAATCAGAAGGGGGTCCTTCTAGTACAAATAAGAAGAGGAGTCCTTCTAGTACTAATCAGAAGGGGGGTCCTTCTTGTACTAATCAGAAGGGAGTCCTTCTAGTACTAATCAGAAGGGAATCATTCAAGTACTAATAAGAAGGGTGGTCCTTCTAGTACTAATCAGAATGGTGGTCATTCTATTACAAATCAAAAGAGGGTCCTTCTAGTACTAATAAGAAGGGTGGTCTTTCTAGTACTAATCAGAAAGGTTGTCCTTCTAGTACTAATCAGAAAGAGGTCATTCTAGTACTAATCAGAAGGGTGGTCATTCTAGTACTACTCAGAATGGGGTCCTTCTAGTACTAATCAGAAGGGGGTCATTCTAGTAATAATCAGAAGGAGGTTCTTCTAGTACAAATCAGAAGGGTGGTCATTCAAGTACTAATCAGAAGGGGGTCATTCTACTACTAATCAGAAGGGTGGTCCTTCTAGTACTGATCAGAAGGGTGGTCATTCTAGTACTAATTAGAAGGGGGGTCATTCTAGTACTAATCAGAAGGGTTGTCCTTCTAGTACTAATCAGAAGGGTGGTCCTTCTAGTACTAATCAGAAGGTGGTCATTCTAGTAATAATCAGAAGGAGGTTCTTCTAGTACTAATCAGAAGGGTGGTCCTTCTAGTACTAATCAGAAGGGGAGCCTTCTAGTACTAATCAGAAAGGGGTCCTTCTGGTACTAATCAGAAGGGGGGTACTTCTAGTACTAATCAGAAAGTGTCATTCTAGTACTAATCGGAATGGGGGGTCGTTTTAGTACTAATCAGAAGGGGGGTCCTTCTAGTACTAATCAGAAGAGTGGTCCTTCTAGTACTAATCAGAATGGTGGTCTTTCTAGTACAAACTAGAAAGGGGGTCATTCAAGTACTAATCAGAAGGGGGACCCTTCTAGTACTAATCAGAAGTGGGGTCCTTCTAGTACTAATCAGAATGGGTGGTCCTTCTAGTACTTATCAGAACGGGGTTCATTCTAGTACTAATCAGAAGGGGGTTATTCTAGTACCAATCAGAAGGGGTCATTCTAGTACTAATCAGAAGGGGGTCCTTCTAGTACTAATAAGAAGGGGAGTCCTTCAAGTACTAATCAGAAGGGTGGTCTTTATAGTACTAATGAGAAAGGTTGTCCTTCTAGTACTAATCAGAAAGGGGTAATTCTAGTACGAATCAGAAGAGGGGGTCATTCTAGTACTAATCAGAAGGGTGGTCATTCTAGTACTAATCAGAAGGGTGGTCCTTCTAGTACTAATCAGAAGGTGGTCATTCTAGTAATAATCAGAAGGGGGTTCTTCTAGTACTAATCAGTAGGGTGGTCATTCTAGTACTAATCAGAAGGGGGTCATTCTACTACTAATCAGAAGGGTGGTCCTTCTAGTACTGATCAGAAGAGTGGTCCTTCTAGTACTAATCAGATTGGTAGTCCTTCTCGTACTAATCAGAAGGTGGTCCTTCTAGTACTAATCAGAAGGGGGTCATTCTAGTACTAATCAGAAGGGTGGTACTTCTAGTACTAATCAGAAGGAGGGTCATTCTAGTAATAATCAGAAGGAGGTTCTTCTAGTACAAATCGGAAGGGTGGTCATTCAAGTACTAATCAGAAGGGGGTCATTCTACTACTAATCAGAAGGGTGGTCCTTCTAGTACTGATCAGAAGGGTGGTCATTCTAGTACTAATTAGAAGGGGGGTCATTCTAGTACTAATCAGAAGGGTTGTCCTTCTAGTACTAATCAGAAGGGTGGTCATTCTAGTACTAATCAGAAGGTGGTCATTCTAGTACTAATCAGAAGGGGGTCATTCTAGTACTAATCAGAAGGGAGGTCATTCTAGTACTAATCAGAAGGGTGGTCCTTCCAGTACTAATCAGAAGGGTGGTCCTTCTAGTACTAATCAGCAGGGAGGTCTATCTAGTACTAATCAGAAGGAGAGTCCTTCTAGTACTAATCAGAAGGGGGCCTTCTAGTACTTATCAGAAGGGGGGTCGTTTTAGTACTAATCAGAAGTGGGGTCCTTCTAGTACTAACTAGAATGGGTGGTCCTTCTAGTACTAATCAGAACGGGGTTCATTCTAGTACTAATCAGAAGGGGGTTATTCTAGTACCAATCAGAAGGAGTCATTCTAGTACTAATCAGAAGGGGGTCCTTCTTGTACAAATAAGAAGAGGAGTCCTTCTCGTACTAATCAGAAGGGGGGGTCCTTCTAGTACTAATCAGAAGGGAGTCCTTCTAGTACTAATCAGAAGGGAATCATTCAAGTACTAATAAGAAGGGTGGTCCTTCTAGTACTAATCAGAATGGTGGTCATTCTAGTACAAATCAGAAGAGGGTCCTTCTAGTACTAATAAGAAGGGTGGTCTTTCTAGTACTAATCAGAAAGGTTGCCATTCTAGTACTAATCAGAAAGAGGTCATTCTAGTACTAATCAGAAGGGTGGTCATTCTAGTACTACTCAGAATGGGGTCTTTCTAGTACTAATCAGAAGGTGGTCATTCTAGTAATAATCAGAAGGAGGTTCTTCTAGTACTAATCAGATGGGTGGTCATTCAAGTACTAATCAGAAGGGGGTCATTCTACTACTAATCAGAAAGGTGGTCCTTCTAGTACTGATCAGAAGGGTGGTCATTCTAGTACTAATCAGAAGGGGGGTCATTCTAGTACTAATCAGAAGGGTTGTCCTTCTGGTACTAATCAGAAGGGTGGTCCTTCTAGTACTAATCAGAAGGTGGTCATTCTAGTAATAATCAGAAGGAGGTTCTTCTAGTACTAATCAGAAGGGTGGTCCTTCTAGTACTAATCAGAAGGAGAGCCTTCTAGTACTAATGAGAAGGGGGGGTCCTTCTGGTACTAATCAGAAGGGGGTACTTCTAGTACTAATCAGAAAGTGTCATTCTAGTACTAATCAGAATGGGGGGTCGTTCTAGTACTAATCAGACGGGGGGTCCTTCTAGTACTAATCAGAAGAGTGGTCCTTCTAGTACTAATAAGAATGGTGGTCTTTCTAGTACTAACTAGAAAGGGGGTCATTCAAGTACTAATCAGAAGGGGGACCCTTCTAGTACTAATCAGAAGTGGGGTCCTTCTAGTACTAATCAGAATGGGTGGTCGTTCTAGTACTTATCAGAACGGGGTTCATTCTAGTACTAATCAGAAGGGGAGTCATTCTAGTACTAGTCAGAAAGGTGGTCCTTCTGTACTAATCAGAAGGGTAGTCTTTCTAGTACTAATCAGAAGGGTGGTCATTCTAGTACTAATCAGAACGGTGGGTCCTTCTAGTACTAATCAGCACGGAGGTCCTTCCAGTACTAATCAGAAGGGGGGGTCCTTCTAGTACTAATCAGAAGGGGAGCCTTCTAGTACTAATCAGAAGGGGGGTTCTTCTGGTACTAATCAGAAAGGGGGTACTTCTAGTACTAATCAGAAAGTGTCATTCTAGTACTAATCAGAATGGGGGGTCGTTCTAGTACTAATCAGAAGGGGGTCCTTCTAGTACTAATCAGAAGAGTAGTCCTTCTAGTACTAATCAGACTGGTGGTCTTTCTAGTACTAACTAGAAGGGTGTCATTCTAGTACTAATCAGAAGGGGGACCCTTCTTGTACTAATCAGAAGTGGGGTCCTTCTAGTACCAACTAGAATGGGTGGTGCTTCTAGTACTAATCAGAAGGGGGTTCATTCTAGTACTAATCAGAAGGGGGTTATTCTAGTACCAATCAGAAGGGGTCATTCTAGTACTAATCAGAAGGGGGTCCTTCTAGTACAAATAAGAAGAAGAGTCTATCTAGTACTAATCAGAAGGGGGGGTCCTTCTAGTACTAATCAGAAGGGAGTCCTTCTAGTACTAATCAGAAGGGAATCATTCAAGTACTAATAAGAAGGGTGGTCCTTCTAGTACTAATCAGAATGGTGGTCATTCTAGTACAAATCAGAAGAGGGTCCTTCTAGTACTAATAAGAAGGGTGGTCTTTCTAGTACTAATCAGAAAGGTTGCCATTATAGTACTAATCAGAAAGAGGTCATTCTAGTACTAATCAGAAGGAGGTTCTTCTAGTACTACTCAGAATGGGGTCGTTCTCGTACTAATCAGAAGGTGGTCATTCTAGTAATAATCAGAAGGAGGTTTTTCTAGTACTAATCAGAAGGGTGGTCATTCAAGTACTAATCAGAAGGGGGTCATTCTACTACTAATCAGAAAGGTGGTCCTTCTAGTACTGTCAGAAGGGTGGTCATTCTAGTACTAATCAGAAGGGGGGTCATTCTAGTACTAATCAGAAGGGTTGTCCTTCTAGTACTAATCAGAAGGGTGGTCCTTCTAGTACTAATCAGAAGGTGGTCATTCTAGTAATAATCAGAAGGAGGTTCTTCAAGTACTAATCAGAAGGGTGGTCCTTCTAGTACTAATCAGAAGGGGAGCCTTCTAGTACTAATGAGAAGAGGGGGTCCTTCTGGTACTAATCAGAAGGGGGGTACTTCTAGTACTAATCAGAAAGTGTCATTCTAGTACTAATAAGAATGGGGGGTCGTTCTAGTACTAATCAGAAGGGGGGTCCTTCTAGTACTAATCAGAAGAGTGGTCCTTCTAGTACTAATCAGAATGGTGGTCTTTCTAGTACTAACTAGAAAGGGGGTCATTCAAGTACTAATCAGAAGGGGGACCCTTCTAGTACTAATCAGAAGTGGGGTCTTTTAAGTACTAATCAGAATGGGTGGTCCTTCTAGTACTTATCAGAACAGGGTTCATTCTAGTACTAATCAGAAGGGGGTTATTCTAGTACCAATCAGAAGGGGTCATTCTAGTACTAATCAGAAGGGGGCCATTCTAGTACTAATAAGAATGGGAGTCCTTCTAGTACTAATCAGAAGGGTGGTCTTTCTAGTACTAATGAGAAAGGTTGTCCTTCTAGTACTAATCAGAAAGGGGTAATTCTAGTACGAATCAGAAGAGGGGGTCATTCTAGTACTAATCAGAAGGGTGGTCATTCTAGTACTAATCAGAAGGGTGGTCCTTCTAGTACTAATCAGAAGGTGGTCATTCTAGTAATAATCAGAAGGAGGTTCTTCTAGTACTAATCAGAAGGGTGGTCCTTCTAGTACTAATCAGAAGGGGAGCCTTCTAGTACTAATGAGAAGAGGGGGTCCTTCTGGTACTAATCAGAAGGGGGGTACTTCTAGTACTAATCAGAAAGTGTCATTCTAGTACTAATAAGAATGGGGGGTCGTTCTAGTACTAATCAGAAGGGGGGTCCTTCTAGTACTAATCAGAAGAGTGGTCCTTCTAGTACTAATCAGAATGGTGGTCTTTCTAGTACTAACTAGAAAGGGGGTCATTCAAGTACTAATCAGAAGGGGGACCCTTCTAGTACTAATCAGAAGTGGGGTCCTTCTAGTACTAATCAGAATGGGTGGTCCTTCTAGTACTTATCAGAACAGGGTTCATTCTAGTACTAATCAGAAGAGGGGTTATTCTAGTACCAATCAGAAGGGGTCATTCTAGTACTAATCAGAAGGGGGCCATTCTAGTACTAATAAGAATGGGAGTCCTTCTAGTACTAATCAGAAGGGTGGTCTTTCTAGTACTAATGAGAAAGGTTGTCCTTCTAGTACTAATCAGAAAGGGGTAATTCTAGTACGAATCAGAAGAGGGGGTCATTCTAGTACTAATCAGAAGGGTGGTCATTCTAGTACTAATCAGAAGGGTGGTCCTTCTAGTACTAATCAGAAGGTGGTCATTCTAGTAATAATCAGAAGGGGGTTCTTCTAGTACTAATCAGTAGGGTGGTCATTCTAGTACTAATCAGAAGTGGGTCATTCTAGTACTAATCAGAAGAGGGGTATTTCTAGTACTAATCAGAAGAGGGGTATTTCTAGTACTAATCAGAAGGGTAGTCCTTCTCGTACTAATCAGAAGTTGGTCCTTCTAGTACTAATCAGAAGTTGGTCCTTCTAGTACTAATCAGAAGGGGGTCATTCTAGTACTAATCAGAAGGGTGGTCCTTCTAGTACTAATCAGAAGGAGGGTCATTCTAGTACTAATCGGAAGGGGGTCATTCTAGTACTAATCAGAAGGGGGTCTGCTAGTACTAATCAGAAGGGGGTCATTCTACTACTAATCAGAAGGGTGGTCCTTCTAGTACTGATCAGAAGGGTTGTCATTCTAGTACTAATCAGAAGTGGGGTCCTTCTAGTACTAATCAGAAGGGTGGTCTTTCTAGTACTAATCAGATTGGTAGTCTTTCTCGTACTAATCAGAAGGTAGTCCTTCTAGTACTAATCAGAAGGGGGTCATTCTAGTACTAATCAGAAGGGTGGTACTTCTAGTACTAATCAGAAGGAGGGTCATTCTAGTACTAATCAGAAGGGGGTCATTCTAGTACTAATCAGAAGGGGGTCATTCTAGTACTAATCAGAAGGGTAGTCCTTCTCGTACTAAGCAGAAGGTGGTCCTTCTAGTACTAATCAGAAAGTGGTCCTTCTAGTACTAATCAGAAGGAGGTCATTCTAGTACTAATCAGAAGGGTGGTCCTTCTAGTACTAATCAGAAGGAAGGTTCATTCTAGTACAAACTAGAATGGGGTCATTCTAGTACTAATCAGAAGGGGGGGTCTTCTAGTACTAATCAGAAGGGGGTCATTCTAGTACTAATCAGAAGGGTGGTCCTTCTAGTACTAATCAGAAGGAGGTCATTCGAGTACAAATCAGAAGGGGGGCATTCTAGTACTAATCAGAAGGGTGGTCCTTCTAGTACTAATCAGAAGAGTGGTCTTTCTAGTACTAATCAGAAGGGTTTTCCTTCTAGTACTAATCAGAAGGGGGTAATGCTAGTACTAATCAGATAGGGGTCCTTCTAGTACTAATAAGAAGAGTGGTCCTTCTAGAACTAATAAGAAGGTGGTCCTTCTAGTACTAATCAGAAATGGGGTCATTCTAGTACTAATCATAAGGGGGTCATTCTAGTACTAATCAGAAGGGAGGTCATTCTAGTACTAATCAGAAGGGTGGTCCTTCTAGTACTAATCAGAAGGGTGGTCCTTCTAGTACTAATCAGCAGGGAGGTTTATCTAGTACTAATCAGAAGGAGAGTCCTTCTAGTACTAATCAGAAGGGGGCCTTCTAGTACTTATCAGAAGGGGGTCGTCCTAGTACTAATCAGAAGGGGGGTCTTTCTAGTACTAATCAGAAAGGGGGTCATTCTAGTACTAATCAGAAAGGGGGTCCTTCTAGTACTAATCAGAAGAGGGGGTCCTTCTAGTACTAATCAGAAGAGTGGTCCTTCTAGTACTAATTAGAATGGTGGTCCTTCTAGTACTAAGTAGAAGGGGGTCATTCTAGTACTAATCAGATGGAGGACCCTTCTAGTAATAATCAGAAGCGGGGTCATTCTAGTACAAATCAGAAGGGGGGTCCTTCTGCTACTAATCAGAAGAGGGGTCATTCTAGTACTAATCAGAAGGTGGTCCTTCTAGTACTAATCAGAAGGGGGGTCCACCTAGTACTAATCAGAAAGGGGTCATTCTAGTACTAATCAGAAGGGGAGTCATTATAGTTCTTATCAGAAGGGTGGTCATTCTAGTACAAATCAGAAGGGTGGTCTTTCTAGTACTAATCAGAAGGGTAGTCCTTCTCGTACTAATCAGAAGTGGGTCATTCTAGTACTAATCAGAAGGGGGTCATTCTAGTACTAATCAGAAGGGGGTCATTCTAGTACTAATCAGAAGGGTGGTCATTCTCGTACTAATCAGAAGGTGGTCCTTCTAGTACTAATCAGAAGGTGGTCCTTCTAGTACTAATCAGAAGGGGGTCATTCTAGTACTAATCAGAAGGGTGGTACTTCTAGTACTAATCAGAAGGAGGGTCATTCTAGTACTAATAAGAAGGGGGTCATTCTAGTACTAATCAGAAGGGGGGTCTTCTAGTACTAATCGGAAGGGGGTCATTCTAGTACTAATCAGAAGGGTGGTCCTTCTAGTACTAATCAGAAGGGGGTCATTCTAGTACAAATCAGGAGGGGTCATTCTAATACTAATCAGAACGGGGGTCCTTCTAGTACTAATCAGAAAGGTGGTCCTTCTAGTAGTAATCAGAAGGGGGTAATTCTAGTACTAATCAGATAGGGGTCCTTCTAGTACTAATAAGAAGAGTGGACCTCTTAGTACTAATAAGAAATTTGTCCTTCTAGTACTAATCAGAAGGGGGTCATTCTAGTACTAATCAGAAGGGGGTCATTCTAGTACTAATCAGAAGGGGGTCGTTCTAGTACTAATCAGAAGGGTGGTCCTTCTAGTATTAATCAGAAGGGTGGTCCTTCTAGTACTAATCAGAAGGGTGGTCTTTCTAGTACTAATCAGAAGGGGGGTCCTTCTAGTACTAATCAGCAGGGAGGTCTATCTAGTACTAATCAGAACGGGGGTCATTCTAGTACTAATCAGATGGGGGACCCTTCTAGTAATAATCAGAAGCGGGGTCATTCTAGTACTAATCAGAAGGGGGGTCCTTCTGCTACTAATCAGAAGAGGGGTCATTCTAGTACTAATCAGAAGGTTGTCCTTCTAGTACTAATCAGAAGGGTGGTCCACCTAGTACTAATCAGAAAGGGGTCATTCTAGTACTAATCAGAAGGGGAGTCATTATAGTTCTTATCAGAAGGGTGGTAATTCTAGTACTAATCAGAAGGGTGGTCTTTCTAGTACTAATCAGAAGGGTAGTCCTCCTCGTACTAATCAGAAGTGGGTCATTCTAGTACTAATCAGAAGGGGGTCATTCTAGTACTAATCAGAAGGGGGTCATTCTAGTACTAATCAGAAGGGTGGTCATTCTCGTACTAATCAGAAGGTGGTCCTTCTAGTACTAATCAGAAGGTGGTCCTTCTAGTACTAATCAGAAGGGGGTCATTCTAGTACTAATCAGAAGGGTGGTACTTCTAGTACTAATCAGAAGGAGGGTCATTCTAGTACTAATCAGAAGGGGGTCATTCTAGTACTAATCAGAAGGGGGGTCTTCTAGTACTAATCGGAAGGGGGTCATTCTAGTACTAATCAGAAGGGTGGTCCTTCTAGTACTAATCAGAAAGGTGGTCCTTCTAGTAGTAATCAGAAGGGGGTAATTCTAGTACTAATCAGATAGGGGTCCTTCTAGTACTAATAAGAAGAGTGGACCTCTTAGTACTAATAAGAAATTTGTCCTTCTAGTACTAATCAGAAGGGGGTCATTCTAGTACTAATCAGAAGGGGGTCATTCTAGTACTAATCAGAAGGGGGGTCGTTCTAGTACTAATCAGAAGGGTGGTCCTTCTAGTATTAATCAGAAGGGTGGTCCTTCTAGTACTAATCAGAAGGGTGGTCTTTCTAGTACTAATCAGAAGGGGGGTCCTTCTAGTACTAATCAGCAGGGAGGTCTATCTAGTACTAATCAGAACGGGGGTCATTCTAGTACTAATCAGATGGGGGTCCTTCTACTACTAATCAGAAGGGGGGGTCATTCTAGTACTAATCAGAAGGGTGGTCCTTCTCGTAATAATCAGAAGGTGGTCCTTCTAGTACTAATCAGAAGTGGGTCATTCAGGTACTAATCAGAAGGGGGTCATTCTAGTACTAATCAGAAGGCTTGTCCTTCTAGTACTAATCAGAAGGGTGGTCATTCTAGTACTAATCAGAAGAGGGGTATTTCTAGTACTAATCAGAAGAGGGGTATTTCTAGTACTAATCAGAAAGGTAGTCCTTCTCGTACTAATCAGAAGTTGGTCCTTCTAGTACTAATCAGAAGTTGGTCCTTCTAGTACTAATCAGAAGGGGGTCATTCTAGTACTAATCAGAAGGGTGGTCCTTCTAGTACTAATCAGAAGGATGGTCATTCTAGTACTAATCGGAAGGGGGTCATTCTAGTACTAATCAGAAGGGGGTCTGCTAGTACTAATCAGAAGGGGGTCATTCTAGTACTAATCAGAAGGGTGGTCCTTCTAGTACTAATCAGAAGGGGGTCATTCTAGTACAAATCAGAAGGGGGGCATTCTAGTACTAATCAGAAGGGGTCATTCTAATACTAATCAGAAAGGGGGTCCTTCTAGTACTAATCAGAAGGGTGGTCCTTCTAGTACTAATCAGAAGGGGGTAATTCTAGTACTAATCAGAAGGGGGTCCTTCTAGTACTAATAAGAAGAGTGGTCCTTCTAGTACTAATAAGAAAGTGGTCCTTCTAGTACTAATCAGAAGGGGGTCATTCTAGTACTAATCAGAAAGGGGTCATTCTAGTACTAATCAGAAGGGGGGTCATTCTAGTACTAATCAGAAGGGTGGTTTTTCTAGTACTAATCAGAAGGGTGGTCCTTCTAGTACTAATCAGAAGGGTGGTCTTTCTAGTACTAATCAGAAGGGGGGTCGTTCTAGTACTAATCAGCAGGGACGTCTATCTAGTACTAATCAGAAGGGGGGCCTTCTAGTACTAATCAGAAGGGGGGTCGTTCTAGTACTAATCAGAAGGGGGTCTGCTAGTACTAATCAGAAGGGGGTTATTCTAGTACTGATCAGAATGGGGGGGTCCTTCTAGTACTAATCAGAAGGGGGGGTTTCTAGTACTAATCAGAAGAGTGGTCCTTCTAGTACTAATTAGAATGGTGGTCCTTCTAGTACTAACTAGAAGGGGGTCATTCTAGTACTAATCAGATGGGGGACCCTTCTAGTAATAATCAGAAGCGGGGTTATTCTAGTACTAATCAGAAGGGGGGGGTCCTTCTACTACTAATCAGAAGGGGGGTCATTCTAATACTAATCAGAAGGTGGTCCTTCTAGTACTGATCAGAAGGGTTGTCATTCTAGTACTAATCAGAAAGGGGTCATTCTAGTACTAATCAGAAGGGGAGTCATTATAGTATGTTTCAGAAGGGTGGTCATTCTAGTACTAATCAGAAGGGTGGTCTTTCTAGTACTAATCAGAAGGCGGGTCATTCTAGTACTAATCAGAAGGGTTTTCCTTCTAGTACTAATCAGAAGGGGGTCATTCTAGTACTAATCAGAAGGGGGTCCTTCTAGTTCTAAGCAGAAGGGGGGGTCCTTCTAGTACTAATCAGAAGGGTGGTCTTTCTAGTACTAATTAGAACTATTGTTCTGATCAGGCGGACAGTGATGGACCGGCTGAAGCTACAGCGGCCCACCCTCGGCGTTCCGATTTCACTCACGAACAAGAGATTTATCCACCTTATATGAGGCTCAAAATGACCTATCATTTGTAAACCGCAGGTTGACAGTTCTAATCACCTTCACCGCGTCTCACTTTCTAATATGTAAAACTATAGTTCATTACACATATTGGTGTTCGAAGCCTTTATGTGCGGCACAGGCGATTCTTTATCGTTTACAAAAATATACAATAAGTTCTTATTAAGAACGAATTCAATAATTATATCGTTGAATAACTAATAAAATTAATGATTCGACACTTCGAAAATCTATTTTATCATTTGAAGCTGGCCTGTATTTAGGCTGACCCAACCCTACCTTTTTTACATCACCCGTCTAACCCCTCACACCAGTCTCGCTTTTCTACCTCCCTTTTCTTTAATCTCAACCTGTTTGAATTTAAATTTCAATTTCTATAATGGCTTATTAAACTTACCGATTTCTGCAGAGACACTCGTTTTTACCGGTTCTCTGTCTAAATTAAAAACTACTTGTTATCATCACATTTTGAATATCCATAAAAACTATATCTGGAAAGCCCATGGGAGTCCTTCAAATGGCTTTTAATACACAACTTACATCCTGAACTTTTACATTGCACCCCTCTCCAGCTGGATTACTTGGGCCTTTAATGGTTTAAATTCTCCAATATTCAACGGATTTTACAAATTTTTAGTCAGATTAACCTATTTTTAACCTACTGCTACAAATTTCATGAGGCCTTCAACGGTGAACTGTTTCATATATTTTCAACCTCTTCTATTTGCATTGGACATTTTCTATACTTTCTACATTTGTATTTATCTTATATTATATTCATATCGTTTTAAACTATGACTCTTGGTAATTCGTTACTAACTTATTACTATGTATTCCTCTGATGATAAGATTTCATCCTTTGAAAATCCATGGTTTAAGGAAAGAAAAAATCTTTGAATACACATTGTTTTTGACAACTGAGGACGTAATAGATATTGTATTTTTACTATCTTTATTCTCATCTGTTACTTCTCCCTCTCTCTCATATATATATATATATATATATATATATATATATATATATATATATATATATATATATATTAAATTATCTGCTGAATCAATCTCACTGTATTTGGCCTGCCAATAAAGAAGTTTTCCTCGTGGCATGATGTTTCTACATATATACTAACTTTTAACAGGTTCTGGCTTTTGAACCATTCCTGGATTTTATTTGAATCAATCACCTTCCACTACATAATACCATATTCAAATTGGATTTTTTCAGCAACTGCATTTGTACAATGACTTTCTCATAATTATTGACACTTTTTTAAAACTACTTTTGCTTTAAGCATGTCTTAAAATCCTTATTACAAATTTTAAAATTAATACTTACCAATAATTAGTAATTTATTGTATTTTTTTCATTCTGAGGATAAGAGTAATTCTTTGAAAATCCATGGAATAAAGGTAATGTTATTATATTCCTTGTTTAAACACCTGATCTATTAATAATGGAGTTTATGTATCTGTCTGTCTGAAGCCGAAACTCCATCAAAGTTGTATAACTATTTATTAAATCCCCTAGCTTCATTATATACTATGAAAAAAACCGGCATAAACACTATGGGCATTTCTCAATTTACATAAGCAATTGCTTTTGAACTTCTAATAAATTAGTATTCTCAAATATACACTCAGGATCGTTTCATTCAGATTTAATCATGTATTTAAGTAATTTTGCTCGCTACTAATCTTACTTATAAATTATGATTAATGAATCAAATTGTTTAATTAAAATAATAATTGATTTAAAAATTAATCAGTTACGTAGTTATTTTATCTACGTCCAATTGATTAAACAGCGTGCGGAACGTAAATCCATTGAAACAATCTCCCTCCGTCAATTCAGTTTGAACGCAATACAAGCGCGTAATTTGTAAACAAACGCTGGCATTTATCGTGTTACTTTAACTTACGCTGTTAAGCTTTAATTCACAAACTGTTATTATTCCATGTTTTATTTATTAAAATAAAAGATGTGATTTTATTTATTTTCTGTCAGCAACAAACATAATATAACTGATTTTAGAAACAATCAAATTGTTTAATTAAAATAATAATTGATTTAAATATTAATCAGTTACGTAGTTATTTTATCTACGTCCAATTGATTAAACAGCGTGCGGAACGTAAATCCATTGAAACAATCTCCCTCCGTCAATTCAGTTTGGACGCAATACAAGCGCGTAATTTGTAAACAAACGCTGGTATTTATCGTGTTACTTTAACTTACGCTGTTAAGCTTTAATTCACAAACTGTTATTATTCCATGTTTTATTTATTAAAATAAAAGATGTGATTTTATTTATTTTCTGTCAACAACAAAAATAATATAACTGATTTTAGAAACATATTGTGTAATTAAAAAAGTTAATTAAAACACACACACGCGCACACACACACACATAAAAGAGTACGGATTTTTTACATTGTTTCATTTTATAAACACTTTTCGGTGCTTCTTGCTTAAAAGTCCGAAAAAAAGATTTCTTTGTCTTTTACTGTTTAAGAGGTAAATAAGGGGCAGTAACTCTTATCAACTGTTGTTATTACATGTAACGTAATTTACAGAAAATTAATTAGTAATAAATGAACAACAAAGTATACAACAATGGAAAATTTAAGAATTTATTGTGTTTATACTTGGGTTTTATACTGAATAAAATTCAGCAATTTGTTTGCAAATTTGGGCAATTTCTGCCGCCACATGAATTCTGCGAGATAGGAATCCACCATTTGCGTGTGGGTGCCACATTCAATTTTATTTATTTCTTTTTTGCTTCACACCACATACGTTCAACGTGGTTGGTGGTGGCCCCGGTTTGTGGATCAACAAAATTGTACTTGTGATTCACACGCAAATGATGGAATCCTTCGGCACCAAGGCGATCGTATGCTCGTAAAATCTGGCTCAAAATTACAATTAAGAGTTACTGCCCCTTATTTACCTCTTAAACAGTAAAAGACAAAGAAATCTTTTTTTCGGACTTTTAAGCAAGAAGCACCCACTTTTCTTCTGATTCGAAAAATACTGTTCGCTGTATTTAGTTTTGTGTTAATTGTTGATTTTAACAATTTTATTGAATCAAATTGTTTAATTTACATAAAAATCGATTTAAAAATTACTACTAAGACACACACACACACACACACAAACACACACACATTCTAACAAATTTAATTAGGTAAACTTTCTTTCCGAGACCATTTACATAAGTAACCATGTTTAGTATATTCGATTTTTTGGTGCTTTTACACTTTAGGACCCGCGCTAACTTTGACTCCATCGTTAGGGTTAGGGTCAGAGTTAAAGTGGGTGTTAGGGTTAGTGTTTGGATCATCGTCAAAGTCAGCATAGATCCTACAGTAAAAGAATACAGATTTTTTTATCGTTTTATTTTATGTACGCCTTTCTTCCGATTCAAAAAATACTGTTTGCTGTATTCAGTTCTTTAAATTGTTGATTTTAACGATTTTACTGAATCAAATTTTTTAATTAAAATAAATATTGATTTAAAAATTATTAAAAATATTTCTATTTATGGAGAAGGTTAATACAAAAATCGGGGTGGGTCGAAATTTCTTTTGTCATTATTTACATCTATAACTATGTTTGGTCATAAATAAAGAATATCAAGGTATAACCACCCAAGAAATATGACTGAGGCTACATCAGTTTACACATTAGCGTTAATTTCTGACGCGGCAGCCTAGCAAAAATATGCGACCGGAGGGAGCATATATTTGCTAGTGATTATAATAATCTTGTAAAATATGTAATTTTACTTTTTTTCATCATTTCAACATTTCCTTGCTATCTATCTATCTATCTATCTATCTATCTATCTATCTATCTATCTATCTATCTATCTATCTATCTCTCCCTCTCTTTCTCTCTCTCTCTCTCTCTCTCTCTCTCTCTATATATATATATATATATATATATATATATATATACATATAATATTCATAAATAAAAATTAAATTATATTTACCTACAAACGACATCGTTTCGAGTTTTTGCTCTCATCAGTGCAGGGAAGCGATACTTTCAGACGGTCACTAGGCGCAAACCCGGTCCACAAAGTCACCTTTGACTCTGCACATCTTCACTCTATCCTCTCGGACATAAGAACTTATCACGTGATATAGAGAATTTAAGTTATATTTATGAAAAACACAGCGTAAACATCAAGACAATCTAGAGGACTCAACGAGCTTTTTCGGAACTTTCGTTTGTAGCTTAAGCGAATGTCTATTTAAAAAAATATTTTCTAACGGTGCACAACTTTAATTTTCATACAGGGGCTTTATAATTATATTCATTAATAAATATTCAATTATATTTACCCACAGACGAAGTCGTTGTAGGCTTTTTGAGTTTTTGCTCTCATCTGTGCAGGAAAGTGATAATTTCAGACAGTCACGAGGCGCGAACCCGGTTATTGATGTTTACTAGATGTTAATGCAATGAAACTTTGGTGTTTATCGAATAGAGATGTATTCGAGTATACATTCTTTTATTTATACACACATTATTGGCTACATATGTGCATACATGTTTCAGCTGCCATTTCTTTCGAAATAGAGCTTCTTCAGGCCAAGTAAAAATTGAAAATGCTGAAAAGAGATGTGACAGCTTAACAATTCTTTTTGATTTTTGGAGAGTGGGAGGTAGGTGGGGGATATTGAATTGTCCAATCATTTATCCACATTTAACTCGACATTTTATTAGCACTTACACAAACTTCTGTTTTTCTTTTATTCCAGAAGTTGACTAATCATATTGTTTTGTGATAAGGTAATAAAATCTACTCCCTGTGATTGACCTCGAGTAATAAGTTGAACCTATCTTGGACATGTTACACGATAGTAAGTGCTAACCCAAATATAAATAAACGCCCACATCCACATACACACACACACACACACACACATATATATATATATATATATATATATATATATATATATATATATATACGCACATATATATACGCGCATATATATACATATATATAAAAATATATACATATATACATACATATCATTTCTACTTTCAACCCTTTTCATTTTTTATCATTATATAAAAATACATTTAAACACATACACACACCTATCTCTCTCTCTCTCTCTCTCTCTGTCTCTCTGTCTGTCTGTCTGTCTGTCTGTCTGTCTTTCTCTCTCTCTCTCTATATATATATATATATATATATATACATACATACATACATACATACATACACACTTACATAAAACAAATACCACTTTCCAAAAATCAAAACGAATTGCTAAGCTGTCTTATCTATTTTCAGCATTTTCAATTTTTAATTTATATATATATATATATATATATATATATATATATATATATATATATATATATATGTATTTTTTTCAATGCAACTTTAATTCCTATATAATTTTATTTCTAGCTACTATATCGAAGAATGGTGTTTAGATATTATTATTATTTACTCACTAGGAGTTATCACACTGGTCGTCGTCAGTGATTGCCCACTGCCGACAACCTGTGGTATTCCCTGGAGTCTGAGTGACAACAAGTCTCCTCAGACTTCCAGTATGCTCCACCTCTTTTCGTTCATCACCGCTGATGACCTTGCGGTAATCGCAACAGCCACCTACCAACGATTTCCCGCTGATAAGGGCCATTGGTCCCCTCTGGGGCCCGAGTGGCAACAAGCCTCCCCACGGTCCCAGAGCTGTCCGCGCTCTTCCAGTGGAGGTCTGGTTTGCGCTTTCCCTTCTCGACCCTCTGTCCATAATTTTTTTTTTTTTTTCGTGGCGTCAGCCTATGCTTGCGTCTCTCTCGTGCGGTTGTATTTTCCCCGGTTCTGCTGTCTTGTGCTTCCATGTGTTTGTTCTCCATTCGTTGCTTATGTGGGTTGGTTTCCGCATTCGAGGACATTTCTCAGGATTGTAGCTGTTTTGATCATTACTGTCCTTTGTATGGTCTCAGTTATCCCTTTGATTCCTATTTCTCCCAGTCTTTTCTCCATGTTTTTGGGGACTGTTCCTAGTGCTCCTATGATTATTGGTGTTATACTGACTTTCTTCATGTTCCATATTCCTTTCAATTATTATTATTATTATTATTATTATTATTATTATTATTATTATTATTATTATTATTATTATTATTATTATTATTATTATTATTATTATTATTAATATTAATAATAATCAACACACTTTACAACGACTTTACTGCTACATGTTATTTACACAACGATTCATGTGAGCAGCCGCTGTAAGTCTAATCTGCTGGGATAAAAAACAGACATTGGTTAAATAATTTAATCAATAACAAAAGATTTCTATAAGAAAGAGAACGCAATTAAACAAGACGTCTATTTGCCTTTCATGATAAACAAATTACAGTGTTTGTCGCGCCATTACATAAGGTGCAATGATTAGTGCCAATGAAATTGTATTGAGCAGGAAACTCAACTCACTTGCAGCATTACACAACGTAACAATTTTTTTACAAAAGTTTTGTTTATTGTATCTTTATTACTGTTTTTGAATCAATTTTCTCTGCTGATTCCAAAAATGTTATTATTTTTTTCTGTATCATCGACCGTTATAGAACTGCATCGCTTCTCAATGTCATCATATATTGCAAAATGCTATATGTTCTACTACTAAATGTACATCTAATTTTCTCTTTCAGATCAATTATTAAGTTCTGCTCTCATTAAGATGGCTACTGGAGGATGTAACAATTCTCCAGATATATTTTGCTGTGTGTGGTATTTATATTGAAAAAAAGCAGGTCCAAATTGTGGATAGCATACAGACTCTATTTTCGGTGGCCAGGAAATAACTTGCTAACAGGCAACTGAGATGTCATGCTACCATTTCTATGATAACTGTCACTCGACTTAGTGTCACTCAACTGTGTGGCACTCGACTAGGATTAGTAACATAGTTTGTGAAGGCCTTAGATTTTGGAGAAGAAGCTTTTCAAGAAATACGCCTCATGTTTCCAAAGCTATCAGATGCTAAAATCAAAGGTGGTATATTTGTTGGACCCCAAGTAAATGCAATGTGGAAGAGTGATGACAAAAGTTGAAAAAGAAGCTTGGTGCGCATTTCCTGATGTAGTTCGTGGATTCTTAGGAAATCACAAGGATCTTAATTACAAACAACTGGTATCAAAGCTTATTGAGAACTTCAGGAAACTGGGTTGTCATATGAGAATGAGATGAGAATGAGATGAGAATGCAAAAAAATTAACCTTTAAGTTCATTTTTTGCATTCTCATCTAGATTTCTTCCCCGAAAACTTGGGTGAGATCAGTGAAGAACATGGTGGGAGATTTCATCAGGATATCGCAACAATGGAAAGAAGATATCAAGGACGATGGGATACTGCGATGATGGGAGATTATATATGGTCTCTTATCAGAAAAGATGAAAGTGTGCACTTTAGAAAATCTCGATCGCCAAAACACTTCTAAGTTTTAAAAAAGTGATCAAATCATCTACATTGCAAATTTGTATGGTTTGTTTTGTTCTAACTAACATTGTATTTACTAAATACCATTGAATATATGAAAAAAAGTACTAAATGCTGTGTAATTATCTTTACAACATACTGCTGTAGAGAAAGGTTGTGTATAAAACGCGAAAATATTAAATTTAAAAAAAAAAAAATATCGATGTCATGCCAAAACGAATGTGATTTTTGAATTGAGTAGCAAAAAATACATATTAAAACATTTAAAAATACAAATAAATAAAACATGTGTTACATTGTGTTATCGGTCTTGTCTTGCAAATAGCATAATGTCACTTGCCATATCGAAAGTAATTGATTTCTCAGCGATTAACAAGATAGCGATCATTGTGCAATTCTAAACTAAGTCCACCCGGCCATGCCGAGGTTTCAATTACTATGCACATGCGCGTGGAAATTAATAGATAAATATATAATGAGCAGACTGATATGTCTCTTCCACCTATATAAAAGTTAATGTTTGTTCGTCTGTTGTAGGAATCGATATGATAAGAGTTAGAACATTCAAATACGTTCCAATAAGGGTTTAATAATTCAAAGAATCTTGCGACACCATTGGAATTCTTATTCGATGCTATCTGGGATCACTAGGGGCAATTATCAGTTAGATCCATAACGTAACTGAAATATATATGCACGTAAAGAAACGGAATTATTTTTTTAATAGATGTTCTTCGTCTCATTAAACAAAAATAAAATTAAGTGAATAATATCCCAGTAAAGAATTTATTTCAAGCAGGTAAGAAATTAGGCTAGGTGTGGTTTTGAAAAACGAGCCACCCTAGGATAACACACTCTGGCTTACAAAAATGCTTCAGACGCCCCGTCGGCATTCCCCGGCAGGGGAGCCTCAAGAGATCATAAATAAACTAACCCCTGACGTGTATATATTCTCTATATATAAAACTCTATGTATGTGCGTATATGTGCTTGTGTGATCTTTGTGTGTTCACTATAGAAAGAAAGGTTAGAAAATCTACATAAAATCTGAAAGTGTATTCTTATGTAAACTTTAGCGGGGAAGACAATGGACATGCTCCTAAATGTCTAAGTACACCCTTTAGGGGCTATTGGGGCATAGCCGTTGGCGTCGTAATAGTAAAACAAGGTCGGTTAACTAATTCGCCACTCCGTGGTGACGTCAGTAACTGGGGTGTGTACGAAAGCAACGGTTTACTCCTCCCATCCACTATCAATCAACACCGGAAGTGAGCTGTAAATAAATGCGCATGCGTGCGTCCATCTTTAATCAGATTCAGATGCTCAACTGCATGGGATTATTCATTCACTTAGAAATCATATTTAACTTGTTCCTACTATTGTGACTTTTTTCTCCTACCAAGAACACGGCTACCATCCTAAAAATTATTCATTCACTTGGAAATCATTGTTAACTTGTTCCTTTTTTCAAACCTATTTCCTTTTTCAAATCCATCATGGCGTTCAAAGATAAAGACATAGCATTATATTACGACGACTGTGATTTAAGTTCGAATTTTAAGTTTAAAAAAATAAATTAGAATTTTATTTCGAGATAAAACTACAATTTTAGACTAATTAATAAGTTTTATCCAAATCCTCCCCCTAAAACATGACTGTTTGGATTTATTACAAATTATTTATTTAGAATTATAGATTTTGTGTAACTTTAATGAATTCCTAATTTTCATGTTTTATTAATTTTTAAGTTAAACAAATAAAAAAAATCATTTATTATAACATTGTAATAAAATATAGTTTTATTATTATTATGTACGTTTTATAACATTTTACATCATTAAAAAAAAATCACTCTCAATTTCAGAAACTATATTTCATTACAATGTTTTGGCCAAAATGTTACTTTATTGAAAATAAACTTTATTGTTTTTCTTTCGCAAACTATATTTTATTAAATAAACACATTTATTAAAATGTTTTAATCTATTGGTCGTTATTAACACGGAATTCAGGGTTTTTTTCGTAATATATGAGAACTATATTTTAAAAGAGTTTTATTTTTAACATCTATGATGCTTTAAATTTTATTTTAAAAAAATTCATGCGCTTTTTAGTACCCCGTGATATAACTTTAGTAAAAGTGTTTTTTGTTTAAAAAATCAAGAAACACCATTTTTTTTTTTCGAAAATCAGAGCAACTCTTATCAAATTATTCAGCTAAAACTAATAATAATGAAATGTTCATATAAACAAAAAAACTGCCTAAGAATAGGGATTTGTCTTCTTGTGTTTATAAACCAAGAGATATTTCCACGCAGTATAACTGATACTTGTCTTTTCATTCGATGTACACCAGGTTGTCATAAAAATAAACTCAAACATTAAAAATAATCCGGAAAGAATGAACTTAATTTAAAGAATGAATATTAAATCAGACAAATTATTTTTCAAAGAAAAATGTTGATGTTTAAATTTTTTTTAAAATTATGACAACACGATTTTATTATTAAATATTAATTTAATGTTTGCTGTCTAGCTTACGCAAATTACATGAAATAATACATTTGCAATAAGATTTCGAATAAAGTAATGGGTTAATTATATACAGTCATCGTTAATTAATAAATACTGAAAATTTCATTAAAATATGTTGATTTCCTGAATGTTGATGAATTTTTAAGTGAAGGGAGGGGTCAAAATGCCCATCGTCTGACTGTTCCACAGATCTCGTTTGTTACTTTATAGCATGACGTCATTTTCAAGTGAACAGGCCTTGGTTTACTATTACGACGATCACGGCATAACCCCCTTAAAATTACAAGTGTATTCTATTTTTATAAAATTAAAATCATATGTATTACATTTTCTGGGGAAGACAATGGAAGTGGTAACGAACCTCTAAGTTCTCTCCTAACCTAAGTGAGCTAATCTCCTTTAAAAGCTCAGATGCATTACAGTTTGATGAAATTTATATCATATGTATAAAATTATCCAGGGAAAACAATGGAAGTGGTCTTGAATCTCTACGTTTCCCTCTAGGTGCCGAATTATCGGTCATATTTATTAATATTAATTATATATTTATCGATGTATTTCTACGCGCATGTGCATAGTAATTGAAACCTCGGCATTCACATCTGAACTCACTTTACAATTACATAACGATCGCTATGTTGTTAACCGCTGAGACATCAATTACTTTTACAAGTAACATTATTATATTTGCAAGACAAAGCCGATAATGCTCCCATGATTTCGTGCCTCCCCCCACCTCAAAGTTATCCATGTTGACAGAACCACCTTAAAAATGTATATCTGATTTTGATACAATTTAAGCTGCATTAATTTTAAATGTTTTCCAACATTTCAGCTACTTTCGACTATATTATGGTGGGGGGGCACCGGAGAAGGGGGGGGCAGTAAAAACAAAGAAAGTAATATGGTGTTTTGAGCATAGTAAGCAAAGTTCAACATAGTGATCCATATTCGATCCCGAGCAACGTTGGGTCTTCCTACTAGTAATATATTAAAAAACAATGTGACCCGCCGTGTGACCCATTGACATCAGGTCAAATTGTTTGAATCAAGAAAAAGGTGATTTTAGAGAAAATGAGTTTGAAAAGCCAGTTAAATATAAAAATATAAAAAATATAACCAAAACAAAAAAAAAATCCAAAATTAGCATAGTTCTGCTCACTACGTATATATATTATCTCCCATCTTCTTTTTCTCCTTCTCATTCTTTCTCTCCAACTACGGATTAAATATGATGATACTCCATTTTGTATGACTATTTCTTGCCTTTTGTTTCGGATATTTTTTTAGATTGGGACTGATAATTTTCATTATTTGGATGTTAGTCTAACAACGTTTTGGCTGCACATGGAAAAGGTAGTTTACTTCGGCCGAAAAGTTGTTAGAATAGCATCTAAGATGAAAATAGTAGTCCGAAAATCCAAATAATACATCGTATCTTTTTATTTTCTTCTTTTTTTCTTACTTTTGACTGTTTATACGCATATATATATATATATATATATATATATATATAGAGAGAGAGAGAGAGAGAGAGAGAGAGAGAGAGAACGAGAGAGAGAGAGAGAAAACGAGAGAGAGAGAGAAAGGGAGAGAGAGAAAAAGATTGATGACTGATACAGTATAAAATACGAGCGACAGGTCAACAAGAGCTAAACATACTGAATATAATTTACAAATAAATATAGTCCAAATATTATTTGAGTAAATTATATTAATAAAATACACAATAATTTAAAAGAATAACCGCTTCCATTGTCTTCCCCAGAACATTTTATGCATATGATTTAAATTTCATAAAAATCGGCAATATTTGAAGTTTTAAGAGGGTTATGCCCTGATAGCCTCCTTAGACGTGCACTTAGCGATTTTGGAATACTTCCATTGTCTTTCCTTGTAAATTTTACATAGGAATACACTTTAGACTTCATGTAGATTGTCTAACCTTTCTTTCTATAGGGAACACACAGAGATAACACAAACACACATACACACATACATTGAGTTTTATATAGAGAGAAGATATACTCGCCATGAGAGAAGAAGAGAGTTATAAACATATACTTAGTAAGTGGTGGATCACTTGCTGAGATTTTTTTTAAAACATAGTTCACCCCAGACAAGGCATGCCGCCACTGTAGACGTAAAAGGCTACTGAGTAGAAAGAAAAGGGAGAAGGTTGGGAGGTCAATTTAAATTGGAATCTGCGCAAGGAAATGTCTGTTTACATTAGTTTTAAATTTCTGCATGTCAGTACCGTCGGGGAAACAGGGGGCAGGGAGAGAGTTCCAGAGGCCAGCAGCACGAGGAAAGAAGCTACTCGAGTAGAAAGCTCTCCGGCAAATGGATGGGATTTAGTCGATTGTTGAGTTAGTCTAGTGAACTTACGACGAGGAGGCACCAGAGTAGCCAATTCATCAGGGCACAATCCATTGAAGTATTTGTAAAACAAGCACAAGGATGCTACATTGCGGCGATGGGACAGGGACTGGAGCTTGGTTGATAGTGAGGGACATATTAGGTTGGCGACTCTTTTTTGGACCTTGTCAAGGAGGGAGAGATGCTGCACCAGCCCAGATGTGGCAACAATACTCCATGCATGGGCAGATGGTGGCTTTGTACAGATACAGGATAATGTCAGGTGTGAGGAGTTTACTAGCACGGTAGAGGGAGCCAATCTTCTTTGCAGCAGCCTTGGCAATGTCTTCAATGTTCCAATTCATGTTCCAATTCATGTTACCTGTGACGGTTAAGCCTAGGAGTTTCAATGATGAACTCTCAGCTAGGGTGTTATTTGCCATGACAATCGGTGGTTGGAGCGGTTTCTTGTAGTTATTGAAGGAAAGGAGCTTTGTCTTTGCGGCATTAAAAATTACCAACCATTTATGACCCCAATCCACTACAGCCTGGAGGTCATTTTCTAAAGATTCAGCCATTGCCTCGGATATGATCGCGTCTGTTTTGCCAACATGGCGAGAGTAAGCGTGGTGTCATCAGCAAATAAACCAATCTCAGACTCTACGTCATCAGGGTGATCGTTTATATAGATCAGGAACAATAAAGGTCCAAGGATAGATCCCTGGGGTACACCAGCATATATTTCATGTTGCTTAGATGAACGACCATCGAGGACAACCTTGATTTTTCTTTTGGTTAGGAAGGATCTAATTATATTAAGTAATTGCCCAGTAATACCGTATGAGCGTATTTTCAGGAGAAGCCCTTTATGCCATACCTTGTCAAAGGCCTTGGATATATCAAGCGCTACTGCCCTATCTTCACCTGCCTTGTCGAGTGTATGATACACGCGTTCAGAGATGACCGTTAGGATGTTTGCAGTAGATCGTGCTTGTCTAAATCCATACTGGCGGTCAGAAAGAAGTTTAGCATTAACTAAGTGTCGTACTATCGCTAGATTGATTAATGATTCAAAGATTTTAGCAAAGATCGGCAGTAGGCTGATTGGGCAGTAGTTCAGAGAATCGGTTCTATTCCCAGAACTCTTGTAGACTGGTACCACAGAGGCAACTTTCCAGCTATCGGGGAAGCAAGATTCAGCAAGGCATTTATTGTAGAGTTTGGAGAGGACAGGGGCCAGTTCAGCAGAGCATTTCTTTATTACTATTACAGGTATAAGCTCAGGCCCACAAACTTTGGAGGTGTCAAGGTTTTTTATGATGTGTCTGACCTGGGATGGGGTGATGACCAGGTAATCAAGTGTGGTTTCGGACTGCAAAGGGAATTTGGGGAGGGGGTGGTTATCTGAGTCCAAAATGGAGTTAGAAGCGAAATGCTTGGCAAGTAGTTCGGCCTTATCAGTGGCCATGCAAACGACATCATTGCACATTTCGAGGTGAACCATTGGGGAGAGTGGGGCTTGCTAAAAAAATTTCTCATGGGGACATAGGCTTCAATGCCTGCTTTGACCCATTCAGTTAATTCCTTTGCACACTGGTCGGCAGGGAGTGAGAAGGTGTCCCTCCATGGGACGTCGCTGATGTGATCTCTGATTGACTCAAAATTAACCTGCTTGTAGTATCTCGTTGTTTTGAGCAACGGTTCATCAGCTTTTGGGCGACTGTTTAGGGTGATATGTATCATTAGCACAAGGTGATCAGCATTCCCGAGTGGGCTGTGAGTTTTGTCACACAAGCCTCGGACATTGACGTCAAGAAAAGCTCTAGAAGTGAGGCTTGTTGGTCTACTCGATCGGGGATGCGAATCGGAAAATCGACAGTCTGAGAGAGGGAGTGAGCTAAGGATAAATTATACGTAGAGTTACCGGCTGCATCAGTAAGGCTGGAGAATCCCAACCAGTCGCGGTGGTGGGCATTAAAATCCCCAAATACATGTATTTGGGGATTCGAGTAACTTAAGAGTGTTCTATCTATGCTTTCAGAGACAGAGTTTAGCAGAGTACAGTCCTGGGTCGAAGGGGAACGGTATAAGACATAAAAGTAACTGATGCTGTGATGTAAAGTCAATCTAAAGCACATGTAGTCTTGGTCATCTGATTCTAACCTATGTTCTCTAGTCAGGGGGGTGTTCCGAACATAAACTCCTAGCCCGTGCATATGTTTGTCAGGGTCTTTGCGGTAGAGTTGGAGGTAGTCAGTCATGTCAAAGTGCTGAGAGGAGATTGAGGATTGAATGTTATTTTCACTTAGAGCTAGGATATCTGGAAAGTTTGTCAGGAGAAAGGTTTCTACGTCGTTGATGTTGGTTCTAAGTCCCCGTATATTTGTGAATACGAGCGTCAAGGGCGGAAGCGAAAGTGTCTTTTGTTGGGTGTCTGGTTTAGATATATTATATTTTCATATATCTGATGCAATGTAAAAATACTGTATAATAAACTACGATAAAACAAAAATTAAAACCACAAAGCGATAATGCGTGTCGTTTAATCTTACTACCAAAACTATTACAACTCCTGCTAAATCTAAAGAGAAAGAAAGAGAGAGAAAGAGGCAGGTGACCTCTACCATCAATCATAGTCAAGGGCGACCTAAAGGCTCCCTTTTTATTAGGGAAACACTTAAGTTTGTCAACTCAGCGTTAGTATCAATAATACGCTAAGCCACTTTATGTACGTACATACGTACGTTATAACTTTTCACGAAGATTTAAAAAAGAATGGATCCTCCGATTGTGATTTTTGATAAATCTGATGTCGCTAAGGTAAAACATCCCAACTTTAACCATTTTAAAATAAATTGTGCCCAAATCAAAGCATGTCGTCACGTCAACTACAAGGGCATAATTTTATATAAATGCATTTCAAAATTGACATCTCTCTGATTGATTTGAAGAAAATTGTTTCTACGATAAGAAAATAGAGAATATTTATTGTTTTAAAATGACTTAAATTGTTACAATTTTAAATAAATAAATTACTAAAGAATAAACATATTCTTTTTTAGCTTAATAATATTTAGCCGACAAACACAATTATTTTTACGGAAATCATTTTTTCTTTATAGTATCGAACCTGATAGACATTATTTCAAAAGGAGTATTATTATTAAAAGTAAATTATACATAATTATGTAGAAACAACCGTAGGATATTCACAGGATCCTGCCGCCGCCGACGCCGCCGCCGACGACGACAACAACACCAATAACAATAGCAACAACAACAATAACAATAGCAACAACACCAATAATAATAATAATAATAATAATAATAATAATAATAATAATAATAATAATAATAATAATTATTATTATTATTATTATTATTATTATTATTGGTGTTGTTGCTATTGTTATTATTATTATTATTATTATTATTATACAACAGCTTGACATCGGGGAAGCAAAGTGGAAAACGAAAGTCGCTGAAAAGCGTGCAAGGAGGAAAGAAAGGGCAAAAGCAAGTGAGCTTCTTCATCCACCCTTCTTCCTTCGTCTGTGGCAACTGTGGCGGAGACTGCGAGGCCAGTATGGGCCTTCTCAGCCACACCAAGAAATGACTAGTTTAAGAATATGCTCCTTGGGACGTTGGCATTACTGACAAGACTTTGTAAATACTGAAACTAGTTGGATCTGCAAGTGTCACTAATGGTCAGATACGACCAACGAAGGCCTACTACTACTACTACTACTACTACTACTACTACTACTACTACTACTACCACTACTGCTATTATTATTATTATTATTATTATTATTATTATTATTATTATTATTATTATTATTAACAGTAACTTATATAGACTGATATAGACAGCATCATGGAAAAGGAAAACAAAGAAAAGGATAAGGAAATAAAGAAATAAACGAAGAAAAAAGAAGAAAAAAGAAAATAGTACTGATTCTAATAGAAATAACAATAAATTGGATGGAAATAAGTAAGCTAAAATGGAAAGGAAACATATAATTGTAAAATAAGGGTGAATTTCTCTCGACAAAATATTTTTTTAGCAAGAAACATAATTTACTAAGCTACACTATATACAACTGAATACCCGAATAACAAAAAGTAAATAATATATCGGGGAAACCGCATGAATTAAAAAAAAAGATACTATAATCGCAAAAGAAAATTTAATTAAAAAACACAGAGTACATCACTATTTCTGGGAAGTTAAGGATAGATGACAGTCTACAGTAGTTGATTGTCAAAATCTAAAAATAATCGTTGGTTTAAGTCAAGCCACTTAAATAGTCCAAGATGGGCAAGGATATGTTGGGTTTAGACGGTCCGTGTAGATTATCTTTGAGAGAGAAACTAAGAATTTTAAAAAAATTAATAACACAAAAAAATCCTATTAACAGAAGAAACAAAATTACTACAATCTGTTAACGCAGGATAAACTTTACTTTATGATAAAAACACCATCATAAAAAGCATGATGTGAGCAGTCTATAATAATAATAATAATAATAATATTAATAATAATAATAATAAGAAGAAGAAGAAGAAGAAGAAGAAACACTATAAGCTCATTCCCTCTCTCCCCACTCCCCACCCAATTTATTTTAAATTAAAAAGAATTAAAAATTATTTTTTTAAATAAGGAAAGAGAAAAGGAAAAAATTATGGAATTGAAAGTAAAAAAAGGAAAAAATTAAAAAATTAAAAACATTTAAACTTAAAAAAAAAAAAAAATTTAAAAAAAAATTATTATATTTATTTATTTATTTATATATATATATATATATATATATATATATATATATATATATATATATATATATATATTTTAACTGGTGCTGACACCAGACAAAATATTTGTAGAGGGTCGAGGAGGATGAGAAGACCGAGGAGGGACAGCACAAACCAGACCTCCACTGGAAAAGTGCAGAGAATGCTGGGACATTGGGGAGGCTTATTGCCACCCAAATCCTAGAGAAGACCAATTGTCCATACCAACGAGTAATCAATGGTAAGCGGCTGTTGCGATACCGCATCGTTATAGAATAGAGGTGAAGAATACTTGAAAATCTACGGAGACTTGTTGTCACTCAGACTCCAGGAAATACCACTGGTTATTGTCGGTGAGCAATCACTGACGATGATCTGTGTGAGAACTCCTAGTGAGTACAAGTAATAATAATAATAATAACAATAACAATAACAATAACAACAACAATAATAATAATAATAATAATAATAATAATAATAATAATAATAATAATAATAATAATATGATGATGATGATGATGATGATGCTTTGAACCTAGCTGAAGCATCCTGGAATAGTAATAATACGTATTTTGTAATTTGACATTTCTGAAATAAAGAAACAAAATAAGTAAAAACATCGGACTCAAATTAATGCGGAATGATAATTGCCACCTTTTGGAATAATTGGTCTCGCGTATGAATATGTAATTTTAGTGCAACTACATCTATTCTAACCACAAGAAAAGTTGAGGGTTAACAACTAATGAAGTTCTTAGATATAATTATTAATTATTCTGTCTTTTACTGATATGATTCTTACAAATAATATTTGGACTTGATTTATTTTTTGTTGTTTATTTTTTAAATATGTTCAGCTCTTCAAATGAACAACAATTTCATTCGACTATATTTTATTTGCGTCATTCTCTTCTTTAATTTGGCGTACGTTATAATTACGTTTGAAATGACAGACATTTGGTGTCGGCCATTTTCTTTTGATGACGTGATCACAATGGAAGCATTTTTTGGTCTTTATAATTTGTTTTTTGAGTGTTACATATTGTGATCATTTGTAGAATAATAAGAGCGAAGTGACGTAGAAAACAGCGAAAGTTGCTTGCCGGTAGTGACGTAAGTCGCTTTCTAGTAGTGAGATTTTTTTAAAAATGGAAATCGCCCCAGACAAGGCATGACACCACTTTACGTAAGGAGTTAACCAGAACCAAAGATTATTATCGCAAATAGAAGAGATGCTTATTTGCTTTACTCTTAAAAAGGCAAAGTCTATAGATAGGAGGAAAACAGTCAGCAGGAAGAGAGTTCCACAAGCCTGCAGTTCTTGGAAAGAAGCTACTGAGAACGAAGCTGTATTATATTAATCTATAATAATAAACCGTAAATAACAATATAGTAGACTCGCAATCTACTGTCGTAGTCTTTTTTAGTCGATTCTTTTCAGCCGGTTCTTCTCTTCGTTCCTTATTCTGCGGGTTTTTTTTCTTGACACTCGCTGTTTTTTGTTGTTAATCTAACACATTTACATATGTCTTTCTTAAAATAACCTATTTAAATCTGTATTTATATTCTACGTCCATACTCACATTGTCACTACTGGTTTAATAGTAACAAAATTGGGGTAGTGTTTAGGAGAGATGGAGAAACATTACATCTTTCTTAACCACCCGTCACTATAAAAGTCTCATTTTCAAAAGTAGATGATTTTCGGGGTTATTATTATGCAACGATATTTATCCTGACGGATTGGAAGGTATCCTTATATTTAGGATAAAAAAAACGAAACAAAGAGGCATTCACCCCGGCGGGTAGAACCGACTTCTTTCCCAGTCAGGAGAGATGACGACGTTACTTTTTGCAGGCTGGTGTCAACGTTCTCTCTCTAGATACAGCACCTCGTAATCTCAAATGTTTCCCAATCTGGTACTTGTAAAAATATATGGCTTAGTGGTGAATGCGAATGACGCACGGTGCAGATGATGGATCCGACCATGGGAAAAGAGGGCTCAGAGGAATTTGAACACATCTCTGATTTTGTATTGTGGACCACACGATCTTATTTCTATTTGAAATGAAACAAGTGCCTCATAAAAACAGGGGATCATGCTGAGAGCAAAAAGTAACATTCCTAAGTTGTCTCGATGATAATCCTCGTTGAGTGGACTGTCTGGTCGTTATCTCCAGTGGATATCTACAGTAGCCAGTGCTTGGGAAGTCGAATGGTGACCAGTGAGAAAAACTGGAATTCAAGATTTCCGGTCTGAAGGAAAGGATTCCAGGAGATGGGAAGAGGAGTAATGTTCATAGATTGTCTCCATGATAATCCATTGTCTGGTCGTTACCTCCAGTGGATATCTCAAGTAGCCAGTGCTTGGGTGGTCGAATGGTGACCAGTGAGAAAGACTGGCATCCAAAATTTCCAGTCAGGAGGAAAGGATCCAAGGACATTAGAAGAGGAGATGGAGACCTGGCTCTCTGGGCATGACAGTCAGTTTTGTTTTCAGAGGGCTGGTGATCAGTTGGAGCTGGGTGCCTCTCCAGACAAGATTATCTATTGGGATCTTAGCTACAGGATTGTGCTGATTCGAATTATCTTTTTTTTTTCTAGGGGAAATCCTATTTTGCAAGTCTGCCATTCAACGTGGGAACACAGGTTTCATTTGTAACATGTAACAAATAAACCTGTTACTTGTGTATAGCTTGGACTTGTCGCGTTACTTGAGATGAGACTTTGTTGCAGGACTGACTGAGTGGGACGACAATTTTGGACCGGCATCACGTGTGGAATGATCGCGACCAGTGCAGTGAACGCACGCATACACTTTCACATAGCAACTGGTACTAACCGTGGTCAACGTTGCTTTACTTCGCTGATCTAATGAGAACCGGTGATTCAACGTGATTATGTCGTACCCAATTGCGTATATTAAGAATAGGGTTAAAAAGAGAGCTGGAATTGTGAATTTGAAGATGCTTTGGTCAAAATGAGGTAACGCGACAGGCCTAGACCGTGGATATTTTGTGTATTTACCAGTAATGTGTGAGGCGCAGATAGTGCTATGATTTATGGGGGATTGTGTTGTGGTCTACTGTGGAGGATCAGACAAGAGACGCGATGCACGGTAGTATTAGATAATAATAGACTGACGGAGTGAGGTGACTGTTTTCTTGTATTACTGTTGTATTTAAAAGAATCACACCACATTGATAATAAAAATATTACGATATATCTTCATTGTCGGGGACGATGCACGCACAGGAATTCGACGGTCGCTTCTTCTCGGCCCAAGATTTTTGGAAGCGGCCATTTTCGCAATCTCATAGTAGAATTGCAGAGATCACTTGATGCCATATTTTGATTACTAAGTACATGAGAGAAGACGTATTGCTATATTGTGAGTTTATTAGTTTATTTATTTATTTATTTAGCATACGTTTAGAATTATTGGTATAATACGATTATAACGATATTGGCCCTGGGTGTCGGGCTAAATGGTGGTGATACTAATTGTGACGAAAAAGTTAAGTTTTGGAATTAAGTAAAGAATGCGTTGATGGAATTCGAATACAATATTGTGAAATTTGAAAAAAAATAAAAGTGGTTAGTTAAGGTATGCACAAACAAACAATTGTAATGTCTAGGAAATCATAAAACGTCAGACCGGATTGCCTCACTAGAGTGCGACCTGATGTCTCAACGTACATAAAATAGAAGAATGTGAGAAAAGAATGGACATTTCTTGTTGTTTTGTTTGTTTTTTGTAACCCAGCTTGCAGGGAAAATATGCTTTAAAAAATGCGAGTAAAATTCTCCAGCGCAAAGACAAGTTCATGGTTTCGCTTCAGTGTTAGGCAAAGAAAAGAACAAAAATGTAACGCATGCTTGAAAAGAAACAATAGATTTACTCTTTTAGGGTTTTTCATTTTTAAATTTTTTCAAGATAATGACGTTTCCAATAATACATTCTTTTAGTATATTATTTAAAACATTTACAAAAATAAAACTTTACTTCAAAAAAATCAGCACAGGATTTGTTCGAACATGTTTGCTCTCAATAGTGAAAAAAAACATTGTAACATCAAATAAAGTGTGCGATGAAAATCTTTTTGTGTTTTTCAAGTCTTCAATTGCAAAACAGCCTCTGAGAGAAAGATGCTTCTAGATATGCGAGGAGACGGAACGGAAAGACAAGTGTTCCCCATTTTAGTCTTATGTGACATGATTCACAGCAAAGAAAAGCGGCTTACAATGTTACATTTATTATTTTATCAACATCGCTTAACGAAAATAATTGTGCCAATGTGATTATTGAATATATGTGAGTCATTGAAATCACTTCTCGTAAACGCAAGCAAATAAATTGTTTTTATCGGTGTGTGATTTATTTCACCTGCAATTCCTATTCGAGCTTGTATACTATTATAAACGTAGACATATCTAATCGACTACGAATAATCTAATAAATATCTACAGGCGATATTCGATAATTGTTACGACTATGGTTGAAAGTATTTCATATCTCCTCAACTTCCGTACAAACAAGTTCCTGTGTTATTTGTTTTCTTTTATTTTACAACGAAATTCTTTCTTTCTTTTTTATTTCATCTGTCGCCATCTTTATTTTATAGTTGTATTCCACTGTCTGTATGGACCCGTAGCGCAGTGGATATAGTACTAAGTGTAATTCAGTTCTAATTGATAGTTATCTGAAGTTGAAGGTTCAATCTTCAGTGCGGGCGATACGAAGAATTGCGAATTATTGAAGACTTCTTCCCAGTTATGGCAGATGGAAAGAGAGCATGCTACTCCCGTGGATTTAATAAAGGGTTCCGTTCGAAATTCCGTCCAGATTCCCAAGTTCAACAAGGCACACCTGAAGAAGGTTAGAGGTTACATCGACCGAAACGTTGTAATAAAACACCCAAGAACAGTAGTTCGAATATACAAAATTCTACAAAGGTATATACATATATGTATATATTTATACAGAGATTATACACTGAGTATATATTTATATACATACTGGTCAAAGTTTCCCAAAGAGATTCAGCGGTCAGATGAATTCTTCTGCCGGCATAAATGAGGTTGACGAATGGCGAGAGAGAAGGACTTCAACATTTTGAAATGTTTTTTGGAATCTGCTCTATGCGTTGCATTACTCGTTTTTTTTCGAGGTACCCGGTAAGATCCAACAAGAATGAAAAAGAACAGAGCGTATATGGAAAAACTTTGGTTTTCTTTATTTGCCATCGCCGGCTATGCACATATATAACAATCTTTTGACATACTTTTGCCTCATGAAAGTCTTTTTCTTGCTGAGGTCACAGACTTGGTTTGCGCTAAAAACTCGTTCGTATATACATCCGATTGAAAAGCAATTCGCTGTGCATTGTCTATCCGAGCGTGAACTGAAGCAATTGTTCCACAGGCAATTTGGTGAAGTACAAGTCAGGGGATTCCTTCACGGTACCCACTTGCTTATCAGCCGTATTTTTAGTCAGCGGACATGAAAGTCTAACAGCAAGACGGGCTTGAGTACCATAGCCAATAAAGCTTCATCGGTGCCATAAACATCTGTAAACTCCTATCCATCCGGTACTTCGATAGTCCGATCACCAAGCGCTTCGTCTCTTCGCGTTTTTGAAACCACCGTCTTTCGAGTCTAGCAGTTATCAAGTCGCCTTTTTTTTCTTTCTCGACGTCCCACACACAATGGACTCGTCCACAATTCATCTTTGCCACTCTCCATTATCTTACAAGACGTCAAAACACTTTATTTCAAACATTTCCATAAACAAATATTTATATTCATGCTGTTATAATAAAAAAAAAAATTAAAAAAATACTTCGGCCATTTGTAACTATAAGTGCCGTTGGCATTGGCAACGTTCTGTATTTTTCGCAATGATCTTTCACAGAACACTAGCCAAACTTCTTCATAACAATGAATACAAAAGCAAAACAGGTTTCACTATTCTGATCAATCGGTATGTTCTTGACAGAAACGTTCGGCAATTAGCATGTATGGAAGACAACTAAAAGCTAAATATCGATCCGCCTCTGTTAACCATCGTCGATAGCTCGAGTTGATGTACAGCTGCACGCGACTATAATCACAAATTACACGTTATTATTCGTGAATCAATAGAAAGTAATTAGAAATGCGCGCTAATATGATCATGAAGTTTGTGTGAATTCACGTTACAATGTTTTCTAACACAGTTCTGTTTTATCTGCGGTGAGGGCTTCAACCACCCCCTTTAGAGGGAGAAAATCCAGAAGACGTCTTCACAAAATCCTCCCTGATGTTTATATATATATATATATATATATATATATATATATATATATATATATATATATATATCGTACATGTATTGTATTAGTTTCTGTAAATGTAAATCCGTAGAAACTCAAGTGTTTATAAAAAGTGCTCAATAACAAGTAGAGCTGTTTATAAGTAGAAATTTTTATTTATACAAACATCATTGGTTACATATGTGCATACATGTTTCGGTTGCACTTTTCCCAGAAAGTCAACCTTATCAGACCAAGAGTTCTCTGAAATTCTTGGTCTGATGAGGTTGACTTTCTAGGAAAAGTGCAACCGAAACATGTATGCACATATGTAACCAATAATGTTTGTATAAATAAAAAGTTATACTTATATATATATATATATATATATATATATATATATATATATATATATATATATATATATAGAGAGAGAGAGAGAGAGAGAGAGAGAGAGAGAGAGAGAGAAGGTAATGGAAGTTTTTCAACCTTTAAAATTATATTTCAAAAAACAACAGCAAAAAGAACACTTTTAGTCCCAAGTCCTTCATTGTAAAATTCCTGTGTTTGTAAGTCAAATAATATCTTGCAATCACTGCATTAGTTTTCTCACAAGAATTTACGCTAAACTTAAGAATTTTTAAAGGATTATAAGTTGCGTACCATGAAAATTTTTTTTCGAGTATTTATATATATATATATATATATATATATATATATAGAATAATAATATATATGTGTGTGTGTGTGTTCGTGTGTGTAGAAAGTGAAAAAGGAAAAACCAGAATGATTTAACGTTAGTTAAATAATTTTAATATACACATAATAATAATAATAATAATAATAATAATAATAATAATAATAATAATAATAATGATAATAATAATGATAATAATAATAATAATAACAATTATAATAATAATAACAACAATAATAATCATAATGATAATAACAATAATAATAATAACAATAATAATAATAATAACAAGAATAATGATAATAATAATAATAATAATAATAATAATAATAAAAATAATAATAATAATAACAATAATATTAATTAAAAAAATAATAATAACAATAATAATAATAATAATAAAAATAATAATAACAATAATAATAATAGTAATAACAATAATAATAATAATAATAATAATAATCATAATAATAATAGAAATAATAACAATAATAATAATAATAAAAATAAAACAATAATAATAATAATAACAATAATAAAAATAATAACAATGATGATAATAATAATAACAATAATAATAATAAAAATAATAACAACAATATCATACAAAGGACAGTAATGATCAAAACAGCTACAATCCTGAGAAATGTCCTCGAATGCGGAAACCAACCCACATAAGCAACGAATGGAGAACAAACACATGGAAGCACAAGACAACAGCACCGGGGAAAATACAACCGCACGAGAGAGGCGCAAGCATAGGCTGACACCACGAAAATTATGGACAGAGGGTCGAGGAGGGAAAGCGCAAACCAGACCTCCACTGGAAGAGCGCGGACAGCTCTGGGACCTTGGTGAGGCTTGTTGCCACTCGGGCCCCAGAGGGGACCAATGGCCCTTATCAGCGGGAAATTGGTGGTAGGTGGCTGTTGCGATACCGCAAGGTCATCAGCGGTGATGAACGGAGAGAAGTGGAGCATACTGGAAGTCTGAGGAGACTTGTTGTCACTCAGACTCCAGGGAATACCACAGGTTGTTGGCAGTGGGCGATCACTAACGATGACCTGTGTGATAACTCCTAGTGAGTAAATAATAATTATTATTATTATAATACCAATAACAATAATAACAGTACCAATAATAATAATAATAATAATAATAATAATAATAATAATAATAATAATAATAATAATAAAAATAATTACTGATAAAATAATGTAACAATATTTCAACTACCCCAAACACATAATAGACTTACACCTCAATGTTTATAAAAAACAAAAACAACCTTTTCTGCGAACCTGTCACAAAAACAACCCGTAATTTTCCAGTCTCGTCTTCTGACAAAAAACACATTCTGACGAGTGGCTGTATTTTATATTCTTAAGATGAAGTCTTCCCTAAAAAATTTGAAAAGAACATACACCACCTCTACTACTACTACTATGTATTATTATTGGTAAATAATAAAAACTATTTGAAAATTATTGATTTCTCAATATAGTTATTCCTGTTCACCATTACCTAACCAACGCATTGTCATCGCCTTCAAACAATACTTTATATATATATATATATATATATATATATATATATATATATATATATATAAATTTAACTTGAATAAATTGCCTTTTGCGGAATATACCTTGCTCTGAGCAACTGAATAGAAATACGATTTGACTCTTGCTTTTCATATTCCTTTTCATCCTGCTACATATATATATATATATATATATATATATATATATATATATATATATATATATATATATATACATATGTGTGTGTGTGTGTTAGATAGCAGCAGTCATGTTAATAGATAGGTTAGGAGTCGGAGAGGTTCCTACCGAACGGAAGTTACGCAAACCACGTGATTTCCCTTTAATCTTCTTTTTCCGTCTGCTTAGTCGGCGAGACTTGAACGAGGGAAAACGTGTTTACTATCGACCCCCAAACTGGAGACGACAGGTAGAGACCGACTGATGTAGTGTAGACTATTAATCCTATCTCATCGCTCCCCCCCATACACACAAGTATGTTTTGCCTTTTTGGAATAAAGCTTGTTTATCAACTAATTACCGAGTGTTGACGTGGTTTTATATCACCAAACGAACAGCAACCTAGGCTCACCACTATGATGATGGCGACAACTATGGCGACGAAGGTAATCAATTGCCATTCATAACATACTTTATACACGTCTCAGTAACAGGATGTACAGGTCAACCTAATTAGTACAAACCTAATTGGAACAATGTGCAATTGGTGCATATTTGTGATACCATCATTTATAAATGGGACATATATTCTGAATTGCTACACCTACCGAAAACAGTTTAATATAAATCTGCCTCTATAAAGCGATAAGTAATTTTTTTTTAAATAAATTTTATAGAAAATATATACGTGTAATAGTTGCCGGATTAATATGTTTTTAAAAAAAAATGGAGTTCACCCCAAACAAAATAAGTTGCTATTAAGGATTGGGGTGACATTTTAGTGGATCATCATACATTGGGAGCTGTGCAGCTAGATGTTTGTGGACATTAGTTTTAAATTTATGCATGTCTGTACAGTCGGGGAAACATGAAGCAGGGAGGGAGTTCCAAAAGCCGGCAGCTTGAGGAAATAATCTATTGGAGTAGAAGGCTCTCCGGCATCTGGGGACTTCTACAGTAAATTGATGGGATTTAGCTGAGTGTCGTGTTGGTCGAGTGTATTTACGTCGATGGGGCACTAGAGCAGCTAGTTCATCGGAGCACCATTCATTGAAGTACTTGTAAAACAAGTACAAGGATGCAACATTGCTGCGATGGGAACGAGGCTGGAGCTTGGTGGATCGTGAAGGATCTATCAGATTAGAGACTCTTTTTTGGGGCCTTGTCAAAGAGGGAGAGACTAGTGGACGGTGCACCGGCCCTAATGTGACAACAAATACTCCATGCTTTAAATTGTTTTCATTTTGAATAATATTGTTTAACATTAATTACACAATTATATTACGTTGGTGCAAACACAATGGCGTTTTTTGACGTTCAACTTCAAAGGACCATAACTTCTTTTATACCAAACTTTATTAATCAAAATAAGAACCATTAGAATGAACACATGTTTGTCAACGGAAAAAGTTTACTTATTCCATTATCATAAACATCTGGAGTTCTGAAAGCGACGAAGTCATTGAAGGCCGATTCGGCATCATCTCGGCTTTTGAAGCATTTCTCGTGCAGGAAGTTGTCGAGATGCTTTAAAAAGTGATAATCGGTGGGCGAGAGGTCCGGTGAATACGGCGGATGAGGCAGAGTCTCGTAGCCGAATTCGTTCAGCTTCTGCAGAATAAGTTGTGCAACATACGGGCGAGCGTTGTGATGGAGGAGAATTGGTCCCTGCATATTGACCAATCTCGGGTGCATACGTTGGAGCTTCTGGTGCATTTCGTCAATTTGTTGGCAGTACTGCTCAGTTGTAATCGTTTCGCCCTGATTTAAGAAGCTGTGATCGATAAGACCGGTCGCAGACCACCAAACAGGGTTTAATACTTTTGATTTTACAGATATGGCAACATCGTATCATCTTGAGCAAATATATGAGAAAAAGACGTTACATTTTATATGATGCTTTCATATAATTACGTATATTTATGTTATTTAACAATCCATTATAATAAGGAAATGAAATCGTAACATTAGAACACATTTTTTTTCTGATTTATAACGACCAAGCTTTTTTTTATTAGTAGAAAACGTTGTAAGTAACGCTCGTCGATTTTCTCTAAGCATATTTAAGGGTTAGGGTAAGGGTTTTAGGGTTATGATTAGAATTAGGGTTTTAGGGTTATGGTTATGGTTAGGGTTAGGGTTTTAGGGTTAGGGGTTTCTCTAAGCATTTTGAAGGGTTAGGGTTAGGGTTAGGGTTTAGGGTTATAGTTATGGTTAGGGTTAGGGTTTTAGGGTTAGGGGTTTCTCTAAGCATTTTGAAGGGTTAGGGTTAGGGTTAGGGTTTTAGGGTTATGGTTATGGTTAGGGTTAGGGTTTTAGGGTTAGGGGTTTCTCTAAGCATATTGAAGGGTTAAAGTTAGGGTTAGGGTTTTAGGGTTTTAGGGTTATGGTTATGGCTAGGGTTTTAGGGTTAGGGTAAGGGTATTAGGGGTATGGTTATGATTAGGGTTAGGGTTTTAGGGTTAGGGGTTTCTCTAAGCATTTTGAAGGGTTAGGGTTAGGGTTAGGGTTTTAGGGTTAGGGTTATGATTAGGGTTTTAGGGTTAGGGGTTTCTCTACGCATATTGAAGGGTTAAGGTTATGGTTAGGGTTTTAGGGTTATGGTTATGGTTAGGGTTATGGTTTTAGGGTTAGGGGTTTCTCTAAGCATATTGAAGGGTTAGGATTAGGGTTATGGTTTTAGGGTTATGGTTATGGTTAGGGTTCGGGTTTTAGGGTTAGGGGTTTCTCTAAGCATTTTGAAGGGTTAGGGTTAGGGTTAGGGTTTTAGGGTTAGGGGTTTCTCTAAGCATTTTGAAGGGTTAGGGTTAGGGTTCGCGTTTTAGGGTTAGGGGTTTCTCTAAGCATTTTGAAGGGTTAGGGTTAGGGTTTTAGGATTAGGGGTTTCTCTAAGCATTTTGAAGGGTTAGGGTTAGGGTTAGGGTTTTAGGGTTATGGTTATGGTTAGGGTTAGGGTTTTAGGGTTAGGGGTTTCTCTAAGCATATTGAAGGGGTAAAGTTAGGGTTAGGGTTTTAGGGTTTTAGGGTTATGGTTATGGTTAGGGTTTTAGGGTTAGGGTAAGGGTATTAGGGGTATGGTTATGATTAGGGTTAGGGTTTTAGGGTTAGGGGTTTCTCTAAGCATTTTGAAGGGTTAGGGTTAGGGTTAGGGTTAGGGTTTTAGGGTTATGGTTATGATTAGGGTTTTAGGGTTAGGGGTTTCTCTACGCATATTGAAGGGTTAAGGTTATGGTTAGGGTTTTAGGGTTATGGTTATGGTTAGGGTTATGGTTTTAGGGTTAGGGGTTTCTCTAAGCATATTGAAGGGTTAGGATTAGGGTTATGGTTTTAGGGTTATGGTTATGGTTAGGGTTCGGGTTTTAGGGTTAGGGGTTTCTCTAAGCATTTTGAAGGGTTAGGGTTAGGGTTAGGGTTTTAGGGTTTTAGGGTTATGGTTATGGCTAGGGTTTTAGGGTTAGGGTAAGGGTATTAGGGGTATGGTTATGATTAGGGTTAGGGTTTTAGGGTTAGGGGTTTCTCTAAGCATTTTGAAGGGTTAGGGTTAGGGTTAGGGTTTTAGGGTTAGGGGTTTCTCTAAGCATTTTGAAGGGTTAGGGTTAGGGTTCGGGTTTTAGGGTTAGGGGTTTCTCTAAGCATTTTGAAGGGTTAGGGTTAGGGTTTTAGGGTTAGGGGTTTAGGGTTATGGTTATGGTTTTGGGGTTAGGGGTTTCTCTAAGCATATTGAAGGGTTAAGGTTAGGGTAAGGGTTTTAGGGTTATGGTTATGGGTAGGGTTTTAGGGTTAGGGTTTTAGGGTTAGGGGTTTCTCTAAGCATATTGAAGGGTAGACGTTGCATTTTTTAAATATGAATAGCCCTGTTAATCGAGACACAAGTTAAGAACGTAACCTGTTTAAATTAGCAGGTTTACCTTATATAACACACACACACACACACACGCACACGCACACACATGCAGAACTAAAGGTAGCTCTGGGAAGTGGGTTCGCGCCTCATGACCGTCTGAAATTATCACTTCCCTACACTGATCAAAGCAAATAGCTCGAAACGACGTCGTCTGTAGGTAAATATAATTGAATATTTGTTTATAAATATTATTATTAATGCCCCTTTAAGAAAATTAAAGTTGAGCACTCTTAGGAGATATGTAAAAATAGACATTCACTTAACTACAACGCAAGACTCCGAGTAAGTTCGTTGAGTTCTCTAGTATGTCTTGATGTTTACGCTCTAATCAGCATAAATAATACTTACATTCTCCGTATCACAATGTCATTTTTTATAGCCGTAGGGATAGAGTGAAAGCGTGCAGAGCCAAAGGTCGTTTTGTGAACCGGGTTCGCGTTTTATGACCGTCTGAAATTACAACTTACCTACACTGATGAAAGCAAAAAGCTCGAAACGACGTCGTCTGTAAGTAAATGTAATATTTTATATATATATATATATATATATATATATATATATATATATAATTATTTATAAATAATATTTTCAAATTAACCTATATACACATGTGTTTCATGCCAAACCTGCAATCATTAGTATGGGAGGAGACAATCCCTGCCGGTCACACAGTTCGAACCCTAATACGAAAGTCATATTTTGCTTAGTAGTTGGAGCGCGTATCGATATGCCCACCACGCATTGTCTATAAATGGGAGAGTGAATTAACGTCTAAATGGAAAATTCTACAGCCATCTAGCAAGTCGTAAACAGAACTCAATAGGCGTGGCCCAGAGTATAGCATTATGCTATAAATAACGAATCGTTGTTAACTTACTTTTTATCTTGATGTTTCGGATAACCCTTCACGTAACCCTTCACGCATTTCTATCGAATTGTCGGATATAGGTGTTTTTTTTTTGGGTTCCATTTTTTGTAAGTATTTTCGACTTACTCACTTAATCATCTTCAGGCGGAGAGCTGGACTTGCTTATTCATGTCTTCACGGCTCGAACGCAGCAGACATGAATAAGCAAGTCCAACCTCCCACCTGAAGACCATTGAGAGAGTCAGTCGAAAATACTCGCAAAAAAATGGAACCAAAAAAAACCTACGGATCTTACATCCAACAATTCTACAGAAATACGCGAAGAATTATTCGAAAGATCGAAAGGATTAAAACAGACTAATTGCAAAAAAAGAATTCTGTGCTATACCATAAGGTTTATCTAAATGAAAACATGCTGGCTAAGTACACACACAAACACGATATATATATATATATATATATATATATATATATATATATATATATTTGAAAAATCATAACAATGTGTAGTGTTAAAATAAATACAATTTATTTTAATCTGAACTTTCAAGAATTAACATTCTCCTTGTCAAAGCAACGTTTTTCTTCCTTTTTTTCTTTTCATCGTCCGATGGTAATGTACTTTTGGGTCTGAAAATCACGTTATGTCTGTATGAGCGCGGTTACGACAGTTTGAATCAGTAGGGGTGTGTAGACATATTTTAAAAAATGGGGTGTGTAGACATATTTTAAAAAATGGGGTGTGTAGACATATTTTAAAAAATGGGGTGTGTAGACATATTTTAAAAAATGGGGTGTGTAGACATATTTTAAAAAATGGGGTGTGTAGACATATTTTAAAAAATGGGGTGTGTAGACATATTTTAAAAAATGGGGTGTGTAGACATATTGTAAAAAATGGGGTGTGTAGACATATTGTAAAAAATGGGGTGTGTAGACATATTTTAACAAGCATTGTTTCGTGATAGTATTATATATTTTTTTGAAAAACCATAACAATGTGTAGTGTTACAATAAATAAATAACATATATATATACATATATATATACACACACATATATATATATATATAGACACACATATATATGTATATATATATGGAACACACTGAAGTCAACACAAAGGCACGTATTGATCGATATTTTGCCTAAAACTATTAAAGATGAAATATCGATCCATATATGCATCTTCATTACTTCAGTGTTCTCCATTTGGATTGCTATGGCATTATGCTTTATTTACATCATTTTATTCACCCACTAGCGGGCTATGCACCGTTGAAAAAAATAAGAATCAGCGTTTTTTTTCAACAGTAAATCTCTGAGGCGGATGTCTAACTTGGAGCTCGTGTCGATTTTCCGAAAAGTCAGCTTGAAAGAGAGAAGTTGGGAGGCCTTTAATCTCGGCGGATTAACAAGTGCGGTTATATTAGATACTGGGAGATGACATATATAAAAACCTGGTAACCATAAAACGCGTATTGTTGTCTCCTTCATAAGAATTTATTGCAGATCTACGCAGGTGCGCCTTTGAATAAGTGTTGGATGACGAGCGGCGGGTATCACCATCGTTGTCATAACCAGACAAAAGTCAAATCAACGTATGAAACAAACTTGCACTTGGCGTGCCATGTTATTCAGTAAATAATTACATAATAAATTAGAAGAATACTCGTGCCCTTAATAGGGTTAAGATGAAAATTCATATACACTTAATGTACAAAAGCAAGGAAATCCCCAAATTTTTACACGTACGTACACACAGATAAGATGATTTCATGATTGAACTTTCTGGATCTCTGGGTTGCCTTGACTAATGATGCTGAAATTCTACACACTTATAGAACCTATCAAATAAATTTTTTTGCAAAGTTTTAACTAATTTGGTTTATTTTTTTTTAAGTTATGAGTGATCAAAGAAATGATATTTCCAGCATAGACCATTCGTGTAGTCTATTAAGGGATAGAGCGCTCTCGCGCCTCCCTTGACATATATATATATATATATATATATATATATATATATATATATATATATATATTATTTTGAAATATGTTGTTATCCATAAATATGAACGCGGGAAAAAGAGAGTAAAGCACATATAAATATAAACCCTTTATGTGCAAAAAAAAAGGTTAAATAAGTATTTTCATTTTGAAAAATTCTATGTGAAAAGAAAATATGGATGAGTTAAATTCATGTTGGATGCATTTAAAATTTGTTCAGATTGCCTGGGGAATTTTTATACACTGTTATATCATCCTCATGAATATCGGTGATATTTTGTATATAAACATATGTTTCTGCGATAGGGAGAAACAATTGTTTGTAAATCGCAGTGTTATTGAAGGAAATATTGAATGTCTTACTCTTAAAAATTATGTATTACATTATGTTATATTTCACCCTTTCGACTACTTCTTTCACACTCTTACCTACCAACCTCCTCCACTTTCAAATCACCTTCATTTCTTCAAATCTTACTAAAACTATGACACTACCTACACACCAAAAACACAGAGCCTCCCCCTCACTATCTCTCTCCCCACCCCTCCACTTTTTCACTCACAGACATCCACATTAAGTTCATTCACTCCCACCCCTCCACGTTTTCACTCACAGCCACCCACATAAATTTCATTCCCTGCCACCGACTTCTCTCAGCCCGAACCTCGGTCCTGCGCTCCCAGAAGTGGCTACTACTTCTTCTCATTAACCCATCATGTCAACCCAATATTTTCAAGTACTTGCATGACATGTTTCTTAAAATTATCATCCTGAGGAAGTCTTACAAATAAAGACGAAACGTTGATGAATACATAAAAACATCTTTTGGTTTTTCCTTTTTCATTTCCCATATATATATATATATATATATATATATATATATATATATATATATATATATATATATATATATATATATATATATATATATATATTAGGGTAGGTCGATTTTACACTTTTTTTTAAATATGAAAAAAAGGCACGTTCCGAAAGTTGTATATAGACCTATTAAATACTCATGCAAAAAATTAGATCAAAAACTTCAGCGGTTTTTTGAGCGTTTGGTATCAAAGATCGTAGACAAGTATATACTGAAAATTCCTCGTTTTTGCAAGATTTGCTTGAATATTGGTGTGAAAACCAAATAGTTTTAGCATTTAAAAGCAGGGAATGTCCTTTTATTTTATAAAAATGATATGAATTAAAGAAATCTTCAAATTGAAAATTTGCCCCCCCCCCCTCATTTTCAGTATCTGCTTTTGTAAACTACCTTTTAACGTTATGAATTAAACAGTAATATTTGAATACCTAAAAAATGATTTTTTCTGTTATTAGTGAAAATATAACAAGCAAAGAAATAAGGAAAAACCTAACACTATTTTAATGAAGCTTAATATAGAGAGTCAAATTGCTCCATATCAGACCCCTTAGACAAAAATGCTGGTCTCAATTTCTGACTCAAAACTTTGGCTGTAATGTGTTGATGCCTTGCTTCAAAACCATATACAGTTTGTGAAGCTTCTGTTATTAACTTAACTGCCCGTTCCACACCCTGAGAATGTGAGGGCAAATCTGGCAAGTCAAGCTTGGTTCCATTCATCAACGATTCTCGAAGTTCAGATTCAGTAAAATCTTCCGTCATTGGTGGTTCAAAAATGCCGCATAATTTTAAATCTATTAATTGTGTCCAATGTGTGGCATTAAAATTAATAGGTAGTATTCTTTTTAATCTTTTTCTGGTTGACTCCTCACTCCTGAAAGAACAAATTAATTAATTGAATTATTAAAAAATTCCAATCTGTACTGCTTTAATAATTATGGTGAAATTAGATAAAATCTTTAAAAATCATTCTATAAATTGGAATAAATAATTGAGTCAGAGATATATGAATAAATATTACTTACCTAATGGCCAAAATTCTTTTTAAAGTTTCTTCTCTTACTTCAATCTCCTCAGATTTAACCATGGAATATAGAAAGTTTTCAGGCAGTAAACAAAATGTATTACCTTGTATATTTCTAAATGTGATATCTTGGATTTCCTGAGGCTGCTCCTTAATCCTCTGGATCATATTACAAATGTGCACTTACTGATTGTGGAATTTACTATTTCTTTTAATTTCAAACCAAGAAGTGGCATACACATTTACAATAAAATTTACTACATAGTGTAGTTTTGTTGTGTGCCTTTGTGGGTATGCACCACGAGTCCATAAACACATAAGCCTGATGGCCAAAGTTAACCATCTTGCTTGGTTTAAAGGACCAATTTTCCAGGAGGCATATCTAGAGTCAACCTTACCTCTAGAAATACCTACTGTGTATTCATAAAGGAGTCTTTGGTCAGAACTAAGATCATGTATTTCATCAATTTTAAAAATTGACTCTAGAGGATTGCTAATAGTGGAAAATGATATTTGGGGTAAATCATATCAATCATTTGAGCATAATTTCCCCAGAGGGCTACTGAATGTTGTAGGGCCCTTTGCGCAACCATCTATGTTTTTAAAAAGGGCTCTGAAAGGTAGTTCATTATGATGCAAAGAGCAACCAATTGTGTGAAGAGTTTTAAAAAGTTTTTTTTCTAAAATTGCAACCATTCCACCATCGCAACTTGTGTTGGTATTAGTGTTGTCAACAAGTATAGCCTTGATACTGTTCTCACTGTGGAATTCATGCAAAACATCCCCCACTTGATCTGCATGAACAGCACCTGTTGCACCACTATTCGGAAGAACTCTATGTGTCAGATATTTACTTACACATGGTGTTTCTTTTGTAAAAGTTAAATGGTGTTCTGGTCCCTTAGTTTTTTTCATAATTCTCTGTCTATTTTCATCCACAATTTTCTTATACATCAATGTGTCCTTATCCATTCTCCCATCAACTCCAATACATATATTTTAGGTGGGGTAAAAACTCCTGGCTGAAATAGTTTTATTTATCTACCTACAACAAGGTAAGATGTGACACAAGGTCAGGAAAGTGGGATTAGATAACCCTGCGCTATAGAGGTGAGCACTCTGGCCATTAAAAAATTGACTGGGCAGCCCCGTCGGCATTCCCCTGTAGGGGCGCCTCAGACAGTTAGCAATAAACTTACTCCTCCCCAAAGAGGAAAGGCAAAGCCTGGGAGGATGCACCTCCTAGAATTGCACAGGACGGACAAGCCCCAATAGACGGGCGTAAATCCAGGCCCAAAGGCCCGGACGATACCGGTTTATTTGGTGGGGTAAAAACCCCTGGCTGAACTAGATTTTATTTATCTACCCCCAACAAGGTAAGATTGACACAAGGTCAGGAAAGTGGGATGAGAAAGCCAGTGCTCGAGATGTGAGCACTCTGGCCATTTAAAAATTGCCTGGGCAGCTTCGTCGGCATTCCCCGGTAAGGCCGCCTCAGACAGTAAGCAATAAACTTACTCCTCCCCAAAGAGGGAAGGCAAAACCTGGGAGATGCACCTCCTAGAACTGCACAGGACGGACAAGCCCCAATAGACGGGCGTGAATCCAGACCCAAAGGCCCGGACGATACCGGTTTATTTGGTGGGGTAAAACCCCCTGGCTGAACTAGTTTTTATTTATCTAACTTCCACAAGGTAAGGTGTGACAAAAGGTCGGGAAAGTGGGATTAGATAAGCCAGCGCTCGACAATTCAATATATATGTGTGATAATTAAACACAGAATCAACACGGGAACTCAAATTCGCCCGATGAATTTTCAACCGGTGAATACCATAAAAAATATCCAATAAATAAAACGCCTATGTAAACAAATAATTATTTATATATAACATTAAATATTATAGTGTTTTATTCCTTTTTAATTTGAATATGTACATTTAATTTCTTAAGAAAAATAATAATAAACTTTAAAATATTTATTATTAAGTAATGTATTACTTTTTTTTGTTAAAACCCGGGTTTAATTTAAGGCGACACATCTGCCGGTGAAATCTCGGCAGTGATAAAAAATCTCGATTTATTTGATCTTAAAGTTGCAATGCTCAAATAAATACAAAATTTTGAAGAAAAATATTTCTTGTGGTAACTTTTGACATTATTTGGCAACTTTCTTCGAGTGCGATAATTTATAGTTTCAAAATCGACCTCCCCTAATATATATATATATATATATATATATATATATATATATATATATATATATATATATATATATATATAGTAAGTCAATGAAAATTGATAAGACCTGCAAATGGAAGCAAATCGATATCTTCAGTTGTTCAAAACAAGGAGTAGTTTAGTTAATAAAAAAACATTTATTTTTCTTCTCTTTCATTTCTTAAACCAGGCTTTTCAAAGATTAAAATCTTATCATCAGAGGAAAAATTATGATTGATAAGTTGACAGGATAGGACTGTCAAAGTTTCAAATATGAAAGAGTTTTTAAAAAAAGTTTTAAAGTTCAAACGAGCATGGGAATCTCCAATAACGAAATCCAAAAGAACGTGGGGCTCAGAAATATTGGTAAATCCAGAAGAATCTGTATAAAAATCCAACGACGACGATTCCACTCAGATCTGTTGTCCTCGGAGAGGGATCAAATAAGTTTGGCCATGTCGAGGAAAACAATATTCTTCCTGTTTTCAGTTAAGCGTATTCAAAGGCAAAAAACGACAAAAGTCTCAATGGAATCAAAAACGAATTGTTGCAATGTATTAACATTACTTGGGAATTGTGGGATAGCATAAAGCAAGGGAAGAGAAAAAGAAAGGGAAGAGAAAGAATAAAAGAAAAATGAAAAAAAGAAAAAAGAAAAAAAGAAAAAAGAAAAAAGAAAAGAGAAAAGAGAAAGAAGAAAAAGAAAAAGAAAAAGAAAAAGAAAAAGAAAAACGATCGAAAATAGAGTGTAATCTACCAGGTGGGGGGAGTGGTTAAGGGATTCAAATCAAAATGATGTTTAGACAGAAAAAAAGGGAGCAGAAGATAAAAGTAAAGATAAAAAGTAATAAAAAATAAATTCCAAGGTGGCCGCATACAGAAATACCAAAAGTCTGGTAAGCTCAGTGAAGTTATGTTCCCAAGGGGGAATGTAAGTAGATTAAATACAGATAAGAAACAAAAACAGTCTTTTAAGGAAGATTAAGTTAAGATAATTTTGGATAGGGAAAGAATATATGTTTATTTTATGGGCGTGAAAGGAAAGAAGAGTAACTGGTGTCGCTAATAAGATTAAATCCCTATTTCTTGTTTTAAAAGAAATGGGAATTGTCTGTCTTATTATAATTCTTACTGAGTAAATTTCTTTAAGAGGTTAAAGGGGTGCTAAGGGATTTTGAATCAATTGTCAATCTATAAATAAATCGACAATGTAGGTGGTTAAAATAGGGAGAAGATGGGGGTGTTAAGCAGATGCAAAACAACTTAGACTAATGAATAATAAATAAAATAAAAAAATAAAAAATAAAAAATAAATAGTGAAAAACAAAGAATAGATAATAGGATTTAAAGATGGGGGTGTATAGGTATATAGTTGCAATGCTGTCTCCACCCGCTCGCGGTGGTGGACTATTGCTCATTACATCATTGAACATCCACCGTAATCTGACATAAATTGTGAATAAAGCTCATGTAAAAACCACGTGAACAAAGCCGCATATACACACACAAATGCACATACAGAAAAACCCAACACATACATACATACACACATGCATATACATATACATATACATATATACATATATATATATACACAAATGTACAAAAGACACAAGCACCTTTGTTTAAAAAACTCTT
>OY744518.1:80254907-80299907 GCA_963556195.1 Sepiola atlantica
ATATCTTTTAAAGTATGTTAAGATGCGATCATGTTTTATTAAAAAAGAAAAATCGAAACCGATTTTTTTTTTATAAACTTCTATTTTTTTTAGTTTATATTACACACATATTTTGCCGAGTAAAATCGGCCTCTTCGGTGTAGTTAGATCCGATGTTAATGTTCTGCCGGTTTCATGAGGTGTTTTTTTAGTTAATTAAGTTGAAATATTAACATAATGAACAAAACCATTACTTTTCAAAAGTGCTCAATATATATTAGAGCTTTTATATTAAAATAAACATAGTTTGAGTATCTGACAATTGTTTCAGAACCTTCTTCGGCTTCTCTTCAGGGATATACTGATATATACTGATATTACTGATATACTGAGTATATCCCTGAAGAGGAGCCGAAGAAGGTTCTGAAACAATTGTCGGATACTCAAACTATGTTTATTTTAATATATATATATATATATATATATATATATATATATATATATATATATATATATGTTGTCTCGGAAGTTTCTCAACCATAAAAACTATATATATATATATATATAAAAAAACATTTTAGTCCCAAGTCGTTCGGTGGAAAATTACTCTTTTGTAAGTCAATTTACTTTTTGCAGTCACTATATTAGTTTGCTTCCAATAATTTACGCTAGTCTTAACATTATTTAAGGGATCATCAGTTGTTTACCATGAAAAACTGTTTAGAGAATTAAAAAAAAAACAGTATTTTATTTCATGGCTTCCCAGCAGAGTTGATCAGAACCCACTTTCCTTAAAAGACAAGAACATAAACGTTCCGTATACCAGATCTAAGTTTTGTTCCAGATAAATGTTTTGCTAACTTATTTAGTTATTAAAAAAAGAATGTCTTCCTTACCTGTGTTGTTTGTCTGTGTCTAAGAAAATGTATCCGTTATTTACAAAAATGTTGCTGTATTTTAAAGTGTTCGGACGAATCCATTACACTACTTTTAAGGTGATTTATAGTTTTATATTTAAATAATATTTAAAAATTAATATATATATATATATATATATATATATATATATATATATATATATATATATATATATATATATATATATATATATATACATGTATATTTTAATTTTTTTATTATTATTATTATTATATATGTTATATATATATATAGTTTATACATATTCTACATAATTTTTATTTAGATATTTTTTGATTTGCTATACATATATATATATATATATATATATATATATATATATATATATATATATATATATATATATGTGTGTGTATAAAATGACATATATAAAAAGCGATACATTCTCTCCACTTATACTAGCGACATTTGCCTCAGTGGTAGAGCGTATAATTTCAGTCTCTAGGGTCCTGGTTTCGAATTTCGCTAAGTTTAAGCCACGCTGGTGAGTCGTAAAACGACGAAACGCGTGTCCCTGGTTAATTATATTGTAAAAATATATACGCTCCCATATTTGTGTGAAGGGAAAAGTTATTTCCACGTAGCATTTAGGTAAAATGCTTTTCCATTCTATGCATTGCAAATAAAAATATAAAGAAACAAATAAAAAGACACATATAATCACCTATTTGTATCTTCTCTGTTATTGTTACTTGTCTCTGTCTGCGCCATATACGTTGATACATTAGATTGTTTATATATTTGTCTGTATGTACTTAGCTATAGACGTATCAACGCAAAGTCGAAAACCTCTCGGAACGATGTTTTTGAACTTCTGCATGCAGATTATGCAGACATTGTTCCACATACAGAAGAAGGACATGCAACTGATTATGGACGAGTTATCCAGTGCATGTAAAGCTTACCATCAGTCTCAAGAAAACCTATGTTATGCATTCCCCTCCTATTTGAATGCCATATGTTGAACACAAATCTTGGTTGATGGGATGAGATTAAAAATTACGGAAAGCTTTGTGTATCTTGGTAGTAAGCTGAATAGGTACTGCACGCTTGATGCGGAGATACATCACAAAATCGCCAAAGCCGTCTCTTCTTTTGGCAAAATTGAGTAACGTGTGTTGTCAGATCGGGAATAACATCAAAGACACAGCTTAGTGTTTATGAAGCATGCGTTATTACAACTCTGGCATCTTGGTCATAGACTTTTACAGCATATAGAAGGCACCTCAAGCTATTAGAAAGATCTCATCAAGTTGTATTTTTAGATACTTGATATAAACTGTAAGACTTTCACGCCTGACACTGTAGTCCTTGAACAATAAATTGACACCGGTGTATATATATATATATATATATATATATATATATATATATATATATATATATATATATATATATATATATATAAAGATAAATGAAAGAAGAGAGATAAATATGTACGAATGACAAATCTATTTCAACTTTGATTGTTCAATGCAAAGTGTACTCTGTAAAAAAACATGTTTATTTTTCTTTCCTTAAGCCAAGGCTTTTCAAAGATTAACATCTTATCATCAGAGGAATTACACAGATAGATAAGTTGGCAGTGGAAAAGCCAAAATTCAAAATTTGAAAAAATATTAAGTAATGGAGAGTAAGAGTGTGCGTGTAAAAATATGGATTCTGCTCAATTGGTGAATGTCCGTTGATAAAGTGGCCGGTGAAAAGAGATTTAAAGATGGATAAAATTGTTTCGTGAAGGCAGGGTTGAACATGTTCAAAAATGAAGTAAATACAATAGAAATGTGTTTAGTTTAATCGTAAATGAAACGCAATTATTCGGATGTAATTTTGAGAATTAGGGGCATTTTAACATACTTCTGTGGACCGAGAATGAAAGTGTTTTTTGAATGTTGAGAATGAGCTGTATATATTAAACGCAAGCAGTCAGGGATTTAAGTAGTGACTTAAATCGAGTCTAAGAAATATATATATATATATATATATATATATATATATATATATATATATATATATATATATATATATATATATAGCATGGTAGATCTGAGTTGGATGTATTATCCGTGAATACCTTCTGCAAGAGAGTTACATGTAAGTATAACTCAAAAATAAAGTTAGAATTGAAATAATTCAAAACACAATTTCAGTCTCACGTGATAATTTATTTCGCCCTAACTCTGGCTCTTTAGACGTGAGAACTGCCTGACCACACATATCAGAATTAGATCAGACTGATATCATAGGGAAGCTTATAAATATATATAAAATATAACGGTATTCACATTCATGCATGTTTATATCCATAGATAGGGATTGATAGCGGCACATTATCCGAGTTTATTTCTCTCAGCTTATTACTTTGCACTTAAATGTATTCGTCGTAAAAAGTCGGTTTCTCCTTATATAGTATTTAGCTAATAATATCTCCAACCATTAATTTCAAATCATAATATAATCACCACTTAATATGTATACAATCGCCGTGTTGGTCAACTTAATTGAGTAGGAGTAAATTGTAAGTGCTTTACGTCAGGGAGGGAGAGGACCTGGATGAGCAATTGCAGGTGTGAGTCAAATTCTTTTACGAGCAATCGGCCATAAAATTCAACTGAATCCAAAAAACTGAAATCCCTACAACACGCCGAAATGTAAACATCCCTGTCTAGGATCTAAAGGGTTCAATAACCCTTTAGATTAACTTATTACTTACCTGTAATATGACTATTATGACTCCCGGACAACGTCGAGTACTTTTGCTTATATACAACAGCATAAAAACCACAGTGAATCTTCTTCTTTCCGGGCAACGTTGCATGTAAACACACCTTCCTCATCTAGGTTATTGAGAACTATTGCCATAAGATATACTACTTACTAAATGTAAGATTGTAATATTACTATTATGGCTCCCGGGTAACGCTGTGTTGTATTTCTTGTATGCAATACTACAAAAAAAAACGGTAAATTTATTTTTCTTGATACGCAGCGTTTAAACATACCTGCTCTATGTAAGATATTGATCACTTTTCGATTAACATATGCCCCTTACCAAATATAATACTTTATTACTATTTCATTGTTCATGGTCAACATTGATGGTTTCTCTAGTATTCTGCACTGTGACAAAACAATTTAAATACATTATAGTTATATATACCGATAAAAGCGGCGTTTAAACACACCTGCTCTATCTATGATATTGAGCACTTTGGATTTAACTGATACCACTTTCAAAATACAATATGGCTCCCGGGCAACGCCGATAACATTTTTCTTTATAAAATAGTATAAGAAAAACAGTAAAGTTAGTTGTCCCGGGAAACCCGATATTTAACACACCTGCTCTATCTAGTTTATTGAGCACTTTTTCCATTGCGTATAACATATACCACTTTCCAAATGTAATATTGCATTATTATTTTATTGTTTCTTGTGCTACGTCGATTTTCCTGCCTAGTATTTAATACTGTAAGAAAACACTTTAAGTACAACGAATTGGTTCTCCTAAGTGACACATCATCTAAACACACCTGCTCTATGGTATTTAGCATGTTTGCCAAATGTAATACCGTATTATTATTATTATTATTATTATTATTATTATTATTATTATTATTATTATTATTATTATTATTATTATTATTCCAAGGCAACGTCAAGTACAGTTGCTTGTATACAACAGTAAATAATGACTACTCAGGGGCAAAACAGCGTTTAAACACACCTGCTCTATCTAAGATATTTAGCACTTTGAATTACCTTTTGCCACTTAGCAAATGTAATAGTGTAATATTAATATTATAACACCAGGGTAACACAGAATACATTTTCTGGTATAAAATATTACAACAAAACATAGTGAAAATCTTTTTCTTGGGAACTTTCTCTCTGTTGTTCTAACTTATACCACTTACTAAATATAATACTGTATTATTACTATTCTGGCTCCTGAACAACACTGCGTTTACAAACGTCAGAAGAGCTTATTTCACCCGGACAACGCTGAATTGAACCACACCTGCTCTATCTAGGATATTGAGCACTATATACCACTTACCAAATGTAATACTGTAATCTTACATTTATTGCTCCCGTTTTTTTTAAGTAAGGAAGACAGAATAACACTTAGGAGGGACCAAGGGCGCAAATGAAATAACTCCCTAAAGTTAAGAATGCCCCAGAGCATTTCAAAAACAACTCCTCTGTGTTTCTTGTCTCCCCCTTTTGAAGAGAAATAATGTTGATAATGACAATAGTCCGAAGATAAGCTTAGGAAATGTTAAATAAAATAAAACGTAAGCGTATAGTAATTTTGAAGGACGACTCAATTCCGGAAGGAATGAACATCATTTTCTTTACAAAATTACTACTAAATAACATTAAAATTATAATGTTTTCTTACTTATTACATAATAAAATTGAAATTTGTTAAAAAAAAAATGGCTGACAAATTTGACCACCCGACGAAATCTGCTCCGTAGCTTACTTAGGCGTGCAGTTAACGAATCGGCGACACATCCAATATCTTCCCCAGTTAATTTTACACGAGAATACACATTTAGCTTTTATGTAGACTCTCTAACATTTCTTTCTATAGGGTACACACAAACACAAAGACGCTGAGTTATATATATATATACATATATATATATATATATATATATATATATATATATATATATATGTACTAAGACTTAACTTTTGTCCTACATTTTTTTCAAAGAGTGGATTATTTTCACCTTTGTTCTTCTTACAAACGAATTAAACAACTCATTACACTCTCCATAACGTCTACTATGTATATGCAACTTTTTATAACAAATTAGCTTGTAGTTTTTAGTATCCATTGGTACATTTACTTCTAGGAGGATTATACCCTCTTTACTTCCCTTCATAAATGAATTGTGAGGAGGGTGGATATTTTCATGTCGCCTTATTCGAGAGGGCGTACCGACGGGATTCAACAAGTATTTTGTTCCCATTAAGTGTTCTCCTAGCCTGAATTTTCTAACCTAAAAATACAGACATCTCATAGCTCTTCGTAAATGAGTAGAACACTCAGGAAACCTGGAAATGGAGCAATTATACTCCTCTTACACATTGTTGTCGTTGATGGCTCAGATATATTGACACTTTTGGGAAAGGAAAAGAGAAGCGTTAGTTGTATCATTCTACTGCTGTATAAGGTGTCACAGTTCTAACACAATTCTCTACTTATATAAGAACCATATACGTCCCAAGATGGAGTACTATATCCACATCTGGAGAGGTGGCGCTTAGAGCACTTTCCAGCTGTGACTGAGTACACAATCGACTTCAAAATCTAGTGGGAGATGCCATTTTCTCTTCACTTCAGCCTATTTCTCACATAAGAGGCGTTGATAGACTTTCTCTATTCTATCGTTATCTTCACGGTAGGTGATCGAATGAGCTCCAATCTATGCTCCCTTAAACTGTAAAACATTCCCAGTAAAAATTCGTCTAGTTTCAACCACTGTAAATAATGTTCCTTTCTTCCTGTGTCTAACTAAACCTAAACGGAACCTCTATGAGTAAAGTGTCTTTCAAAGAACTACCCGTCTGTGGAACACAATACCACGAGACTGCTTCCCAACTGACAACATTATAATCGTTTTCAAATCAAATGTAATAAGTTTTTGTCGAGCCGTCCTCTTTAATAATCAAACATTGCCTAGTTTTAACTATCGTAATCAATCCTCAAGATGTCTCCTCGTCAAACTAAAAAAACTCATTAACCTTTATTCTTGAGTGGCTTTTGGGCCTTGATAATCGGTTATTTATTAGTACATAAAAGCGTCATTTCTTAGCGAATAATTGATGTATTCTCTAAATTCAAAGCGCATCGTTTAGAAGATTCCTTGTCGAATACAGCTTACTTTAAGAAGCACTATCGAGTCTCAACAATGACCCCAATGCGGGAACTGAAATTGCGCCCTACACATACTACACGATGGGGTTGCAATCAAGAAGTTCCCAGACAGCCATTCCTGGAGGTCCCGGATGTGTGACACGAAGCGAGTTTTGTTGCCACACGTATGATCTTCCCGTAGCCACCTTCTTGACCTAGCAGAACTTGATAATGATGGATATTAAGAGATTTGTGTGCAAGGTCTACTATCTCAAATAAGCTTTGCTCGATTTTGAGAAGTTGATATATATATATATATATATATATATATATATATATATATATATATATATATATATATATATATATATACTTAAGCGTGACAGACCAACAATGTTTTTTCTAAAAATGTAAACGTACAGAATAAAAAAATACTATCTCAAACTTAAGCGTGGCAGACCAAATAAAATGCTATTTGAAACTTAATCCTGGCAGACCAAATGAAATCTTATTTAAAAGTTAAGCGTGACAGACAAACGAAAATTCAATTTCAAACTTAAAATTAACCGCTCAAGTAAAATACTATCTTAAAACTTAATCGTGACGGACAAAAGGATATTCTATTTCAAACTTAAGCGTTACAGACTAACGAAAACCCTATTTGCAACTTAAGCCTGACAAACAAATGGAAATGTTATTTCAAACGTTGCAGATCAACCAAAATGCTGTTAAAACTTAACCGTGAAGAGACTAACGAAAATAGTATTTCATACTTGAGCGTGACAGATTAAAGGAATGTTTATTTTAAACTAAATCGTGACAGACCAACGAACATGCTGTTTCAAACTTAAGCGTGACAGAACAAAGGAAATGCTATCGCAAAGTTAAACGTGACAGACCAACAAAATTATATTTCAGACTTAAACGTGACAGATTAAAAGAAAATTTTATTTTAAACTAAATCGTGACAGACCAACGAACATGCTGTTTCATACTTAAGCGTGACAGAACAAAGAAAATGCTATCTCAAAGTTAAGCGTGACAGACCAACAAAATTATATGTAAGACTTAAACGTGACAGACTAACGTAAATGTTATTTAACATATAAAAGTGGTAGTCCAATGAAAAGTTTATTTCAAACTCAAGCATAACAGACTTACGAAAAAGCTTAGTTGAAACTTAAGTGTGATTAACCGAAGGAAATGCTATTTCAAGCTTAAACGTGACAGACAAAAAAATTCTATTTCAAACTTAAACGCGACAGACCAACGAAACGTTATTACGAACCCAAACGACAGTCAGAGCATTTTAAAAGAGAACTTGGACGCATCTGGAATAACATATGCCCATGAAATTTGCGCGTTTAGCAACGAAGATGTTATTAGAAACTAAAGAGTGACAGACCAACCGATTGACAGATCCTCACTTAGAGACGCAATGTCTCATCTCAAAATACGAGATCACGTGATGTAATCTCGTCAGGTTTCTTCATTAAACAAGCGTAGCGTTAATTGAATCGACGCCATTTTTAATTGGCCTATCGTAACAATCCAACAAGTGAAAAGAAAATTACCATTATTGACTTCACATTCTCAATCAACGATAAAAAATGAAATAATAAGAATAATGGTGAAGTATATGTTTTTTTTAAATATATAAATTGATTTTAATGTTAACAAACAAAATGAAAATCAAATTACCGAGCAAATGTAGTCGCCATACGAAAAGTAATCGACTGCCTACTAGACACACTCGTCGGTCTCTCTGTACAAGGGTTTGTCAGGCCACCCTGACATGAGGATACTTTCTATATGATATAAATTCTGACCAATCGACCCCCCCCATAAAGAAATAATTGTGCGCCATCTCTTCATGTTGCATAGCTCTCTTACTTAGGGTCGCGGCTTTTCTCGTTTCGCATACTTGTCCCTGAAAGGGCCGTGGCAGTTCACATTTAATACTCGTCTTTTTTTAAAACATAAATCATATAGTTTGTATACCTCTCTTTTTTCCTCGTCGCGTGGAGGGGCGTGTCGTCCAGTGGTGTTCTTCCTTCTTCTCTTCTGTACTGCCGTGAACATCGCCGCTACAACAAAACATCATGATGGACTCCGAAGACAAACAATTATTTTACCTTTCAATTCTTTTTATTACAAGCGTTACTTATTTAATCAGCTGGGAGATATTCCCTACGTCGAGAGAGAGAGAGAGAGAGAGAGAGAGAGAGAGACAGAGAGAGAGAGAGAGAAAGAAAGAAAATTACTACTTTATCCTAGTTACTTATTAAATAAGTCTTAACCATTCGTGAAGGGAGAGAGATGTGTCGCCTGTATTTTCTTAGGGAAATATTTCCCTTAATCGGTTGTAGACTACATGCTAAAAATCGCGTCTCATCGGTTTGCCTCGAAAACCTAGACTGACTAAAACTCGCTTCTCACGAAGAACGAGTGACGTCACGAATTCGTCTGTTTCCCACGCAAAAGCCTGTGACGTCACAGAGCCTCTCGCAGGTGCAAATTGACCCTTGATCTGGGATCTCGTCACGCGGTGACCTTTTCAAGTCTGTGATTTCCGACTGTGAGAACAGGCCCTATTCTGCACTCGACTGCCGGGTCCACCCCGCGTTAATTCGCGCAAGTCAAACCAACGATTTCCAACAGATACGTCCATTCCCATAGGGGCATTATTCAACATTCAGACCATTCAACACGTTCGTCCCGAGGCACCCATCCATTAATAAAGGTCAGCTTTGAATAACCAGTAAGAAGTCGTTGATAATAAAAAGATTACTGAAACAGATAGCCAAAAACAAAAGACTCAATACTGGCAGGCCGGCACACACGATAAAAACGACCCTCTCAACCCGTTTACAAACCAGGCGGAAAAAGATGAATCGTGTAAACTGTCTTGCTACTGGAAGTGACACTCCAACCATATGCCACGACAATAAAAAGAAATATCAGAAGCCTAAATACCCAGCAATGGTCAGTTGCAGAAAAGAGTGTCTTATTATATTTCCACCAATATTCTAAGTTTAACAAGCGGAGCAAACCATCAAATGAGATCCTAACGGGGAAGATCAATTAATTCGCCTTTCCTGAAGATAAAAATAACGTAAATGTCGAACGGTTTTATGAATTAAAAAAAATAATAGTTATATCATCGCGTTCTCGTAAATAGGATACAATATATTTCTTATATGTATGCAAATAAACAATATAACTAGTAATAAATAATTCCAGGCAATCATTTATGAAATCAAGCTTTTAAGTATTTGTGTAAATTAGACATAACTATTTGAGCCGATAGCGACTATTGTCACTTCTTTACAACGCCTTTCCTTTTGTGTACCAGGCTTAAGTTGCAAATAGCATTTTCATTAGTCTGTCACGTTTAAGTTTGAAATAGAAGATCCTTTGGTATGTCACGCTAAAAAATTGCAATGTCCTGTTTTGAGCACACAGATGGTTCAGCATTTCTTACTTATTTTTACAAGACTTGTTGCAGATATAACATACGAGGCTATTGGTTTCCATTTAGTGCAGTGCTATATCCAACTCCTGTTTGACGATTGTTTAATTGGCTACTGCCATGTGATCGCCTACGGCTCAATAGACCAGCCCTTGGCACACAAGCTGTGCCAAATAAACCACGCACATATTCGGTTTGAAATGTGTCTGGAACATTCGGTACTGACTGCTTACGCCAGGTACATTCTAAAATGGTGTACTCTATTCGCTTTGCCTCAAATCTACCACAGCCATCATAGATACATGTGCACTATACCGATCGCTTCAAAGTCATCCAAACTCTTCACGTTAATATCAATGACTTTCAAGTTGTTTGGCTTGTATCTTGGACGTTTGTCCTGCTGCAGTCCCCCAGATAATAGGTTGCATAAGAAGTCTGTAATCTTATATCCAAACACATCTGACAAAGTATAACAGGCACTTCTATGGTTGCTGGAGAACATTGGGGTTTGGTAAAAATTATATATGTATATTAGGGTAGGTCGATTTTACACTTTTTTTTAAATATTAAAAAAGGCACGTTCCGAAAGTTGTATATAGACCTATTAAATACTCATGCAAAAAATTAGATCAAAAACTTCAGCGGTTTTTTGAGCGTTTGGTATCAAAGATCGTAGACAAGAATATACTGAAAATTCCTCGTTTTTGCAAGATTTGCTTGAATATTGGTGTGAAAACCAAATAATTTTAGCATTTAAAAGCAGGGAATGTCCTTTTATTTTATAAAAATGATATGAATTAAAGAAATCTTCAAATTGAAAATTTGCCCCCCCCTCATTTTCAGTATCTGCTTTTGTAAACTACCTTTTAACGTTATGAATTAAACAGTAATATTTGAATACCTAAAAAAATGATTTTTTCTGTTATTAGTGAAAATATAACAAGCAAAGAAATAAGGAAAAACCTAACACTATTTTAATGAAGCTTAATAGAGTCAAATTGCTCCATATAAGACCCCTTAGACAAAAATGCTGGTCTCAATTTCTGACTCAAAACTTTGGCTGTAATGTGTTGATGCCTTGCTTCAAAACCATATACAGTTTGTGAAGCTTCTGTTATTAACTTAACTGCCCGTTCCACACCCTGAGAATGTGAGGGCAAATCTGGCAAGTCAAGCTTGGTTCCATTCATCAACGATTCTCGAAGTTCAGATTCAGTAAAATCTTCCGTCATTGGTGGTTCAAAAATGCCGCATAATTTTAAATCTATTAATTGTGTCCAATGTGTGGCATTAAAATTAATAGGTAGTATTCTTTTTAATCTTTTTCTGGTTGACTCCTCACTCCTGAAAGAACAAATTAATTAATTGAATTATTAAAAAATTCCAATCTGTACTGCTTTAATAATTATGGTGAAATTAGATAAAATCTTTAAAAATCATTCTATAAATTGGAATAAATAATTGAGTCAGAGATATATGAATAAATATTACTTACCTAATGGCCAAAATTCTTTTTAAAGCTTCTTCTCTTACTTCAATCTCCTCAGATTTAACCATGGAATATAGAAAGTTTTCAGGCAGTAAACAAAATGTATTACCTTGTATATTTCTAAATGTGATATCTTGGATTTCCTGAGGCTTCTCCTTAATCCTCTGGGTCATATTAAAAATGTGCACTTACTGATTGTGGAATTTACTATTTCTTTTAATTTCAAACCAAAAAGTGGCATACACATTTACAATAAAATTTACTACATAGTGTAGTTTTGTTGTGTGCCTTTGTGGGTATGCACCACGAGTCCATAAACACATAAGCCTGATGGCCAAAGTTAACCATCTTGCTTGGTTTAAAGGACCAATTTTCCAGGAGGCATATCTAGAGTCAACCTTACCTCTAGAAATACCTACTGTGTATTCATAAAGGAGTCTTTGGTCAGAACTAAGATCATGTATTTCATCAATTTTAAAAATTGACTCTAGAGGATTGCTAATAGTGGAAAATGATATTTGGGGTAAATCATATCAATCATTTGAGCATAATTTCCCCAGAGGGCTACTGAATGTTGTAGGGCCCTTTGCGCAACCATCTATGTTTTTAAAAAGGGCTCTGAAAGGTAGTTCATTATGATGCAAAGAGCAACCAATTGTGTGAAGAGTTTTAAAAAGTTTTTTTTCTAAAATTGCAACCATTCCACCATCGCAACTTGTGTTGGTATTAGTGTTGTCAACAAGTATAGCCTTGATACTGTTCTCACTGTGGAATTCATGCAAAACATCCACCACTTGATCTGCATGAACAGCACCTGTTGCACCACTATTCGGAAGAACTCTATGTGTCAGATATTTACTTTCACATGGTGTTTCTTTTGTAAAAGTTAAATGGTGTTCTGGTCCCTTAGTTTTTTTCATAATTCTCTGTCTATTTTCATCCACACTTTCTTTATACATCTATGTGTCCTTATCCATTCTCCCATCAACTCCAATACATATATTTTAGGTGGGGTAAAAACTCCTGGCTGAAATAGTTTTATTTATCTACCTCCAACAAGGTAAGATGTGACACAAGGTCAGGAAAGTGGGATTAGATAACCCTGCGCTATAGAGGTGAGCACTCTGGCCATTAAAAAATTGACTGGGCAGCCCCGTCGGCATTCCCCTGTAGGGGCGCCTCAGACAGTTAGCAATAAACTTACTCCTCCCCAAAGAGGAAAGGCAAAGCCTGGGAGGTTGCACCTCCTAGAATTGCACAGAACGGACAAGCCCCAATAGACGGGCGTAAATCCAGACCCAAAGGCCCGGACGATACCGGTTTATTTGGTGGGGTAAAACCCCCTGGCTGAACTAGTTTTTATTTATCTAACTCCCACAAGGTAAGGTGTGACAAAAGGTCGGGAAAGTGGGATTAGATAAGCCAGCGCTCGACAATTCAATATATATGTGTGATAATTAAACAGACAATCAACACGGGAAGTCAAATTCGCCCGATGAATTTTCAACCGGTGAATACCATAAAAAATATCCAATAAATAAAACGCCTATGTAAACAAATAATTATTTATATACAACATTAAATATCATAGTGTTTTATTCCTTTTTAATTTGAATATGTACATTTAATTTCTTAAGAAAAATAATAATAAACTTTAAAATATTTATTATTAAGTAATGTATTACTTTTTTTTGTTAAAACCCGGGTTTAATTTAAGGCGACACATCTGCCGGTGAAATCTCGGCAGTGAGAAAAAATCTCGATTTATTTGATCTTAAAGTTGCAATGCTCAAATAAATACAAAATTTTGAAGAAAAATATTTCTTGTGGTAACTTTTGACATTATTTGGCAACTTTCTTCGAGTGCGATAATTTACAGTTTCAAAATCGACCTCCCCTAATGTATGTATATATATATATATATATATATATATATATATATATATATATATATATATATATATTAAAAATATAATTTAATATTATTATAAGCTCCTTTATGTAAAATTAAAGTAAGGGCACTGTTGAAAAGATTAAAAAATAAAATAGACATTCACTTAAAGCCCCAGTGCAAGACTCCGGCTCTGCCGTTGAATTCTATAGAATGTCTTGATATTTATACTCGCCGCGTATAGTAAAAATATAACTTAATTTCTCCGTTATCTCGTGACAATCTCCCGTAGGCAAAGGGACTAAAGCGATCGCTTACAGATAGAAGATGTCTCTGTGAACCGTGTTAACGCCCTGTGACCATTCGATATTGTTATTTCCCTGCACTGATATGAGCCATAAGCTTGCAACGACGTCGTACGTAGTTAAAATATTAAATATATAATATAATATCATTTAAACCACCTTTAACTACAATTAAAGTAGGAGGACAGTTGGAAAGATTAAAAATAGACATTCACCTTAAGCACCCGTCCAAGACCTCAGCTCTGCCATTGAATTCTATCAAATGTCTTGATATTAATACTCGCCGCTTTCAGTATAAATATAACTTAATTTCTCCGTGATTATGTGACAATCTCCCGCGACCTAAAGTGTCTCTATTAACCGGGTTCGCGCCCTGTGACCGTCTGAGATTTTTATTTATCTGTACTGATGAGAGTCGTAAGCTTGAAACGACGTCGTACGTAGATAAAATATTAAAAATATAATTTTATAATATATACATATATATGGAAAAGAAAAAAAGAAAAAAAAAGAAAATAGTTCGAAAAAATAATAATAATCAGCTTAATAATAATAATAATAATAATAATAATAATAACAATAACAATACTAATAATGATTATGATGATGATGGTTCCAGTCTAGGCAAACAGCACACACAATATTTGCATAGGGTCAAGGAGGATGAGAAGACCGAGAAGGGACAGCACAAACCAGACCGCCACTCGAAGTGCAGAGTGTGCTGATACCTTGGGGAGGCCTGTTTCCACCCAAATCTCAGAGAAGATCAATGGTTGTTACTAGCAAGAAATCAATGATAAACGGCTGTTGCGATATTGCAAGGTTATTTACGGTGGCTATCGAAAAAAGTGGAGAATACTGGAAATCTGGGGAGAATTGTTGTCACTCAGAATCCATGGAATACCACCGGTTGTTGTCGGTGGGCAATCACTGCTGATGACCTGTGTGAGAACTCCTAGAGAGTACAAATTAAAAAAAATAATAATCGGAAAAACAAACTGTTTGAGAACAACCATAAACTCCTTTTTAAACAACTAGAATGAATTGAAAGAGGGAATGACGTTATACCTAATGCTAACCAATCTCGTGCATTCTGGAAATACATTTGGGAAAACGAAGTAAAACATCAAGATGATGCATAATCGATCAAAGATATTGAAAAAAGGTGTCTTCTAGAGTAGAACGACAAACGAATATAACAGTCACCGTTGAGATGCTTAAAGAGAGGATTAAAAAGCTTTCAAATTGGAAAGCACCCGTACCTGATGGAATTCAAGGATACTGGTTTAAAAACCTTCCGGCTCTCTACCCATTTTTTGCAGCAATGATAAATGACACTACAGTGACTGACAAATGGCACTACAGTCTTGATCATTAAAGATAATACAAAAGGGGGTGAAGTGACAAACTTTAGACCGATCACTTGCCTCTCAGTTATGTGGAATTTCCTTCACTAGCATATTGTCTGAAAGTATTTATGATCATTTGGACCAAAACAATTTGCTGCCGGAAGAACGGAAAGGCTGCCGAAAAAGATCACATGGCACCAAAGATCAGCTTCTGATCGATAAAATGAGAAACACTGCAAACAAAGAACTACTAACCTTGCCATGGGGTGGATGGATTATAAGAAAGCATTTGACATGGTGCCTGATTCGTGAATACACAAATGCTTGGAGATTTTCGAAATAGACCCCAACATTCAAACTGCTTTAAAACATAGCATGGAAAACTGGGAAACCAATTTAACTTCAGGAGATTTTGCATGAAGTAAAGTGAAAATCAGGAGAGGGATTTTCCGGGGCGATAGTTTTTCCCCTTTGCTTTTTGTCATTAATTTGATTCGAACGACACTTTTTTACGTAATTTGAATGCAGGATATAGACTTGGGAAAGGACTTCCTAGAGTCAACCACTTACTATTCATTGATGACCTTAACATTTTTGGAAAGAATCAAAACCAACTTGATACTTTTATGAATACGGTTAGATTATATGATGACGACATACCAATGGAATTTGGCATCACCAAATGTGCTATTCTTGCTATAAAAAGATTGAAAATTGTCCAATCAGATGACCTTGAACTCCCAACAACAGATCTGATAAAGAATGTTGACAGTGAGAGGGGCTACAAATACTTGTGAATATTAGGGGCAGATAAGATTAAAAACAAGGAAATGAAAAACAAGGTCACAGCTGAGTACAACAGAAGAGTAAGGGTTATTCTCAAATTGCACCTATACAGTCGAAATACTATCTATGCTATCAATGTCAGAGCAGTAGCTATCATTCGATATACTGCCGGTATACTTGACTGAAATGTAGATGAATTAAATTGTTTGGATACCAAAACACGGAAAATGTTTACATTTTATAGGACTTTTTCAAAGTAGGGAGATGCTTCGTGGTGTGAAAAGAGGGAGAATAGAAATTACTGGGGTAAAAAAGAATCATAGATAGCAAAAGAGAAGGGTTAAAATTATTTGAAAAGAAATTACACAGTGTATTGTTTAAGAATACTGCATTTAGAGATAATGCTAGCTGGAATTGATTGGTCAGGGATGATCACAAAATATCTAATGAGAACATCTTAATGGCAGCCCAGGAACAAGCCACTCGCACTAAGTCCATTAAACATTACATTGACAAAACTGCAGAATAACCGATATGCCGATTATGTAATGAAAGAGAAGAAACCATAGCGTATATTGTATCTGAATACTCAATGCTAGCACAACACCAGTATAAAAAATGGAGACACGACAAAGTCGCTTAGGTTCTACACTGGAATATATGCAAACTTTATGAATGAGAAATTGTATGAACATAAGCCAGAAGTGATACAGTAGAATGACAATGTGAAATTTCTTTGGGGCATGCGCATACAAATTAATACGGTTCTTAAACATTCAAAACCCGACCTTAACTTTCTAAAAAATAAACAAGATAACTTGCTTAATCATTGATATAGCTTACCCCTTCGATACCAGAGTGCAGGAGAAAGAACACGAAACAATAAATACATATCAAGATCTAAAATGGGAATGAGTTAGACTATCGAACATGTAAAGAAGTCAATGTTATTTTTGTTGAAATTGGAATGCTTGAAACCATAACGAAAAGCCACCATAAATGGCTTAAACAGATTGACGAGACAATTTCCTTTCAAATTCTACAAAAGGCTTGCCTGTTAGGAACGGCGAATAATAATAATAATAATAATAATAATAATAATAATAATAATAATAATAATAATAATAATAATAATAATAATTGTCATTATTATTATTATTATTATTATTATTATTATTATTATTATTATTATTATTATTATTATTATTATTATTATTATTATTATCATCATCATCATTTCATAGTAGTCTACAGTTTCGGATGATTTTAGTCGGATTTTTTCTTGAACATCAGATAAATTCCTTTGACTTTAGACATTATAGCTGTACCTTAACACTTTCGCCGTTTCTATTTTACAGGAAAAAAAATTGTCTCGTGAACCTGTTGTAGCCACTAATTGCGGCTTTTAGTTTTGTTTCCAAGTGTTCCAATTACAACGGGTATCACTTTGACTTCTTTACATTTCCACATTCTAACTAATTCCCATTTTAGATCTTGATACTTATTTATTTTGTCCTGTTTTTTTTCTTCTCCTGAACTCTGGTATCGAAGGGGCAGGCTTTGTCAATGATTAAGCAAGTTCATCAACATTTGTTTCCCAAAGTCTTTAGTTATTATTATTATTATTATTATTATTATTATTATTATTATTATTATTATTATTATTATTGTTGTTGTTGTTGTTGTTGTTGTTGTTGTCGTCGTAGTCTATATAATAATACGCAAAGAGAGTTTCATGTTCGTATACGCGTTTATTCCAAGCGCCGAAGATGCAATAAACAAATAAGTAATATTTTAACATTTATCTAATATCGCTGTGAATATCCATTCTTAGCCTTCGGGCTAGGATCACAATGTAGTATATTTTTTGTCCATAGACAGTTTGATAATATTGTGGGGTATTCGATCGCCGGAGGTTCATAAAATCGAAAATATGTCACACCCTCTTACAAGGGTTTTAAAAATATTCCCATGACTAGATATATTTTGAAACTACATTAAGAAAAGTACTTAGTATAATTTAGCTTTTAAAAAAATGGTACAATAACATCGTGGGGTTTGCGTTCGCGTCGAACATCCATGGAATAGACACTTTCAAGTGTTTCAGAAATAAGCCTCTATAAACCTGTACAATGGCCCAGTACTCTCCGCGCATTTCTAGTCAATGTTTGATTAGTGCTTTATCTCCTTTCTACCAACTTGACCCTTCACGACTATTTTGTATGGTCTCACCCGATGCTGGTGCAATCACATTCTTGTTGTTGCTTATTTTTTGTGTGTGGGGGTGTTAATTGATTTTTTTTGCAGTTTCAATTCCCTTGGTTTCATGTGGTTAGCGTTCGCATTTTATGCGGGCTGGTTTCCCCATTCGAGGATTTTCTTAAGATTTCAGCTGTTTTCTATCATTTCCGTCCGTTGTATAGTATTAGTCGTCCCTTTGATTCAAATTTCTAACAATCTTTTTTCAAGTATTTTTCGGGACTGTTCCTAGTGCTCCTACAATTATTGGTATTAGATTGACTTTCTTCATGTTCCATACTTTTAGTTCTCTGGTAAGTTCCGTGTATTTGCTTCCCTTTTCTGTTTCCTTACTCTTCACCCTGTTGTCTGCTGAGACGGAAAAATCTGGGATTTGGCAATTTTTTTCTTCTCGTTTACTATTATGATGTCCGGTCTCTTTGTTTGGGCGAGTTTATCTGTTTGTAGATCCATGTCCGAGAGGAGTTTGTGATGTCCGTTTTCCAGTACTTTCGCCGGTTTGCGTCTGTTCTATTTGTCTACGTGTGCAAATTTATCCACATGTACTGCCTTCCTCTCAAATTCGTATTTTTTGTTGTATTCTTTTTGGCCTCATTTACTGCATTCACTTATTATGCGATTTACCGTTTCGTCTCTGTTTCCACAGAGTCCACATTTACAGTTTTTTGCGTTTTGTATTATTATTATTATTATTATTATTATTATTATTATTATTATTATTATTATTATTATTATTATTATTATTATTATTATTATTATTTAATTATTATTATTATTTAATTATTATTATTATTATTATTATTAATATTATTATTATTACTATTATTATTACTATTATTATTATTATTATTATTACTATTATTATTACTATTATTATTTTATTATTACTATTATTACTATTATTATTATTACTATTATTATTATTATTACTACTATTATTATTACTATTATTATTACTATTATTATTATTATTACTATTATTATTACTATTATTATTATTAATATTATTATGACTATTATTATTATTACTATTATTATTATTACTATTATTATTATTATTATTATTATTATTATTATTATTATTAATAATAATAATAATAATAATAATAATAATAATAATAATAATAATAATAATATAGAAGTAAAGAAACAGTTTTTGTTATGCTAGGAAGATGTCTTAATAGATATGTCAAAGTTTATGAATGTTCATAGTAGAATTAATAGTAATTGATACCCAACGGGTCACGTGTACGTGAAGTATACTACACTTCGACTGTCAAATGTTAGATTTTATGATAGCAATAAATAAAACTTTACAGCTGGTGAAAAAAGAAGGTGACAACCATTAAAAGCGATAATTAAAATGTCTCTTCACTGACTGTAAACATCGCAATGTTTTCATACAATAATAAAAATGACACTTTAAATTTATAGACGACGCGTAAGTGTACAAGTATAAAATTAGATATGCGTATGTATATCTGCTCCTTGATTTCTTTTAAATACAACGGTTTGGAAATTCAGTTCAAAAATATTTTTTAAATATATGTTACACGATGGGCCCAGTTTTTACTATCCGTCTGGGCAATTCTAACAATCAAATGTAAAGGAGTTAAATCAATTTATATACAGTAAAACTCCTACGCTATGAACTCCGTGGGCTACGAACTTCCATCGCTATGAAGTAATCTTATCAATTTAAAAAAAAAACAAATTATAAAGTTAATTGACATATTTTTATACATGCATATATTTAAAGATATTTTTCTTGTTAGTATAACGACGTACACCCTTTTTAAAGTCGCAAAAAGAAATAACATTTTTGGAATAAAAGAGTTGCTTTAATAACTACGATATGGAGACGGTTCGTCCTCTACAAAAACAAATCTTCATAAAGAAAATAGAAATGAAAAAGTATCAAATTTCGAAAAAAACATAAACGACTCAATGAATTCATTGAACAAGACGCTATGAAAAAAATTAAATATGAACTTCCTACGCTATGAACAAAATTAAATATGGACTTCCTACGCTATGAACAAAATTAAATATGAACTTCCTACGCTTTGAACAAAATTAAATATGAACTTCCTACGCTATGGAAAACATTAAATATGAACTTCCTACACTATGAACAAAATTAAGTATGAACTTCCTACGCTTTAAACAACATTAAATATGAACTTCCTACGCTATGAATAAAATTAAATATGAACTTCCTACGCTATGAACAAAATTAAATATGAACTTCCTACGCTATGAAAAAAATTAAATATGAACTTCCTACGCTTTGAACAAAATTAAATATGAACTTCCTACGCTATGGAAAACATTAAATATGAACTTCCTACACTATGAACAAAATTAAGTATGAACTTCCTACGCTTTAAACAACATTAAATATGAACTTCCTACGCTATGAATAAAATTAAATATGAACTTCCTACGCTATGAACAAAATTAAATATGAACTTCCTACGCTATGAACAAAATTAAATATGAACTTCCTACGCTATGAATAACATTAAATATGAACTTCCTACGCTATGAACAAAATTAAGTATGAACTTCCTACGCTTTGAACAACATTAAATATCTACTTCCTACGCTATGAACAAAATTAAATATGAACTTTCTACGCTATGAAAAAAATTAAATATGAACTTCCTACGCTATGAACAAAATTACAGATGAACTCCCTACGCTATGAATAACATTAAATATGAACTTCCTACGCTATGAACAAAATTAAATATGAACTTCCTACGCTATGAATAACATTAAATATGAACTTCCTACGCTATGAATAACATTAAATATGAACTTCCTACGCTATGAACAAAATTACATATGAACTTCCTACGCTATGAACAAAATTAGATATGAACTTCCTACGCTATGAACAAAATTAAATATGAACTTCCTACGCTATTAACAAAATTAAATATGAACTTCCTACGCTATGAACAAAATTAAGTATGAACTTCCTACGCTATGAACGAAATTAAATATGAACTTCCTACGCTATGAACAAAATTACATATGAACTTCCTACGCTATGAACAAAATTAAATATGAACTTCCTACGCTACGAATAACATTAAATATGAACTTCCTACGCTATGAATACAATTAAATATGAACTTCCTACGCTATTAACAAAATTAAATATGAACTTTCCTACGCTATGAACAAAATTAAATATGAACTTCCTACGCTATGAACAAAATTAAGTATGAACTTCCTACGCTATGAACAAAATTAAATATGAACTTCCTACGCTATGAACAAAATTACATATGAACTTCCTACACTATGAACAAAATTAAATATGAACTTTCCTACGCTATGAACAAAATTAAATATGAACTTTCCTACGCTACGAACAAAATTAAATATGAACTTCCTTCGCTATGAACTAAACTTAGCAATTAAAAAGAGCAAATTAGTGCCGTATAGTGGTTGCCGCTAATCATTGCAGTCAGTCAGAAGAATCAGAAACAAGCGAGAATACAGAGAAATATCATGGGAAACTACAAAAAGAAATACAGAACTACTTCTAATATTCTTGGAAGAAAAGAGTTGCTTTAATAACTACGATATCGAGATGGTTTCTGCTCTACAAAGAAAGCTGTTCATTAAGAAAATAGAAATGAACAAAGTAACCAAATTTCGAAAACACATAAAAGACTCAATGAAATCATTGAACGGGAATGATTTTGAAAATAATGAGGAGGGTCAATAATTTTTGTACAGTTATATGTATATCTATTAACAATTAAAAATATATTTAGGCATTTAATGTCTATTTATGTTGATCAATAGTCATTTTCTTAATACATCCATTTTGTTTACATATAGTTTTTTTTGAATTATACTCATAAAATATTATTATAGTTTGACAAACTTATATTCATTGTCTATATCTTTTAATGAAGAGAAATTCATCAATGTCATCTAATATATCTATACTCATTGTCTTTTAATGAAGAAACAAATGTCACTGTCAATTAAATGGAGATACGTTGTTATTGAGAAAGAGGACACAAATGAAGTTCTTTTTTTCTAACAAATTCTGTTCAGGTTGACACATAAAAGAATAAACATTAAAACCAATGTGTCTATATTTTGTCAAGGACAATGCCGAAAAATAGTAAATCAGTTTCATCGGTGTGCCTTGTGTAGTTTTAAACTTTACCTGGACACATACACATCCAACTTTCATTTATATAATAGATTGGCAAAAATATGCGAAATGTGGTTGCATAGTTTTGCTATTATATCACTACACTCCCTAAAACGGAGAAGGTAATCCTTGAGAGAATGATATAATGACCACAGAATATTTACTACATAACCCCCAATATAAAAGGCAGAGGTAATTCCCGGGAGGATGTTCTGAAAAAAAAAACAAATACTACTCTGCACCCCACAGAAGGAGTTAATGCATGGGAGGAGGATATAATAACAAACGAACATATACAACACTACCCAAAGGGGAAGTAATGCCTGGTAGAATAGTCTCATGACAGCAGAACAGATAATACAGCACTTTTTACTCTAAAAGGGAGGATATAATGCCTGGGAGGATGGTATCATGAAAACATAACTGATGCTACACTACTCGCCTTGAATATAGCATTGAAAGATAATACATTATTCTGAAATAGTATAGTAAACTGAGTACAAAAAAGTAGTACTATATTTCAATTAATGGAAGTAATAGTATAGATTCGGCTTCAGACAGACATATACCAAATCTCCATTGCTAATATAGTTTTATATATTGTATATACCTTGTCTATATATTTAATCGAACTTACAATTCGGACCGAGGTGTATATTCGAACGAACTATACATATATTAGACCTCTTCAATAAAAGAGGAGAAAAAGAAAGAAATTGATAAAAAAACAAGGTTCTGAGCTGATGGCGCCAATATAGAGGCGTCTTGTTCGGATCTATGGGTCAGCCATCTTGTCTTGTGGAAAGTAAAATAGGATTATGTATGATAATATCGTATTGGGTTGTTTTTTTTAATATTTTGCTACTGTTTTCGTTTTTTTTTTTTTTTTGCTTTTTGAGTTAAGACAATTTCATTGAATTTTCAGTCATATTTCTTTTAGTTTTCAATACTCCTAAATTTTTGTGCTTATTGGAGGAACGCAGGGACCAGACATCAGGGCGTTAATGTCACTTAGTAATTGTATTAAAAACGTAAACAATATATATATATATATATATATATATAATAAAAGTATCAATAAGTCTGAAGGCAATGCAGAGAGCAAGATTGATGAAAAGCTGGAAAGACCAAAAATAAACAATCAAAAAAGAGGTTTTACTACGATGTATTTATTTTTATTTTCTTGCATAAACAGCAAGTATGGTGTTAGCTGTGTGTGATGCTCGGATGATTAGAAATCATATGTGAATAAAAGGTTCGGCTGTGTGAAATTCACCAAGATCGATGTAAGAAAGTAGAAATCAAAACAGGTCAGTAGATGTCTGATTTTTCATTTTGATTATTTCCAGCTTCTCATCAAGCCGGCTCTCTATGTTGCCTTTATCCTTCTTAATACTTTTATTACAATTCCCAGCAATGCTTCAAGCAAACTACCATTCTTTTTCTTATATATATATATATATATATATATATATATATATATATATATATATATATATATATATATATATATATAAGTATTAGAAGGCTATCACAATGCAAGAAATGGAAATATGTCGGCGTTGAGAAGTAAGAATAAAACAAGTGATTTTTTAATATATATTTTTAATTTATTTTTTATATAGCAAATCTTACTTAATAAGGCAAAACTTCAACATTGTGATGTAATGTGTGTGACCATGTTCCATAATATATTTCGAGGAAGACCTCTTCAAAGATATATGTCATCGGGTCAGCAAGTGCATTCAATATTATCTCGACCCTGCCGTGTACTGGAAACGGACGTAACGTCACATGGCTGTATGATAGAGTGGATAAGATGTGTAGGCAGTGTCTTCGCTTGTAAAGAATGTCTGAACATCGACGATAAATTAAGGGGCTAAGGGCGCCAAATGATCTGTTTCACGGAATTCTCAACCCCACTGCTGGCAGAAGAGAAGGCAACGTCAACATCTCAATAAAGTCTCATTTTTTAAATTGGTGTTGACAGGAGTGAAGCTTGGTTTCGGACGGATTAGAAGTAACCAGTCATTTTTTCCTCATTGCACCACGTGCTCAATGTCGGACGAGAGAGAATCAGAAAGATCTTGGTCTTGTGTCGTCTCCATAAATGTTAACGAATGATCTTAGAAAAGTATTTTTGAGATCACTAATTAAGTTTAAGAAGAGGGTTTGGTCCAAAATACACCCTTGAAGCACACCAGCGTTGATACTACGAGCTTCGGACTTCTGCCCAACGGCGACTATTTTTATAAACCTATTATAAAGAAATAATTTGATGTTGGAGAGGACATTTCCAGATATCCCATAGCTACCAAGCTTGTGAAGTAGTCCTTTGATATGTCACGGGCTATAGCTCTACAAGCGAAGCTCCCATCAATAGATTCACGGATCCTATGTGATATTACAGTCAGCATACCAGCTATTGATCTCGCAGGACGAAAACTATATTGCTCGTCACTGAGTAGGTTGTTTTGGCCTAGGTCATTGACACGTTCTCGATTTATCACAGATTCAAGCAACTTACTCATGACGCACAGGAGACTAATTAGTCTAAACTTAGATACAGAGGTCCGATCTCCAGTATTTAAAAAAAACTGGTCAGACTGACGAAGTTTTCCAAGGTGATTGGAAGCATTTCCCCTTAAGCAACGTTTGAACAGCTTTGTAAGAATTGAAGCTAGTTTAGGTTGCAACTTTTTAAGCACTATAGTTGGAATGATGTCAGGGTCAGTTGCTTTGCTGGCATTAAGGTGCTTGATAAGTTTGGCAACATCCCTGGCAGATATATTCATGTCGTTCAGAGTATCTTCAGTCTTATTGGTAAAGTCAAGAGGAAGGCGGCCCTTATCGCTAAGGGTGGAGTTTGATGCAAAGTTCTTAGCAAAAAGTTTGGCTTTGTCGGATGCTGGGAAAATCATCACAGGACCATTGATGATGGTTGGGATAGAGGTAAAACATCTGTTCAAGACCCTGTTTGTTATTGGCCAAAACTCATGGAGACCAATTCTCTGCTCAGCTACAATAGACTTAACGGATTTGGCATATGACTCTCTCGCGTTTACTATAACCCTTTTGCCGCGGTTTCTGGCAGTCCTAAAGACGGCTTTAGTTTCAGAACATCTATTTCGTTGAAAGCAATTCAAATAGCTGCAGCACATTCTGGGGTGTACCACAGCTGGTCGTTTGTTTATTGTTGCAATTTCATAGAGGGTATGAAGCTTTCTACACTAATGGTAAACCAAGTCGGATGCGATGGAGAACACATTATTTTCAAACATGGAATGCAGGTGTATTTCTGATATGAACGATCTAAAGCTGACCAATTCAACCATTCAGGATCGATACACTGTGCGATGGCGAGGGACATCAGAGGTATAGTTGCACTTTGCTTTGATCTTAATTGAGACAACTGAGTGATCGAAAGATCTCCACGGAGACAGAACAGTGGATGGGTTAATTTTCAGAAAAAAAGATAAATAAGTCTTGCAAATTGACTATCAGCATCGGGTATGCGAATGGGTTTGTCAACAATCTGTGTTAGATCATAGGAAAGGGAGAAATCATGATGAAACCTCCCTTCATCATCTGTCTTGTTTCAGTGGACACGCTATTCAAGATTGTTGACATTGAAATCTGCACAGCTGCACATACGTGGATGCTGGCAGAGGGATGAGCAGACAGAATATGGTCAATTTTCTCAAATATACTCTCAAAGATAGTAACTTTGTCATTGTGGAGACTATAGAGGGCAAATATAAATGCGGTGCTGTGAGTAATTGTGACTTGGAAGTACATATATGGAAAACCATCCTAAATGTAGGCACAAATACCATGTCCATGACGATCTTGCACGTCAGGTTTATATATATATATATAATAATAAATATGTGTTATTGATTATTATCTATGTACGTATACGTTTCGCCCTTTTTAATAATCGGGACTCATCAGCATAGAGATATGACTATTCACTACCCCGGATTACGAGTATTTTGCAACTCAAATCCGACGCCTTAACCACACGGCCAATTTCAAATAGCGAATAAACTGTGATAATTTTAACACTTTATACAGCGGGCTTAACGTCTAGAGCGTTCTACTTTTTTAATAATACATTTAAAGCTAGTGACGTCATTCTGTGTTAATACTACAGTTATATATATGTGTTAATACTACACTTATATATATATATATATAGTGTATAGATTTTTAGTATTTACCTCAACAGTGCTCAATACGTGAATAGAGTTTATTAGTAATTGTATGAAAATATACTTGTGGCAATGAAGCTACACAGAGGCATCTGCGTTTAATCCCCGCAGAGAAGGGTCAGGCGAAATTCTTTGCGGGGATGAAACGCAGACACCTCTGTGTAGCTTAACTGCTATAAACATATCCTTATACCATTATTATATATATATCAGATAATTATGATCGACATTATTTACAAAAATAAATCAATAAGTTAAATGCGTACCCACTCTACTTGTAGCTTTAACTTTGATTAATTATTTTAACGTACGAAGTTCGATTAAGTCTAAGCACCTGTCATTCAATACTTCTTCTGATGTCAATCGAATTGTGAAGTTATGAAAATAAAACATCAACCGGATTTCAGATGTTATAAAATAGATTGACAACATTTTTACTGTTGACAAAGAGAAATGATCTGCCCAGTCTCTCTCTCTCTATATATATATATATATATATATATATATATATATATATATATATATATATATATATATATATATAGTCTAAAGAAGCTTTGAGTTATTTTAAACAAAAAGACAAAAAAAAAAAGGAAAATGCAGTTTAAATTCCCAGAGAAACTAACTAAATCCAAAATAGTGTAGACTTAACATTTGTTGGAAAATTCATAAATAAATTATATATAATAGTGAGTAAATAAAATAAAAAAGGGGAATTTAGTATCTAACAGTGAAACAAAAGCAGGAGACCTTAACGTAAGCATCTAATATTAACACGGGGATCTTCAGCTGTTTACCATGAAACTGTTTCGGAGATTTAAAAACAGGACAGTTATATGCATGGCTCTCCAATGGTACAGATAAAACTACCATTTCCCCAATAATTCAGCTTAAAATGTTACTTATATATACATAAATAAATAATAAAATAATAATAATAATAATAATAATAATAATATACTACCTTAAAACTACCGTGTGATATGGTAATTTGCATATCAAATAAAATTCTTTATAACAATAGTAATACTAGTAATAATAATAATAATAATAATAATAAAATACTATCTAAACACTAAACCTACGAACCATTCTGCGATATGGTAGCTAGAAATAAAATTATATAGGAATTAAGGTTGCATTAAAAAAAAAAAAAAAAAAAAAAAAAAAAAAGCTTAGTACCTTTGGTACCAGAAAGGCAAATAGATAAGAGGAAGGAAACCTAGCCATACAGATCTAAATACCCAATATATAGTCTAAAGAAGCTTTGAGTTATTTTAAACAAAAAGACAAAAAAAAAAAGGAAAATGCAGTTTAAATTCCCAGAGAAACTAACTAAATCCAAAATAGTGTAGACTTAACATTTGTTGGAAAATTCATAAATAAATTATATATAATAGTGAGTAAATAAAATAAAAAAGGGGAATTTAGTATCTAACAGTGAAACAAAAGCAGGAGACCTTAACGTAAGCATCTAATATTAACACGGGGATCTTCAGCTGTTTACCATGAAACTGTTTCGGAGATTTAAAAACAGGACAGTTATATGCATGGCTCTCCAATGGTACAGATAAAACTACCATTTCCCCAATAATTCAGCTTAAAATGTTACTTATATATACATAAATAAATAATAAAATAATAATAATAATAATAATAATAATAATATACTACCTTAAAACTACCGTGTGATATGGTAATTTGCATATCAAATAAAATTCTTTATAACAATAGTAATACTAGTAATAATAATAATAATAATAATAATAAAATACTATCTAAACACTAAACCTACGAACCATTCTGCGATATGGTAGCTAGAAATAAAATTATATAGGAATTAAGGTTGCATTAAAAAAAAAAAAAAAAAAAAAAAAAAAAAAAAAAAAGCTTAGTACCTTTGGTACCAGAAAGGCAAATAGATAAGAGGAAGGAAACCTAGCCATACAGATCTAAATACCCAATATATAGTCTAAAGAAGCTTTGAGTTATTTTAAACAAAAAGACAAAAAAAAAAAGGAAAATGCAGTTTAAATTCCCAGAGAAACTAACTAAATCCAAAATAGTGTAGACTTAACATTTGTTGGAAAATTCATAAATAAATTATATATAATAGTGAGTAAATAAAATAAAAAAGGGGAATTTAGTATCTAACAGTGAAACAAAAGCAGGAGACCTTAACGTAAGCATCTAATATTAACACGGGGATCTTCAGCTGTTTACCATGAAACTGTTTCGGAGATTTAAAAACAGGACAGTTATATGCATGGCTCTCCAATGGTACAGATAAAACTACCATTTCCCCAATAATTCAGCTTAAAATGTTACTTATATATACATAAATAAATAATAAAATAATAATAATAATAATAATAATAATAATATACTACCTTAAAACTACCGTGTGATATGGTAATTTGCATATCAAATAAAATTCTTTATAACAATAGTAATACTAGTAATAATAATAATAATAATAATAATAAAATACTATCTAAACACTAAACCTACGAACCATTCTGCGATATGGTAGCTAGAAATAAAATTATATAGGAATTAAGGTTGCATTAAAAAAAAAAAAAAAAAAAAAAAAAAAAAAAAAAAAGCTTAGTACCTTTGGTACCAGAAAGGCAAATAGATAAGAGGAAGGAAACCTAGCCATACAGATCTAAATACCCAATATATAGTCTAAAGAAGCTTTGAGTTATTTTAAACAAAAAGACAAAAAAAAAAAGGAAAATGCAGTTTAAATTCCCAGAGAAACTAACTAAATCCAAAATAGTGTAGACTTAACATTTGTTGGAAAATTCATAAATAAATTATATATAATAGTGAGTAAATAAAATAAAAAAGGGGAATTTAGTATCTAACAGTGAAACAAAAGCAGGAGACCTTAACGTAAGCATCTAATATTAACACGGGGATCTTCAGCTGTTTACCATGAAACTGTTTCGGAGATTTAAAAACAGGACAGTTATATGCATGGCTCTCCAATGGTACAGATAAAACTACCATTTCCCCAATAATTCAGCTTAAAATGTTACTTATATATACATAAATAAATAATAAAATAATAATAATAATAATAATAATAATAATATACTACCTTAAAACTACCGTGTGATATGGTAATTTGCATATCAAATAAAATTCTTTATAACAATAGTAATACTAGTAATAATAATAATAATAATAATAATAAAATACTATCTAAACACTAAACCTACGAACCATTCTGCGATATGGTAGCTAGAAATAAAATTATATAGGAATTAAGGTTGCATTAAAAAAAAAAAAAAAAAAAAAAAAAAAAAAAAGCTTAGTACCTTTGGTACCAGAAAGGCAAATAGATAAGAGGAAGGAAACCTAGCCATACAGATCTAAATACCCAATATATAGTCTAAAGAAGCTTTGAGTTATTTTAAACAAAAAGACAAAAAAAAAAAGGAAAATGCAGTTTAAATTCCCAGAGAAACTAACTAAATCCAAAATAGTGTAGACTTAACATTTGTTGGAAAATTCATAAATAAATTATATATAATAGTGAGTAAATAAAATAAAAAAGGGGAATTTAGTATCTAACAGTGAAACAAAAGCAGGAGACCTTAACGTAAGCATCTAATATTAACACGGGGATCTTCAGCTGTTTACCATGAAACTGTTTCGGAGATTTAAAAACAGGACAGTTATATGCATGGCTCTCCAATGGTACAGATAAAACTACCATTTCCCCAATAATTCAGCTTAAAATGTTACTTATATATACATAAATAAATAATAAAATAATAATAATAATAATAATAATAATAATATACTACCTTAAAACTACCGTGTGATATGGTAATTTGCATATCAAATAAAATTCTTTATAACAATAGTAATACTAGTAATAATAATAATAATAATAATAATAAAATACTATCTAAACACTAAACCTACGAACCATTCTGCGATATGGTAGCTAGAAATAAAATTATATAGGAATTAAGGTTGCATTAAAAAAAAAAAAAAAAAAAAAAAAAAAAAAAGCTTAGTACCTTTGGTACCAGAAAGGCAAATAGATAAGAGGAAGGAAACCTAGCCATACAGATCTAAATACCCAATATATAGTCTAAAGAAGCTTTGAGTTATTTTAAACAAAAAGACAAAAAAAAAAAAGGAAAATGCAGTTTAAATTCCCAGAGAAACTAACTAAATCCAAAATAGTGTAGACTTAACATTTGTTGGAAAATTCATAAATAAATTATATATAATAGTGAGTAAATAAAATAAAAAAGGGGAATTTAGTATCTAACAGTGAAACAAAAGCAGGAGACCTTAACGTAAGCATCTAATATTAACACGGGGATATATATATATATATAAAGTATAGAACTAAAAGCGAACTTTTAGGAAAGGGAACACCAATTGTGAAAAGTATACAGCTCAATATACCGCATAGAGCAGATAGATAGATAGAAGAATGAAAAGGAATTAGAAAAGCGACGGGGGCAGATCTTTTTCCAATTCAGTTGCTCAATGCAAGGTATATTCCGCAAAAAAGCAATTTATTTAATTAATTTTTTCCTTAAGCCAGGCTTTTCTAAAGATCAAAATGTTATCATCTTATCAATCTTTGTTTTACTTTTTCAGATTTTAAATCTTGGCGTTTCGCCAACTTATCTATCCCAGCAATTTTCTCTGATGACAAAGAAACCATGTATTAGATGCGAGTAATTAAATCAAAATCAAAATCAAAATATTTCAAAACATTTCTCAAAATATTTCAAAACACCTTCCGTTTTTTTTTCTTCATCTTGATTTTTTTTAGCTTATATTTCGCTTGATAAAACAAGCTTCGACAGAGCTTAGACAATTAAAGGTATCACCTTTTTTCCATAATATCCTTCTTGGTCTCGTAGAAGTGTCTCGTCCGATGTTGTGGACTAATTGTGAAAATGTCTGTTTTAAATAGAACTTGATTGCGCATGATCGTTGGTAGTTATAAATTAGGAAGTTCATTTTATAAAGCATCTTTAGAATGTTAATATAAATATAGAGGCAAAATGCCTTCAAAGAAACCATGTATTAGATGCGAGTAATTAAATCAAAAGAAAAAAGAAAAATATTTCAAAACATTTCTCAAATTTTTTCAAAATACCTTCCTTTTTTTTTCTTCATCTTGATTTATATATATATATATATATATATATATATATATATATATGTAATTTAAAACTAGCAAGAAGACCCGACGTTGCCAGGGATTGAATGAGGGTCACTACTATGTACTCTTTCACTGTGCACATTATACCATATTAATTTCTTTGTTTTTACTGGTCCCTTCTCTGGTTTCGCCTTTAATATAGGCGGAAGAAGCTGGAATGTGTGAAAACTCTATGAATTAGTTTCTTATACATATAATTTAATTCTCATTAAAATCGGGTATACGTATTTTAAGTTTAAAGGTGGTTCTGTCCTCATGGATCAATTAGATGTGGGGCAGGTAGATATTCGGGACATTAAGGTTAACGTAGAGATACGGGCCAGTTTCATTCGCTTCCCCGCATAATTTTACACATATGATATCATTTTCATCATATAGAAAAGAAGGTCTTTAACATCATTATATATCTGTTCGTGAGAACGGAATTTGCTAATACAGTAAGTGGATACGACGTCAGATATAAGTGGCACAAAAACGCTGGGAATAGTATCATGAACCAAGTAGAGCACGCGTTTAAATGGATTAACGAACTTGTAATTAAAAAAGTAATGCGCTTAACATTCTGTACCTCTCTCTCTTTTTTTCCTCGATTTTTTTCTGCCCACGAGACAGCGATGATTACGGCCGACATAATTAGTCAACTATGACGTAATTAATTGTAACGTAAATATCGATGCAACTCAATAGACCTATATGTCTTCTCGACCCGATGTTGTCGAATTAATTGGTTTTCTCGTTATAAAAAAAGTATGTTTGACGACCTTTTCATTCAAGTACTACACCAAATAAAAAGGTTCTTGGATTTAAAGTGTGGTTTCAAATAGATGTTTCGGACTCGCCGGCACGATTGATATAAAAGACTTAACAACTAGACGAATAAAAAACACACTTAACAGTGTCGAGTTCCTGTAAGAATGCGTGACTCAACACACTAGACAAAGTAATTTAATAGACTTAATTTTTACAATATCAACGTGCGTTTTTATAACTTTTTTATAGGGTATTGGTGATACTTGATCAATATTAGCAAGGTCATGTTCACGAAGAGGTGGTGTTGACAGCTCCATGTGATACTACCAAATTCTCTTCACTCCCGCACAGCCGAGACGACTGGGAGAGATTAGCAAGAAAATTAATTACAATAAAAAAAATTGACCCATTGAACTCCACAGACAAGCGACGCTATTACAGTTGGTTATTGACTTTTTGGCTGTTAAAGTAGAATGGCTACGGAGCTCGACTTAGAAGGATCGATGTAAGAGACGATAGAGTCAGTCTTAACTGAGATTCGGATGTTGAGAGATAAGAATTTAGCTCAGAGACACTGGCGACGACACCTCACCGACACTCACACACACCCATGTCAAACAAGTCATAATCTGTGTGTTGTCATTATTGTGCATGTAAAATTTGAACAGTGGCTGCGTACCAGGTGACCGGTAACACTAGAAATTTAGACACGGCTCAGAAGAAGAAAAAGAAGAAGAAGAATAATGGCACATGCGTTTGAGGGGAGGCGGTCAGTTGGAGTCGCGGGCATAAATCCCAATCGCAAACATCTAATGAATAAGGGTAAACTACTTCACACACTATGTGGCCCATTGTACTTTTTCGATTTATTTTGAGAATTATGCTACTACTACTACTACTACTACTACTACTACTACTACTACTACTACTCTTATTATTATTATTATTATTATTATTATTATTATTTACTCACTCGGAGTTCTTACACAGGTCATCATTAGTGGTTGCTCACTGACAATAACCGGTGGTGATCGCTGGATTCTGAGTGATAACAAGTCTCCCCAGATTTCAACTACTTTCCACCTCTTTTAATAACCAGGATTTTGCGTTATCGCAATAGCAACTTACCATTGCTTATTGCTGGCAACGACTACTGGTCTTTGGGATGTGCGTAGCAATAACACTCTCCAATACCCAAGGTCTCACATTATTATTATTGGTCCCCCGATTTATAAAATCGGGGGACCTATGTTTTGAGGCATTTCCGTCCGTCTGTCCGGATTTTTCTCCGCAACCATCCATTGAATTTCTCTGAAATTTTGCATGAAGTTGTAACTTTGGTCAAGGTAGAAAGTGACATTCTCCGATCTAAAAAAAAATCTGGTTAGCTCCCCGGGGGGGGGGGGGGACAAAAGGCCCAGAAATGGCAAAAAATGACATTTTTGCCCCATGACTTTTCATCCATTTATTCAATTTCTCTGAAACTTGGCCAAAATGTGGAGGCAATTGTTCCTAATAGAACATACGTATCGCTGACATTGGAAAAAATCTGGTCTGCGCCCCCAGAGGGTCAAAAGCCCCCTAAAATGGCAAAAATTACCCTTTTCTTCCATAACGTTTGATCCATCCATTCAATTTTTTTAAAACTTGGCCAAAATGTAGAGGCAATTGTTCTGGATATAAAATGAGCATCCTTGACCTCAGAAAAATTCTGGTTCGCGCCCCCAGGGGGTCAAAGGGGGGTAAAAAATGCCCCAATTGCCCAAATTTATTGCATTTTACACTCGCCACATCGAGTCACATACAGAGGGGGACCACGCATACGCGGCTTGTTAAATATTACTATTATTTATTTTTCTTCTTCTTCTTCTTCTTCTTCTTCTTCTTATTATTATTATTATTATTATTATAATTATTATTATTATTATTAAGTTGGTAAATATCGATCGATTTCAGAACAAACGTTCGTCGAGTTAATACGTGACCCATTTATCGAACGTTTACACCATAGCAATTTGCTTCGAATAATCGAGCAGCGTTGAAATAGTGCCATTAAGTACATTAGACATTTCTACAGCACTTCGACGTGGATTTTGTTAAACAGTTGCTTTCAAATTTTATTTTCAAGAGTGCTTGGCCGTCCTCTACCTTCTTCATGTTAAAATTTCTCATTATCACTACGTTTTTTCTGAAACTATCCAATCAAATGCGGACTTTTCTTCTCATGTTCACTTGATATCTGTGTCTGCTTTGGAAATGATTTGAACTATGCAAGAATATTATATACTTATTTCTTCTTTAGTTAATTTTCGTTGGTTTCTATTTCAGGATTTCTAGGCTACAAAATTTTATTCCGAAATAAATTATTGGAATTTGTTAAAGATTACACATCACTCATTAATCATGTAGAAGTTTGTATTATTTTGATTTTTCGGACTACTATTCTAAATTTGGATGTTACTCACAACGTTTCGGCCGATGTAACCTCCGACCATCTTTAGGTTCATATTTTAAAACTTAGGCACATACTATTCAAAATTGGTCGAACACATGAACCTGTACGAAATTTCGAACTGAACGTTTTATCACATCTATGAGAGAAGATTGTTCTTATTCCGTCATCCATGACCGGGTGGAGTGTTAAGTTTACGGTATTTATTGTTATTATCGAATGTTAGCACAGGCTGAAGCGGTGAGAATATAACAACCAAGAATAGAGTAGTAGTCCGAATAATACAAATTATCAGTCCTCATCTAAAAATATCAAAAAAATCCGAAACATAATGTACAATCATCCACTCTATAATAAAAACTCAATATTTTTTGCATATTATATATATATGTATATATTTATATATATATGCATATATATATATATATATATATATATATATATATATATATATATATATATATATAAATATATAAATATATATAAATATATATACATATTATATATATAATATATATATATATATATAAATATATATAAATATATATACATATTTATATATATAATATATATATATATATTTATATATATGTGTGTACATATTTATATATATAAATATATATATATACATATATATATATAAATATATATATATATATATACATATATATATATATATATATATATATATATAAATCCGTGGCAATATTTTGAATTATCTTCGAGAGAGAATTAATATAGAAAGAATTAACCTACCTTAAAGAGATGCAATATTTTGCAATAGATGAAACATTTTTTTTATAATTATTAAATATATTTCAACATAACATGTAATCTTCAGCGATTGCAGACATTGTTTTCCTGTTCATTGTAAAGTTCCCCAAACGGCAAAGCCGCCGAGAAAAAAACCCTCAGTGATGATGTTCATACAGTTTATGAAAGGTTTATTGATTGTCTGTAGAATCCTGAATTTTTCAGCGGTGCATAGTGGGCAATTCCTGGAGGTAGGACTATAAGACTTTTGTTTATCGATGATCCTCCATTTAATTTCATTTGACTTCTTGATCTTCCATATGGTGGTTGCAAGGGAGGTGTTATGTTTCTTTCCTAAGTAACGTTTTCGTAAGAGAATCGAAGTATATCTCCTTCCACAATTATTGTAATGTCTCTCCCCTATCTAATAATCGTATAACTCTAACCGCCACCACCCCACACTCTTCACTCTCAACTAAATCTCCCATCGCCACCATCTATTTGTATCTCAAGATTTTTATTCATAAGGTGCCACAATTTTAAGCTTACACCCGCCACTTACTTGTTTCAAACATTTGGTACTTGTGTTTGTTTTTCTTCAGACAATCATCCTGATGAAGTCTTGTAATAAAGACAAAGCGTTTATTAATACATAAATAATATTTTTTGGTTAATTTTTTCAATTTCCATATATATATATAGAACGCTATGAAAATATATTTATGGCAATTAAGCTACACACAGGCTCCCGCGTTTCATCCCCGAGGGTAATCTTCAGGCTAAAATGCTAAAAGATTCCCCCCGGGGATTAAACGTGGGACTCTCTGTGTAGCTTAATTGCCATAAATATATTTGTATAGCTTACTACTTAGCTCTACTTACGTATCGAGCACTGCTAAAGTAAATACTGAAAATTGATACATAAAAAATTATATCTGCTTATAAAATTTTATGTGGATTCATGAAATAGTAATATATATATATATATATATATATATATATATATATATATATATATATGGAAACTTAACAAGGAAAACGAAAATATATTATTTATGTATTCATAAACTGTTCATCTTTGTTACAAGACTTCCTCGGGATAATTGTCTGTAGAAGAACATATATATATATATATATATATATATATATATATATATACATATATATACACCCCGGATTCCGAGTATTTTACAATTCAAATCCCGACATCTAGAACCACTTGCCCACCGCTGAATAGCTTATAAACAGTGATAATTCTAACACTTTATCCGGTTGCTTGACGTCATAAGAGCGTTTAACTTGATGAAAGGAACGATGCATTTATAGCTAGCGACGTCATGCTGTGTAATACTACACTTACTACACTTATATATATATATATGGGAATAGAAGGATGAAGGTAATCCGACGTGATGGTAAAATGAAAAAGGAAAACCAAAAACTGGATGTTTTTTTATGTGTACATCAACGTTTCGTCTTTATTTGTAAGACTTCATCAGGATGATGATATAGGGAAAAGATATCATGCAAGCACGGATACATGTAGGGTAGACATGTTGGGAAGAAAAATAAAATAAAATGAAAAATAGAGGCAGCGTCTAGCTGGACGTCCGTACTTGTTAGAGAATGAAAAATGAGTGGGAGAAAAAGGGGAAGGGTGGAGGGAGCAAGGACTACTGTGGCTGGCGATGAGAGAAAGAGGTGGGGGATGAGCAGGGGTAAAATGGATGGCAGAGAGAGATTGGAGGAAGAGGGGGAGGGGGTGTTTGACCAGATGGCTGTGGTCGAGATTGAAGGGGAAGAGTGAGTTGGAATGTTTGTGTGTGTGGGGTGTATGCAGGGAAATGGGGATGGGTAGAGAGGGAGGGGGGGGGGCTGTGATTTTGGTGGATGGGCGAAAGTTATAGTCTTAGAGAGCGTTTGAAGAAAATGAGGGAATTTAAGAAAAGGTATGGGAGAAGATGGATGAGAGGGGGAAGAGGGAGGATTTGTCGTGATAGGGTGTGAAATATTTGAAATATTTGGAAAATGATAGCAATGAGTGAGGGATTGTAGTGGGTGGGGGAGGGGGGTGATTGAAAGGGTGGGTGAGGAATATATTTGAAATATTTGGAACATGAGAAAGTTTATTTGGACTGTAGTATTAAAAATGTGAGGGAAAAAAATGAGGAAAAATAAGAGAAGATTCAGGGAGAAAAGGGAAGGGTGTGGGTGAATGGAATATATATATATACACTTACTACACTATATATATACACTTATATATATATACTCATATATACAGGGTGGGCAAAAATAAGGGTCCTATTTTCAAAAATTCATAACTTTTTTATTTATTGATTTAAAAAAAAATTTTTTTTAGAATAAGTAAAGGACCCCTTCCGAAGCAAGCATGAGCCGTATTAGCCCTAAGGAACGTACCCTCATTTAGAAAACATTATTTTTGCTTAAAAAACTCAAAACAGTGTAAAAAACAATACTTTAGTTTTTGTAAGTTTTAAGAAGTGTTTTTCGGCTAAAATTTGTTTTGTTTATTTCAAAAAATCTCGGAAGGGTCAGTCTACACACACATAAAGTTTGGTGAGTTTAACTTTTATTTTGTGGAAGTTATTCAAATTCAAGTTATTCAAATTTAAAGATAGGACCCTTATTTTGGCCCACCCTATATATATACACTTACTACACTTATATATATATATATATATATATATATATATATATATATATATATATATATATATATATATATATATACCAAGAGGGAGAGAGAGAAAGAGAGAGAAAGAGAGCGATTGTGTTTATTTAGTAAACATATTTTCATTTAGGCAACTATTATTAAATAACACGGAGTGTTTTTGCTTTATAAGACTTTTTTATTAAATTGATAGAATAGTCCAGTTAGAAGTTACGTCAAATTGGTGTATGCGAGTTTCATTGTTTTCTTGTTCTAATTTTTGTTTCTTTTCCTGCTATCGATTTGATTCGTGAAAACATCATCAAGCGGTGTTACTAAAACTAATTGTTTCATCGGTATCACTACCACAACATTGTCCAGAAGACTCACCTTACATCTATACGCCACTAGCCCCATTTGCCAACACCTAAAAAACATGTCTGCTCCTTCTCAATATCGACACATCATAGTTAATAATACTAAAATGATACACCATAATACCAACATTAAAAAATGTAAAATTTTAAGTCCTTTACATAAAACGAAACATTCAACAATTAATAATGTTAATTACGAAACTAGTCCCACCATATTAAATTGTCTTGTAACTAACATTACCAAATTCTTAGCCGTTAAGTAATCATACTTTTGAATTTTGAACGCGCTTAGCACGTCATCCCATTCGCATGCAACATCTCAATATTTTAAAGTCGTAAATAAATAGCTGATGAAAAACTCATCACACGTAGTGTAAACACACTAAGACTAACCTCGCCTGATGATGATTTGGCAGATCAAATCGAAAGTACTCGCGAAAAAGGAAAGAAAAATGGAACAAGAAACCCACGGAACTTACATACACCAATTTGACCGAAACATAAAATGGACTATTCAGAAAAGTATCAAGCAAAATACTCCGTGTTATCTAATAATGTTTGCATGTATATATATATATATATATATATATATATATATATATATATATATATATATATATATTATTCTATGTATTATATTATAAAGTGATATAACATATTGTGTATAGATTTTCAATATTTACATCAACAATGCTCAATACGTGAGTAGAGCTTAGTAGTAAAGCATGAAATTTATTTATGGCAATTAAGCTACACAGAGGCGTCCGCGTGTTATCCCGTAGTGAATCGTCAGGCTAAGTACACAGAGTTTTTGCTACTGTTTTTTTCTTCATATATCAACGTGGTTTTTAGTCTAGCTAACTAACCAACCAGATTCGTTGTTATTTATCTCCCTCGGGTTGATATTTTATTAGCCAATGGCTGAGCTTCTCTCAAACAACGGTCCGGCTGACCTTTACTTGACTTCTTTGTCTTCTGTTCTGTTTGTATGCTGTGCACCCGTTTTGTGAATGTGTCGAGCTAAAAGTTGATTTTACTTTAGCACGTGCTATATATAAATGATATAGATTCATATGAAAACATGAAGAATACTACAAAGATTAAACACACGTTTCAATGGCATCAGTAATTTTGCAAGAATACGAAATGTATCTGCATCGTTCAGAGTTTGAAGCGACGCCATCTGACGGACGGCGGTGTTCGTAATTGCTTCGCTACAATTAAAGAAATGGAATTGTTCTCTCGGGGAAAGGCGGGAAACATAAAACGCAAAATGTTTCACAGTTGGGAAGAGCTAAAAGGAAGATTGGATGAAGAGGTGTAAGGGTTAGGGTTCTTTTTGCAGAATGAGTTTCATACGAAAACTCAACGAGTGAAAGTAAGAGCTAGAGGGGATGATGATAGATGTGGAATAGAAAAGATGTATATATATATATATATACACACTGTTATTAACGATCATTGTACTACTGGTAATATATGCTGCGTACGCAATGTTTCTAGAGACGGATATATACAAGTATTCTCTCTCTCTCTATATATATATATGTGTAACTATTTTATATATAAATAAACAACAATATATATATTATATATATATATTGTTGTTTATTTATATATAAAATAGTTACACATAGACACGTTTTGCGCTGTTTCTGCAGCTCATCAGGGTTCGAACTTGCAATCATTGGGTCTGTAACCGAATGCGCTAACCATTACGCTACGAGAGGAATATAAAATTACGTTATAATTTATCGTTTAGAAATATATATCTTTATTTATTTATTTTTTTTTTTAGTGATAATTGTACTCCTGATAATATTTGCTGCCCTGAGTAATGGGATGTTTTCTCCCTTGACTTACGCATGCGAGTTACCTTCCCTGTGTACGCAATAACTATTTTATCTCTCTCTCTCTCTCTCTCTCTCTCTCTCTTTCTGTATGTATATATATATGTATGTATATATATATATATATATGTATATATATATATATATATATATATATATATATATATTATATTACAAATTAGGGAAACAAACTTGAACTTATAGTTGGTCTAATAACAGAATGATTCGCGGATCATTCTGGCAAGTAGTGGTACTACTAACCACGGTGCTGCGTTTGGGTTCAATTGTACAGATTATTTACGTATTAAACATACGTCCTTAAAACAAGACTCCTCTATTAAAACAAACTATTCATTTCCACAACATGCGCGCAGTTTCGATACATAATGATTTTATAATCGCTTGATATGCCGTAAAAACTAACAACTGCACGCACCCCCTTCAACTCGCCATGCAACAAAATCACACCTCTTCACTGTAAATATCTCCAGATGCTGGAAGGCTTTCGATCTTAATAGCTTGTTTCCTTGAACCGCTGACCTTAGGAATTCTCTCCTTGCTCCCTGTTTCCCCGACTGTACTAATATATAGACATTCACATATAATATAAACAAGCAGTTTGCTACACAACTTCCCACTTTGGATTCCCCTATGAATCTGACCCCTAATTCACAATAGTTACGTCTGAGTTGCAATATGCTTTGTTTGGGGTGAACAGAATTTTAAAAAACTCAGTCACTGTCCAAAACTTGTGTCTTTTATATCAGACTCGCCAAATAATTGCCTTTCGAGTTTCGGTATTCACGCATCACGCTTCTGAGATGACCAATACACTAGTGTCTGCGACTTTTCAAAAACATTGTCTCCTTTCATCTTCGCGAAACAAACGACGTTATCACAAACTAAATGAATCAGCAAATGAATAAAAACAAAAAAAATATTCTTCTCATATCGATTTCCTATGATAACACTTTCAAAGCAAAAGAACTAACTTCATAACTTTATATAAACAGAGATAGTTTTAAAGCCAAAGAACTAAATATAGCCCACATTACCCACCCTTACTCCTAGCTGCGACCAAAAATTTATAATGATCGGTTAATTAGTTTAGATGTAAATCATGTATACACAAATTTATAAACATATATACATGTCTAACTTTATATAAACAGATATAGTTTTAAAGAAAATAACTAAATATAGCCCACATTATCCACCCTTCTTCCTAGCAGCTGGGTCCAGAAATTCATAATGATCGGTTTATTAGTTTAGATGTGAACCCTGTACACAAAAATATATAAACATATACAGATACTTAACTTTATATGATAGAGATAATATAAATACCCCCAAAAAACTAAATATAGCCCACATTTACCTACCTTTACTCCTAGCAGCTGGGTCCAGAAATTCATAATCGTCGGTTAATTAGTTTAGATGTGACCCTGTACACAAAGATATATAAACACACACACATACCTGACTTTATATAATAGAGATAATATAAATACCAAACAAACTAAATATAGCCCACACTCCCCACCCTTACTCCCAGCAGCTGGGTCCAGAAATTCAAAATGATCGGTTAATTAGTTCAGATGTGACTCTGTACACAAAGATATAAACATATACACATACATAACTTTATATAATAGAGATAATATAGATACCACAAAAATAAATATAGCCCACATTCGCCACGCTTACTCTTAGCATCTGAGTCCAGAAATTAATAATGATCGGTTAATTAGTTTAGATGTGACCATGTACCCAAAGATATAAACATATACACATACATAACTTTATATAATACAGATAATATAAATACCCAAAAGACTTAATATAGCACACATTCTCCACTCTTACTCCTAGCCACTGGATCCAGAAATTCAAAATGATCAGTTAATTAGTTTAGATGTTACCCTGTACACAAAGATATACACATATACACATAACTGACTTTATATAATAGAGAATTAAAAAAAATATTGCAATATGGCTGCCACTTTAACACTTCATAATATATCTGGAGATTCATGGTTACAAAGCCTTTCTGCTCTTCCATACATGAATTTTTTGTTTTTTTCGCAACTCATAAACGATTGTAATATTTTTCAAATTAATAATGTTAAATAATGCTTAATCTATTGTTTTTTTCCTTCTGATAGTGGAGCTTATTTCTTTGAAAAACTATGGTTTAAGGGACTCTTTTACAAACTATTATTTGTTGTAATATTTGATTGTAATAAACTTGTAAAGTATGTAACCTTTACATTTGTTTTATTATTACCGCTATTCAATAATTATGCTCTATAACCAATATTGCGCATACTTCTATCGCACTAGGAATTAATATGAAATAATTATTTTATAATACTGGAATATATAACGCCGTTTCGTAGATCACTCTATACTGCATGGTAAATAGCCGCCGATTTCGCTATTTACATTTAAAGTTCTTCTATATTTACTAATTGGCTATGGCCGATGGGTAAGATCCCCGACTACGAATCAGTGGCGATTTGTGATCGAGGTTCGCGCCTACCGACCGTTGAGAATTAGTTCCTACATTGAAGATTGCGTTAGCATGAACCATCGGTGTCTGTAGGTATTTAAATAATTAATATTTATTTATAAAAATATTATTGTTTATATATATATATATATATATATATATATATATATATATATATATATATATATATATATTAGGCAAACATTATTATGCGACTTTTTTTTATTTTTTCAATTTTCCGAATTGTCCATTTCGGTCAAATTGATGTAAATATGATCCATGGGTTTCTTGTTCCATTCTTTTTTCTTTTTTGCAAGTACTTTCGATTTGAATCGACAAATCCTCTTCAGACGGTATTAGTTTTAGTGTCTTTACAAATTATGACTTTACTGTTGTGCTCATATATATATATATATATATATATATATATATATATTTGTGTTATAATGGAATAATTCCAGGAGGTCTCAAAAATGTAATTGTCTGAGTGATGCTTGAAAACACTGCAAGGTTGAAATAAATTATTGCATCGACGATTATGTAATTTCGTGTTACTATATTTTATGTTATATATATATATATATATATATAATTTGCAACGGTTTTTGAAACAAGTAAAATGCAGAGACTTTTATTTAAATAAACATATAATTTATTTTAAATTCATATTTTCGATTGACACAGGAATGTTCATCAGGATAATAGACATTTTTTTCTTCCTCTATTTTTAAACGACATGGTGTCGCTTGATCTTGTGCTTCAGTTGTTAACGAACCTCGTTGTATAATAATGTCCACAAGTGGTGTGTGTGCTCTGGTCGCACGTTATAAGTATTAGTAAAAAGTTCCACTGAATAGAATGCATTTAAATATTGTAATTTGAAACGGTTTTTGAAACCAGTAAAATGCAGAGACTTTTTATTTAAATAACATATTATTTATTTAAAATTCAAATGTTCGATTCCCACGGAAATCTTCATCAGGACAATAGACAATACTTTTTTTCTTCCTTTTTTTAAAAACAACATGGTTTCGCTTCAGTTGTTAACAAAGCTCGTTGTGTAATAATGTCCAAAATATGGTGTGTGGGCTCTGGTCGCATGTTATAAGTATTAGTAAAATGTTTCACCCGTATAAAATGCATTTAAATGTTGTAATTTGAAAAGGTTTTTGAAACCAGTAAAATGCAGAGACTTTTTGAAAATAAACATATAATTTATTTAAATTCATATCTCCGATTCACACAATTTAAATGCATTCTTGTTAGAAACATTTTACTAATATATATATTATATACATAGTACAAGTGATATAATAAAGATATATATTACATCTTTATATTATATCTGATCGTGATAAGTCAATGCTCAATATAAAAGAGAGAGCAACAATATAAGGAAATGATCGATGAAAATAAAAATTAAATAAAATTCAATATTTATTAGATCATCAATTAGTTCAAGCAAATATATATATATATATATATATATAAAGCAAATTATTTTACTTAATCCATGGATTTTCAAAAATAAGCTTGAATCAGCAGAAAAAATTCATAAGAATAAATAAATAAAATGTGGATTACAATTTAGCAAATATTTGAAAATATTAAACAAAATTAAGAATCAGAAGAATAAAAGTTCCAAGTCTAAAAACTAAAACTATTCAAATCCAAGACAAAAG
>OY744518.1:80304907-80334907 GCA_963556195.1 Sepiola atlantica
ATATATATATATATATATATATATATGGGAAGAGAGAGAGAGAGGGACACAGAGAGGGAGAGGGAGAGAGAGAGAGAGAACAAGATCATTTTTATACACAATCATATTAATACAAGTGCACCTATGCGTGTATCTCTCTCTCTCTCTCTTTCGTTCTCTTTTTCTCTCAATATAAGTATATATAATATATAAAGTTTTTTGGTCTCCGATGGTAGCCGGTATAATATTTTCCGAGTGTTCTTCATTCGGCTTTCGACTTTCGTGGTCGTCATTTTTAAGAAGACTAATGTTATTGTATTTTAAAATAATTTTCTTGAATGTTTTTGGTAGAAGGTGATGGTGAGTGACAGAAAAGTAAGGTGTGTGATTGAGTCTTTTATTTATCTTTTTATTTGTGTATTTATTACTTTTGTTTAGTTATATTTTGTTTTTTACATTTTATTTTTTTATTTATGTATATTTTTATATTTATTACTTTAATTATGGAATACGTTTAATATGTTAGCACCGGTATTTAAAGCTTTGCTATTTAACCAGTATTTTATTGAATTATCTATTGATTTTTATTAAGTGAGTTCTGTATTCACTCATTTTTTACTTATCTGTTTTTCAGAGAACCATCGTCCTTATTTGGCTCTTCCTGGTATCCAAAACATGAGCATCGCTGACAGAAATTTCATAATTCTTCCTCCTTTTCTATTGTCTAAATAAAAAAGGAACCAAATGCATCGTGTGATTCTCAGTAAAATTCAGTTCTAAGTGACAGTCATCTGAAGGTTGAAGGTTCAATCCTCAGTGCGGGCAATACGAAGAATTGCGAATTACTGAAAACTTTTTCCCAGTCATGACAGATGGAACGAGAGCATGCTAGCCCCGTAGATTTAATAACGGGTTCCGTTCGAAATTCCGTCCAGATTCCCGAGTTCGAGAGAAAGACTCCCGAGTTAAACAAGGTACACCTAAAGGAGGTCGGAGGTTACATCGGCCGAAACGTTGTGATAAAAACACCCAAGATGAAAACAGTAGTCCGAATATACCAAATTCTACAAGATTGGTTTCTTTAAATTCTGATGATGATGATGATGATGATGATAGAGAAGAAGATGAATAATGATAATAAAAATAAAATGAAGAAAAGATGGTGTTATTCGCGACAATAATGCTAGAAAAGATGATATCGTTATCCATGCTGAAAACACATTTCTCATCTGACAATATTTTCAGCTGAGTTACATCCCTTTTATAAATCGTGAGTGAAAATGTCATTATTTTCTCCCTGTACATCCTCAACACTTCCATCTCTAACGACACCCCCATCCCAAATCACTCATACCAGCTTTACCTAACTAAATCAATTAACCGCGCTTCAGCATGCTATCGTTGGTAGATTATCCTATCTGTGTTGTATCTTCATCGAGTCGAATATGTCCAGAAATCGCCTAGCCAAGCAAATAGGTACCCTATAAGTTGACACTGGACAAGAAACTACGGACACTTTCCATGTGGTCTTTTTAGTGTCACATTTTCACTTACGGGTGCGTATACACACCAGTCTTTCCGGCTTGACGTTTCGTTAGAGAGTAGACAGAAAATCTCCGTCTAGAACTTACGTGTTTTCGGTGACTTCCGTTCTGAGGTCACCTCTTAACCTTAAGGTATCACTGAAACTTTCCATTCAAACAACGGCTCTCGTTATTTAGTATAAGGTCAATGAACGAATTATGACACGTAATCAAAAGTGAGAAATGTATTCAAATTGACAGAGGATACAATATTGGTTATACTCAGGTGATCCCCTACCACAAATTCGAAACATTAACTTTGTGTTTAGTGAAACTTATAAGTTTTTAAATCCGAGAAAAAATAAATCGCCAACTAAGATATTTAAAACCCGTTCGATTGGAAGAAAAAATCTCCAGGAAAAATCGCTAGAATTTAACTTTTCGTGCCCTATATAAAAATATTACAAATATTACGAATACACATATACGTCACATCTTTAAGGCAGAATACATCGTGCAACGCCGGGTGAAAACCAAAGGTTAACACATACAATGATAATGTTATGACCTGCCCCGCATCTCTACAGCCACCGTGTAAAATAAAGACACAAACAGATAATGACGTTATGATTCTTAACTATTTAAATCCTATACTACTATTACTACTAACAATACTAGTTTCGTGCTAGTTACGTAGGCCTATGCTACCTAATTTCTAGGTGTGGTCTACCTCCCGACTTAAGTTAATATGATGCAGTGTGGCTGGCCCACTGCTCTTGTCGCCATCTTTGTGTTGCTCATACCTCTGTTCAGTGTTACTAACTGAGATTTTAAAAACCCGCTAGATCGAAAAGAAATCTAAAAAAACGTTAAATTTTAACTTTCCGAATATATTTCGTGTTTTCTATGCATATTTTTTTTATTTTAATGGTATTTAACTTGTTATTTGTCAAGATTTTTGTATATAAAATAAATCAAATATTTCGGACGGTTCTGTCTCTTTTCAATGAAACTTAGAATCCAACCTTGTTATTATATATTTGATGGTATTGTAGCACGAATAGTAGTGAATATAAGCGCTGATAGGTAATACAATTTTGTTTTTCTCACATTAGAAGGCATTTTTTAAATGACATACGTGATCTTGACATTACAAGCAGTAGTGCTCGACTGTCTGGTTCGCTCCCAAGCGGTTGGCGAAGAGAAATATTTAAAAAAATATATAATAACAATGTCTGATTCTTAGTTTCATTAAAAAAAAGGCGAACGGTCGAAATTTTCGTTTTTTTTCGAGACGATCTTTAAAATACAAAACTACAAATAAATAAATAAGTAAATAAAACACCAAATAAAATGAAACGTTTTAAAACTATAAATAAAATAAATAATAAATAAAATAAAATAAATAATTAATAAAATAAAACTCAATGCATAAAATTGACCCCGGTAACTTCTTCAAAAGGAGACTTCAATAATACACATTTTAAAACGATGAATTAAAACGCTCCCACACTCTGTTTTCATTTATCAAGACTCCGGAAGTCTCTTACGGACTATAGAGGATCTTCAAAATACTACCCTTTTAAAATAAAAATACAAAACTTCAGATAAATAATTAAATAAAACACTTAGTAGAATAAAATAGAAACCTTTTATTAAAACACAAAACTATAAATAATAAATAAAATAAAACTCAATGAATCTCAACCAATATACCTTTTCCAAAGAGACAGTTCAGTAATGCACCGGTTTTTACGATGAACCCAAACGCCATTTCTCATTAGTGTTTTTATAGCATCTCAGTACGCTGAAGATTCCTCTTGGGTATAGACTTTTTTGAAAATGTAAAAAGTCAGCTCATCTGGATGAAACAGCGGTACGATTCTTAAATATGTAACATATAGTTTTAAATAAATTATATATATATATATATATATATATATATATATATATATATATATATATATATATATATATATATATATATATTTCTATGTGCATGGTAATCTAAAGTATTGCACATATCATTATGAATTTATGGAATATATATATATATATATATATTCTAGGCAACACGATAACATGAGAACATTTTTTGTAAACTTTAACATTTAGAGGATGCATGTATGTAAAGTTAGGAATAGGTTCATATATATATATATATATATATATATATATATATATATATATATATATATATATATATATATATATAAAGCCAAGTAAAAGGTGGAAATAAAGATTTAAACGCTGGCAACGATCATTGGTCTTCTCTGGGAATTGAATGGCAAAAGGCTTCCCCAAGGTGTCAGTATTCTCCGCACTCTTCCAGTGTCGGTCTGGTTAATGCTCTCCCTTTTCGGTCTTCCAATTTTCCTTTATTATTCACGACTATTTTGTGTGATTTCGGGCGAGACCGGTGCCATATATTTTTTTTTTGGGGGGGGGAGTTAAATTAAAATTGTGCGCGTTTAGTTCTGTTGGGTTCATGTGGTGGTTTACTTTCTTCTTTGTTTTTCTTTTATTTCTGTTGCAACTCCCACATGACTGGTTAGCATCTGAAGTTTATGTGGGTGTGTTTCCGCATTCGAGGATTTTCCTTAAGATTACAGCTTTTTTCATTATTGCTGTCTGTTTTATAGTCTCAGCCTTCCCTTTGATTCATATTTCTCCTTTTTTAAAACATAATTCACCCCAAACAAGGCAGGCCGCCACTGTAGACGTAAAGGGTTACTGAGAATTAGGGTGTGGGTTTTGGGTGTCACCTCAAGTTGGGAGCAGTGTAGCGAGATGTATGTTTACATTAGTTGTAAACCTCTGCATGTCGGTACTGTCGGGTAAACAGGGAGCAGAGAGGGAGTTCCAGAGGTCAGCAGCACGAGGAAAGAAGCTATTGAAGTAGAAAGGCTCTCCGGCATCTTGGGACCTCCACAGTGAATGGATGGGATTTAGCTGATTGTCGAGTTGGTCTATTGAATTTACGTTGAGGGCAACAGAGTAGCCAGTTCATCGGAGCACAATCCATTGAAGTATTTGTAAAACAAGCACAAGGATGCAACATTGCGGCGAGGGGGCGGGGGCTGAAGCTTGGTTGACAGGGAGGGACCTATTAGGTTTGCGTGTCTTTTTTGGACCTTGTCTAGGGGGAGAGACTAGTGGATGATGCACCAGCCCAGATGTGGCAACAATACTCCATGCATGGGCGGATGGTGGCTTTGTAGAAATACAGGATTATGTCAAGTGTGAGGAGTTTACTAGCACGGTAGAGGAAGCCCACCTTCTTTGCTGCAGCTTTGGCAATGTATTCAATGTATTTGTCCCAATTCATGTTACCTGTGAAGGTTAGGCCGATGAGTTTGAATGATGAACTCTCAGGTAGGGTGTTATTTGCCATGACAATCGGTGGTTGGAGAGGTTTCTCGTAGTTATTGAACGAAAGGAGCTTTGTCTTTGTGGCATTAAATGTTACCAACCATTTATGCCACCAATCCACTACAGCCTGGATGGCATTTTCTAAGGATTCAGCCATTGCCTCGGATATGATCGCGTCCGTTTTGCCAACATGACGAGAATAAAGCGTGGTGTCGTTAGAACATATACCAATCTCAGACACAATGTCATCAGAGATATAATTTATGAAGATCAGGAACAATAAAGGTCCAAGGATAGATCCCTGGGATACACCAGCATTTATGTCATTTTGCTTAGATGAACGGCCATCGAGGACAACCTGGATATTTCTTTTGGTTAGGAAGGATCTAATTATATTAAGTAGTTGCCCAGTAATACTGTATGAGCGTATTTTCAGGAGAAGCCCTTTATGCCATACCTTGTGATTTTTCGAGGTTTTTCCGGATTGTTCTTAGTTTGCATATGAGGATTGGTGGTGTTATCTTGACTTGTTCATGTTCTATATCCCTTTCCGTTCTCTGGCAAGTTCTGTGTATTAGTTTCGCTTTTCTCTCTCTTTGATGTTCACCTTGTGGTCTGCTGGGATGGCGAAATATACGATCTGGCAGTATTTTTCATTCTTTTTAACTATTATTATTATTATTATTATTATTATTATTATTATTATTATTATTATTATTATTATTATTATTATTATTATTATTATTATTATTTGTACTCACTAGGAGTTCTCACACAGATCATCGTCAGTGATTGCTCACCGACAATAACCAGTGGTATCACATGGAGTCTGAGTGACAACAAGTCTCCCCAGATTTCCAGTATTCTTCACCTCTTTTCGATAACGATGCGGTATCGCAACAGCCTCTTACCATTGATTTCTTGCTGGTAAAGACAATTGGTCTTCTCTGGGATTTGGGTGGCAATAAGCCTCCCCAAGGTCCCAGCATTCTCTGCACTTTTGCAGTGGAGGTCTGGTTTGTGCTGTCCCTCCACGGTCTTCTCATCCTCCTCGACCCTCTACAAATATTTTGTCTGGTGTCAGCACCAGTTAAAAAAATATATATAAAAATAAATAAATAAATAAATATAATAATATTTTTTTAAAAAATTAATTAAACAAAAAAAGTTTAATTTTTTTTAATTTTTAAATTTTTTTCTTTTTTTCCTTTCAATTCCTTAATTTTTTCCTTTTCTCTTTCCTTATTTAAACAAAATAATAATTTTTAATTCTTTTTAATTTAAAAAAAAAATGGGTGGGGGTGGGGAGAGAGGGGAGGAGCTTATAGCGTTTCTTGTAATTTCTGTTTCTTTGTTTATTGTTATTATTATTATTATTATTATTATTATTATTATTATTATTATTATTATTATTATTATTATTATTATTATTATTATTATTATTACATCCGCAACTGTTATCGGTCGAGTTTGTCACGATGTTTTTGAACAGATTTTCGTTCACATCGCTTGACTTATCGTCAACAAACTTGGTTAAAGTATCCCTCATCGGTCTAACTTAGAACTTGGGATATCTAGGTCAAATATCAAGATAACGGAAAAAGTAAAGATCACATTTTTGGCGATAACTTCAGTTATGTTCGTTGTGCAGACTGCCTACTTTTCCCATATTGTAGCCAATGAAGACCCGTATCTTACATGATATTGACATATATAAGTAGTGTTTCCTGGAGTCTAAGTGACAAGTGGAGGTCCGAGTGGTGCTATCCTTCCTCGGTATTTACATACTCCCTGACTCTTCACTGCCTTTTTTTCTGGTTGTACCGGTTAAAAAGTTCTGTCAAGGTCAAAATTTTGACAAAATCTTCGTAAATTGTATGTATGCATGTTCTTTGATAACAGTGATCAGCATGCAAAGTTTCAGATTTGTCAGATGAATAGCTTTTGAGTTATCAATGTTTCTATGGCATACCTTCGGGAATACTTCATACAATATGGAGAAGTAAGGCTCAGAAAAGACTTTAGCATATCCTTACGTTGTCAGACAGAGCTATGCAGTCTCACGATTGGCTAATATTCTTTTTTATTATTAGGTCGTTACAAAAATAATGGCTGCCTGAAACGCTGGGTTTTAAAAAGTCGTTTCAACACAGAATTTGTAGTTAATTTCTGGTAAATTGAATCATATATAATAATTAATGGGTTCGCAATAATAATTAATGGGTTTGCAATAATACTTAATGGGTTTACAATAATAATTAATGGGGTTGCAATAATACTTAATGGGGTCGCAATAATAATTAATGGGGTTGCAATAATACTTAATGGGTTTGCAATAATAATTAATTGGTTCGCAATAATACTTAATGGGTTTGCAATAATAATTAATGGGTGTGCAATAATAATTAATGGGTTTGCAAAAATAATTAATGGGTTTGCAATAATAATTTGTAACTTTTTCCAGATAGAAAAGTATTTTTGAAACATAGAAGACCCTCAATAATTAACAGTCCAAAACACGACTTTCGCCTTCTTATGTTGCATGAGTTCAACTTCAGCACAATGCCAATATTAATAGATCATGGGGAGATTGATCCACACGCGATCGGGCAGTGCAAAGATGGTTCCAGAAATTCCGTAGTGGAGATGAGAGCCTTGTAGATGAAGAATGTAGAGGACAGATGTGTAATCTTGACAATGAACAATTCCAAGCCCGTCAAAGTGTCAAAGAAAAGTCTCAGACACTTTGTGTAGCAGTTTCACGCTATTTACTGAGTATTGGAACGGTGACAAAATGTTCAATGCATAAATGTATGTTTCTGAAATCCGCCGTTATTTTTTAAATACCTAATATTATGACATAGATGCTGCTGAAAGTGGACGAACAGACAGACACGAATGCGTCTCCCATATATCGTATCTGATGAATATCACATCTAATGAAAAAGATTAAACGCAATTAGCGCGGAGAACAATGGAGTGGACATTTGCGCGCCTTGATTTTCTCCTGGCCTTTTTTCGTTCGTAAAAGCGAACGCTTTTTGTAACTGGTGCCCATTGTGACTTTTTGAGGGCAAAACGGTGGCAACAATTATGTCAATTGTTCCCGCTGTTTTTTGTTTGTTTGTCTTTTTCTTTTATTGTTTTGTCGTCTGGACTTTGTTCACTATGGACATTTTTTATTATTATTTTTTTATTATTAGTTTTTGTCGTTCTATCTTTTTCATCCTTTCAACGATTGTTTTTGCTTCAACAAATTATTATTGTTATTCATTGGAATATTTCTTTCTTTCAACTCGTGGTCTTGATGGGGTGTTTTTTCTAGGAAGTGCGAGTCGGGTGGTTCGGAGGTATCAGTTGTTATTTTCTTGTACTTGCAATTTTATGCTTTGTTTTCTTCATTACTTTTTTATTTCTTCATTTTTCATTTTTTTTTTTACTTTTTCTTTCTAATTCTTTTTTTATTATTTTCTTTTCCTTTCTTTCTTTTTAAGTTTTTCTTCCTTTATTTATGCCAAATCTCTTCTTGCTTATATCTGTTTTCATTCTTGCCTTGTGTGTTTCCGAATTTCGATCTTTTCTTTCAATATCGAATACTTAGTTTCCTTTCATTCTTTATGTATTTTGTTCACACATTCTCATTTTTATATTTATTCAGTTCTGAATTTCTTTGTATTTTACTATTTCTTGCTTTCTCTTCTCTTCTTTTCATTTCTTTTTTCTTTCTTTATATTTTTGTTTGTTTGTTTTTGTTTTTCTTTTTTAAATTTGTTCTTTTTTCTTTTGTTTATTTCGTTCGTTTTTGCATTTTCTCTTTTTCTCTTTTTATACTTTAATTTCTCTTTCTCTTTCTTTCTCTCTTGTTCTTTTTTCTTTCCTGTTCGTTCACCTTTTCTTTCTGTTTCCTACTTTGTTTATTTTTTCTTTACTCTATTTATTTTTCATTTTTTGGTTTTTTTCTTTACTTTTCTTTCTTTTTTCCTTTTCTTTTTCCTGCCGTTTTCTTCATTTTCTATTTTCCTACTTAATTTTTCTTTTTCATTTTTCATTTCGTAACTCTACAAAACTATAAGTAAAAAAAGGGATGACCAGTCCAGCGATGCGGAACATTACAATTGACTTTATCAATAGTTCATAATCGCACTTAAAATACACATTATATTTTTAATTTACAATAAAAAAGAAACTACAATTTACAATGGGTTTAATCTTTATATGAATTTGTACTCGAAAGGATGATTTTTGTTTACTTCGTTTTTTTCTTTCTTTGTTTTATTTTCTCTTTCTTTCTTTCTTTATTTCATAACACATTCATTTTTTCCTTCTCTCTTTCTTGATTCCTTAAAATAATTCCTCGTGTATTTAATTCCGAATAAATACTTTAGACCGTACTTTTTTTCTTCTTCCTTCCTTTCTTTCCTTCTTTCTTTTAATTATCATAGATCATTTTTATCTTTAATTTTTTCTTTCTACTTAGTTTTAAACCTTCTTCATCTGTATATTAATTCAATTCAGTTTCCAGTTCTTTCTTTTTCTTTCGTCATTCTTTCTTTTTTATTTCTTTCGTAATTTCTCTCTTTTGCATTTTCTTCTTCGTGATTTCTTTCTTTTTCTTGTTCTTTCTTTCGTGATTTCGTTCTTCTACTATTTTCATTCCTTCTTTTTTATCGTTCATAGTGTTTTTATGTTTCTTTGTTTATGTTTTTTCTTTTCATCGTAAAATTAATTCTTTTTTCTTCATTCTTTTTCTGTTATTCGTTTCTTTTTCTTTTTGCATGCTTTATTTTTTCTATTTTTCGTGATTCTTTTATTTTCCTTTTTTATTCTTTGCTTTTTCGTTTTTTTGTAATTCCTTTCGTTGTTCTGTTTGCTTTCTTTTGTTTTTCATTCTTTTTAATTTTCTTTCTTTTTTCTTTCTTTTTTTCATTATTTTTTTCTTTACTTTTGTTAATCGTTTAATTTTCTTTTTTCTATATTTCGTGATTCTTTATTTTTTATTATTTCATTCTTTGTCTTCTCTTTCTGTCGTGATTTCTTTTCTTATCTTTTTCCATTTTTTAATTTTCTTTCCCGATTTCTATCTTTCTTTGGTCATGTTTTTCTTTTTTTTTCATTCTTTTTTCGAATATTTTGTTCTTTTTACATTCTTTCTTCCATCTGTGTATATTTCGTGATTTATTTTATTTTATTTTTCATTCTCTGGCTTTACTTTCGTTTGTTATTTTTCATTTTCTCTCTTTCGTGATTTGTTTCTTTTCTTTTTCTTTTTTCTTCTTTCTCTTGTTATTCTTATATATTCTTGTATTTTATTCATTTTTGTTTCTTTTTCTTCTTTTTTCTTTTATCTTTGGTTCGTAATTTTTTTCTGTTTTCATTTTTTCTTTTGTGATTCTTTTCTCTTTCTATTTCATTCTTTTTTCTTTCGTGATTTCTATCTTTTTCTTTTTTTCTGTCTTTAGTCACATTAGGTACTTAATTTCAAATCCAGGTTTCTTTCTTTCATCGTTTCTTTCTTTCTTCCCTTACTTCCTTCATCTACTTCCATTTAGCCTTCTAGTTTCATTTTTTTCTTTCTTTCAAATCTCATCGTGTTTATATCTTTCTCATGCAATTCATTACTTTCTTTCTTTCTTTTTATGATAAACTGAATATTATTTCTAAACGACACAACTTCCTGTTCTGCGTTTTTCTGTCTTTCAATATTTCTTTGATTGTGACACTTATCTCTCTCTTAGTAATTATCCTGAACGAAAGGAATCACCTGTTGGCCCGACGGGCATAACACGACCAAACAAAACAATTTTGGAATGTTGGCAAATGTATTACAAAATAGAGATAATTCTACACGCACACACATATGTGCATGAATGCCAATCCTACCATTTTACCTCGCCTAACACGCGTGCGGACACACACACACACACACACATACATGGAAGAGTTTGAATTACATACAATACACCAACCTCGAGTGTCTTCAGTCTCTCTGTACAAGGGTTTGTCAGGACAACCTGACATGAGAATACTTCACCCTACAACTAAACCCTGACCAAATATTGCAGCAGATATAAGATCTTCTCCGTATAGCTATTCAACACTGGCTAGTTTCTTGGCCTTTTGGCTAAGATCAAAGTGTAGTATCTGTTCCGATGGATACTGCACCCCATAGACTGGTATTGTTTTGGCCTTTGGGTCTTGATTTACGTCGGTCTATTGGTCTGTCCTGTGCAGTTCTAGGAGGTCCACCTTCCCAGGCTTTGCCTCCCCTCTTTGGAGAGGAGTAAGTTTATTGCTTACTGCCTGAGGCGCCCCTACCGGGGAATGCCGACGGGGCTGCCCAGGCAATTTTTAATGACCAGAGTGCTCAACTTCTCGAGTGCTGTTTTTTCTAATTCCACTTTCCCGACCTTGTGTCACATCTTACCTTGTGGGAGGTAGATAAATAAAAACTGGGTACAGTTTCTTGGCCTTTTGGCTAAGATCAAAGTGTAGTATCTGTTCCGATGGATACTGCACTTCATAGATCGGTATTGTCTTGGCCTTCGGGGCTTTATTTCCGCCGGTCTATGGGTCTGATCTGTCCTGTGCAGTTCTAGGAGGTCCACCCTCTCAGGCTTTGCCTCCCCTCTTTGGAGAGGAGTAAGTTTATTGCTTACTGCCTGAGGCGCCCCTACCGGGGAATGCCGACGGGGCTGCCCAGGCAATTTTTAATGACCAGAGTGCTCAACTTCTCGAGTGCTGTTTTTTCTAATTCCACTTTCCCGACCTTGTGTCACATATTCCTATTGTGGGTAGGGGTTAAATAACGCCTTTTGGCTAAGATCAAAGTGTAGTATCTGTTCCGATGGATACTGCACCCTATAGACCGGTATTGTCTTGGCCTTCGGGGCTTGATTCCGCCAGTCTATGGGTCTATCCTGTGCAGTTCTAGGAGGTCCACCCTCCCAGGCTTCGCCTCCCCTCTTAGGGGAGGAGTAAGTTTATTGCTTACTGCCTGAGGTGCCCCTACCGGGGAATGTCGACGGGGCTGCCCAGGCAATTTTTAATGGTCAGAGTGCTCACCTCTCGGGCGCTGGCTTTTCAAACCCCACTTTCCCGACCCGAGCTTGGGTCACATCTTACTTGTGGGAGTAAGATAAAACTGGCCTTGTGCCTAACTCCTGGAGAGGAGTAAATAAATACTCAACACTGGCTTACACTAGAAATAATGCACGTTCTCAAAGTGATGTTGCCGATAGAAACAGCACTAAGCTGGATACTCCACAAAACTGGATGAATTCTTGTCCAAGAGACCACAAGAAAGATATACTATAATATAGTTAACTGAAGAATTGGGAGAGGAAATTTATTTTTATAACTTCTTTACTAATTTAACGTTTGACAGGTAAAGAAGAACTTTAATGGAATATTCGAATATCTATGTATCTCATATAGAGATCCAGTGTTAGCCCAAGTAAGGGGTCCCTTGATTTCTGAGAACATACAGGGTGTGTCACAAAAATGTTCCCTATTTTTGTATAAATTTTTCCAATAGTTCAAATTGAGATATTTTTAGTCTGTTTTATATTATTGAAAACTTTGTTATTCAGATACAATAAAATTGTTAGTATCTACGGATACCTACTGCAGAGTAGAAAGTTGAATATTTGGTTTGGACTGCTTTTTGTTCTACATTTTCTCCGTGTTGGAATCTTTAGGTTTAACGATTTGAAATCTCTGATCGTCCATCTGCAATTTTCCTGTGATATTCTCGTGATTGTCTTCACGTGTGTTTCCTCTTTGAAACTTTCTGATAAAGGGGGACTGTTGGCGTAAACAGCCTGGATTATCTATGTTTACTCGCAGCTCGTCTAGAAACATGTGTAAAAGCTTTTTATTCCGAAATTTGTATTAAATCATAGAATGGTATAACCTTGTGATTTAATACTTAATTTCGTGATTCTCCAGATCAACGCCTATATGTAATCAGCTCTTAACTACTTATTAAAAGAAAATAGCACACAAAACTTCATATTATTTACTTACCTGTCGGCTATCAAGACCTGTGAAACAAACGCATTCCATTCCAACCCCTGTCTACCTACCAATGTCGCCAATGGTCAGTTTTCATACTTTAATTTCGTCATCTGACGTCAGATATTTGCACGGTCAGTTTTCATACTCTAATTTCGTCATCTGACGTCAGATATTTGCACGCAGAGTTTTGGCTACTAATGTGTAAAATAAGACTCTTCAGTCTATAGCTACAACAGTTATGACTTAGACACTAGTAACTAAAATATACACAACAATAGAAATAGTTATTAGTAATAAAAATTTGACATCAAACAAACATGACAATTACAAAATTCTAAAGAATGACCAATTCAATTTGCTTATATATTGTATTGTTACTGGAACTTACATCATCTCTCTCTTTCTCTCTCTCTCTCTCTCTATCTCTCTCTCTCTCTCTCTCTCTATATATATATATATATATATATATATATATATATATATATATATACCAGTTTTAGTCAGTACAGCAAAAATGATGCAAATTCATCCAGTATTTTTGTTTAAAACAATGTTCAGCGGTGGAAGCTATCAACCGTTATTTTATTGGGAAATTTTTTAAATCGCCGCCGGTTACCCCCCCCCCCTAGTTCAAATCTCACGTGACCATCGTAATAATCCCGGTTATAAATCGTTTACCGATAGAAGTTCAATTTGTAAACAACAAAAGTACTGGATAAATTTGCATAACTATTTTTTTTAACCTAACAGGTACGTGTATAATAAAGTTTTTGTGCAATTTTTAAAAAAATATCGGTGTTAATCTGAAGAATCACCGTTTATTTCTTATTGAATATTTCAAATATTGAGTTTCACTTTTGCATTTGGAAATTGATTCTTATTCGAATTGATCTGAACTGTATAAAATTTGCTTTCATGTTACCCACTATATATTATGTTTTTACACACGCCGAAAGACATTGGTGATCAAGATCTTTTATCTCTCTTTCTCCTCTGACTCGTAGCACGTGGTATGATGGGGAAAAGTGTCTTGTTACTTTTAAAAAATATAAAACTATCTTCTCTCTTTTCACCACCAACGCTTGGATCCTCACTTCTCCCCAGTTAAAATCAATTGGAAGCCCCTTTTTGTAAGATTCTTTTGTAAGCCTCTCTCTACTGTATCGTTATGCCAATAGAGACTGAGCTCTAAATTCTGGCCCCTCCTGTAAAAGATTTACAGCAGGAACTCGTCTAACCACAGCCACAGAAAATAACTTCCCTATTTATTTCTCTTTACTCAAAACCAAACGAAACTTCCACAAAGTTTTTTCCTTGAACATCCCATCTGTGGAACAAAATACCATTTGTTTACTTCCCAACTGACTGCATAATGGTCGTCTTCAATTCTAATGTAAACAATTACTTGTTTTTCTCTACATTTCCTCCGTGTTTGAATCTTTACGTTTAACGATTTTAAAATCTCTGATCGATAATCAATTCCTTATAGTAATCTTCTGCTATTTCCACACATTGTTTCTGCTCCTATCATCATCCTCCAGACAATCTCCCTAACCCTTAAAATCTATCTATCTATCTATCTATATATCTATATATATATATATATATATATATATATATATATATATATATATATATATATATAAATGAATAAGTGCGAAAGGTGTTATTTTACTTATTCTTATATTATTATTAAAACGTCTTTCTGTTATTTAAATCAATAATGTAACATAGCATTTTGAAATACTGTATATATAGTACAGACAAAAATCCAAAAGACAGTTATTTGAACACCTAATTTGCATAACTATTTTTAATAATAATTTTTAATAAACTATTAACGCTTGATGTTATTCATTTGTAATTATATTGTACAATGTTTGCTATATGCTTGCAATAGTTTCGTCGATTTAATGAGTTAATAACAACGGATAAATTAATAAAACCTGTGAGATATATTTTTACGGTCCGTTTCATTTGTCTTGTGTCAAACAACATTTTTATATTAATATCGTCTCTGCAACATTACAAAATCATCAGAAAAAATCACAAAGAGTAAAAAGTTATTGGATTAAAACGTCTTGAAAAAAACTACACTATACAGCGGTTCATTTTTGGGTGAAACCAAACAAAAATAAACAAAGAAAAGAGCAAATTCACACGTGGGGGAACCCACTAATACGCCATTTTGTAATTTTTCGTTCAGAGCTAGTACATATTGGACATTTATGAATTTTAATTCAGTAATATTTCGTAAAATACTTAATAAGTTCTATAATTTATTTATAAAAATTCGAATTCACTTGAGGGTGATTTTTTAACTTTCTAAAGTTACATCAATTAGCCTTAAGATGTCTATTTAGGTCATTTGGATACGAAGATATGAATACCGACAAGCATCAATGTCAATATCAAGTCCCACTTTAATTGCATGCCTATATTTAATATTAGGTTGTGTGCATTTTTTTATTCATTAATATGGTTATTAATATACATATGCGTAGAGTTGTAACGCAAAACGCAATAAACGCCATTTTAAAAATCACAAAAAGGGTTGTATTTCAACACTCGACGACACCCCTAAACTATGTGTCACATAATATGATACCAAATAGTTTGTTTTGATTTCAATTAAAATCAGCTTTCATTCGAAGTCTAGATTTAATATATTCGCGTTTTTATTGTTTAAGGTCTCAATTTAAACGAATTGGATTCATCGCATTTTGCGTCTGAACCCTCATCACATATATACACATGCATACACACACATATATATACACACACATATATATATATATATATATATATATGCACACACATATACATATGTACACACACATACACACATATATATACATTTATTTTATTTTTAAATTTTACTATATTAAGCATTTATTTTTAATGATTATTGCATCATTAGTTCTTACTCCTTCCAAAAATTATCTTATTTACTAGTTACCATTTCTTCACTAATTAGTACAGATGAAAACTAAAATGAAAAAAATATCTGATGATGCTCTCATGATCTGACCCTCTTACTATTTATTCCTATAGGCTAGGTTTAAGCTTCGGCCATTTTTGTTGTGAGTTATGTGTTCAATATCTAAATATTTTATATTGGGTTATTAGTACTCCGTCATTTACTATTAGATTTATGGTTTCTATTACCTAGATAGTCTTATAATATTCCTATACATTAGATACTTTCATATTCATATTGATAAAAGGGTTACTGCCACATGTATTTTATATGGGTTTGCAACGGGATAGGATATATGCGGTTCTATATAGACAGTTCTGAACCACTTGCTGTCTTTTATTTAATACATTTTCTTTAGACATAACTATATTGTAGGATTCCAGAATATAGAAGTTACATCTCATAGATTTGTTAGGTGTATATTTCCCTGCTCTCATTAGTATAGACCATTTTAGGCTGTATTGCATATTTTGACTGTTTAGTTCTTTTACATGTTTAGTTAAAGTCGTAGGGACCTTCTTTGAATTTGTATTAGCTTCTTTGAAAGAATGTATCTGGTTTCTACACTTGTCCTTGAAACTACAACTTGTCGATCCGATGTATGTTCTAATACTGTTTTCCTCTATGGCGTTACACTTATACACTATATCTGAAGTTAAACATCCCCACTCTAAAGGGCACCCATTGACATTTCTACAGTTACATTGGGAGCTGTTATTCTGGTTCTAGACTGTACTAGTATCTAAGTTACTATTCTTTTTGATTTGTGTGTTATTTGAACTTACTATAGTTGATGTTAAGTTTATCGATTTTGAAAAGGATAGCTTTACTTTATTTTTATTTATAACTTTGCTTAGTCTACTATCCCTAAGAACATTTTTCTCGATAATTTGGTAGAACTGTTTAGGTATGTTAGTGAGAATGTTTAAGCCATAAGGAGGGTTGCACCAGAGTGAATTTCTACGTCTGTTTTTCTTAGTGATATTTTCTACGGATGATGGGTTTGTTGATCCCCTAGTGTTAAGTGTAGTATCAGCTCTAGTATCCCGCGTATTATTAGTATTTATTCTTCTTTTGATTTTTCTGGAATTTCCCATGGCCATGTTGTATGATATCATGTCAGGTGTGTTCCTATTTGTCTTTGAATCCTCCTTGTGCTTCACCGAGCTGACTTTTATATAGTTTATTTTCCCAGTATATCCAGATCTGGCTAATGCTTCATCATAATATTTTTTTAATTTCTATTGAATAGTGACTCGTTAGATGATAGTTTTGATATTCTCTTAGAGATACTATGTCTTTCTTAATGGGTCCCGGGTGGTTAGAGTTAAAATCTACATAATAGAGAATTTGGTTGGGTTTATGATATTGTTCATATGTTCTATTGTTTAGGTCTAAGCTGATGTCTAGGAAGTTAACTATCTTATGGTTTATGTATATTGGTACCTTAAGGTCCAACTTTTAAAAAAGGTTATGTATATCCTTTTTGGTATTGTGTAACCTTCTATTGCCAGAGTTTATAAACCGCCCCTTAAACATGGTAAATGTTTATGGAGCTCCTTCAGGATGTAAAGGCCTATCAAATTCGTTACTTGCGCAGAGTCCGGTCACCCATAGTGATGTCGAAGTTATTTCCCTATCTTTTATTGTCCATAGTTTGTTATCATACATAATCAGAGTTCTTCTAGCTAGTTTTATAATGTCTATTTCTAGTCTAGTTAGATTCGTTTCTATTCGAGCTATGTCAATAGTTTTTTTCTAGAAGAAAATATGAATCTATGTCAAACATGATGAACTTCCCGTTAATCCCTTGGGGTAGTTTGCCAAACCAATTGATGACTTCATCCGACGATGACCACAAATTGTGAGTTATCTTTGATTTAATGGTGGGTATGATTCTATCCAATATCCTTTTGCTAATTGTTCCTATATCCGATATACAAGGGGAGATTAATCTGATAGTGAGGTTATTATTGAAATCCTCTTTGTGATCCTTTAACGTAAATCTGGGACATTTAGGAGTATATATCTCTATGTTGTTATCTATATTGATTTTACAGCATATTTCTAAGGCTGTAGAATTGATATCACTGAGGTCATTTACATTGGCTATTTTATAGTTTTTTAGTAGTTCTTTCATAATAAGATCATTATAAGTTTCAAAACTCATGCTATATATGTTCATTGTTTTATCAGCTGGTACTATTAAGTTAGGGTCATTATTTATTTTTCTAAAAGTTTGGTTTATCTTGTTAATTGTAGGGTTGGAGTATTTACACCTCTTTTTAAATTTCAAGTTACCTATCATGTTGAACATGTCCTGCTCAAAATTTTCCAAGATGGTCTGTGCTAATGGGCATTTACGCGTTTTGATGTTATAAAATTTAGTGTACGCTTTTGCGGAATCGTCTGATGGCATATCGTACTCCGTATTTTTTTATTTAAATACATATAAGAAAATCACTCAACGCCGACATATTCCCATTTCTTGCATTGTAATAGCCTTCTAATAATCTTCTCTCTCTCTCTCTCTCTCTCTCTCTCTCTATATATATATATATATATATATATATATGTATATATATATATATATATATATATATATATATATATATATATATAAAGTAAAAATAACATTTTAAAAAACTACTAGTCATCTTAGAAACGATCGTACGACTAATCATTGTTGATCTTGAATTCTTGGAACTGAAATCAATAATGCTGTCAATTTATTAGTCTTAACTTTCTCACTCTCTCTTCCTTTCTCTCTTTCTCTCTGACCCACACCTCTACTCCTTTCCAATTTGCTGTATAATTGGGAGTGTTCATGTCTAAGGTCTTGATTCTGGTTGTTGGATTCTAAATTGGTGTCTATACCCCGTGCTCATAAAGAATATCGATGATATTAAGTAATAGACAGTAAGTATTACTTTATATTTTTTTTAATTTTGAATTATGGCTTTTTCACTGTTAACTTATCCATCTATGTAATTCCTCTGATGATAAGATTTTAAACTTTGAAAAGCCTTGGCTTAAGGAAAGAAAAATAAACATGTTTTACCGAGTACACCTTGCATTGGACAATCAATGTTGAAATAGATTTGTCATTCATACATATTTATCTCTCTTCTTTCATTCATCTTAATATATATATATATATATATATATATATATATATATATATATATATTCCCTCATCTTAATGTCTGCTTCTTTTCTCTCCCTGGCTTATTTATTTCTATATTTCCTTTCATCTTCAATATTCTTTGCTCTTACTCCGGTCACAGTCCATCATGCGTGCCCCCACCCACCGCTGCATGAAAAGAATCCCGCCGGACAAACTGAGACAATCGTTTTATCGCCGCTATTAAAGCGTCCAATCCTCCCGGCAAACCCAGTCTCACGCACACAAACAATTCCCACAGGCGAAGACGGATTGAAAGATGTCGCTTTTCGGCCAATTAAACGCATGGGAATGGTCGGTTTGCAAAGAGAGTGCCACCCTCTCTTTTTATATGCTCATGCTGCGATCATCTGTACTAAAATGACCAGAAAATGCACTGGATAACCTATCATGAAACAGCTCGGAGGAGGAACCACTTAGAAGCGTGCAACACTTCACGCTCAGGAGACAGATTCGGATAAATCCAAGAAGTTTGCACATTTCAGCATGCGATTTTTAGAGATAGTGTAGTTATTAATATATCTGTGCTCGCCAACTTTGTGATAGTCCGCAGAAGAAAGAAAGCGGCTTCCGTTCGGTCCTGAGAGAAAACGGGTACTCCAGGTAAGGGCGCCTGCACGGAGGGGGGGGGCTATGTTGTGAAGCAAGGGTTGTGCAATCGACAACCGCACCTATTCTGAACCGGCAAGCAGAAGTCCAGGAAGACTACAAAAAAGGCCGGCATAAGAAGAGATCCCTCCTATATACAACACCTTGTATTCACAAATGGTCACCCATTGAGTGCTAACCAAGCTCAACGTCGCTTAACTTCGGTGATCGATACATATGGTATAATCACGTTTACACAACGGTTTCCGTTAGTCCGCCGAAACATGAACAAATATTAGTGGTCAGCCATATTTTAAATTATACATTTGGTGAGCCACGAATTTATTTGATTACTGGAAGGGTCACCACATATCAAGACCAAAGGACACTCGAGGATGAAGGTTTATGAAATGGAATGTACGTCAGTTGACAGAGAAATAACTTTATTGATGGAATAGACCGAATTCGAAATACTTGTGTGGCCGGTTCATAATATGCATGTGTTGACATTTAATCTTAAGATGGTTTTAATATGCACTGTCTAGGGAGCGATGCGTTCTGGAAACGCACCCCCCCCGAGATATAGTAAAGTTATTATTTTCCAACTTATTATTCTGGATAAGATCAAAGTGGCTTCAAATGTTGCGAGCAGTACTGGGAGCATGCCCACAAGGTGACGGCTCGTATCGATTCCGAGCACCCTCTAATGCTAACCGTTAAGTATGTGATTGACAATATTGGACTGCAAGGGAACAAGAAGAGACGAATAGCGTTTCTTACGATCCTGGCTGTGAAGCGAATGGTGGTGTAAACGTCGCGTATGAGGGCATATCATCCTCTAATCAATATCTGATTGAGTTCTTCAAGCATCAGCTTAAGGTCAATATCAGATGTGATAAAAGTTGATACAAGTTGCGAGCTTGCGTTTTAAAAGGAGTCAAGTATATTAGTACGTGTTCCCTGCCTGGGAATTTTGTGTATTACATTGATTATAGTTAATGAGGTTTCCACATACCCACATCAGAATAATCAGATAGAAATCATCAACTCTCCGCCCCTATAGTTCAAAAGTATACGTTATGCAGGCAACTTCAGAGTGTGCACCTTGTATATGCGCAGCGAATGATCTTTTTTTGAAACAAGCTTGAAATGAAGGTGGAAAGCTGAGAATGGAGACAGATGAATATTCTCTGGATATTTGGATTTTTCTTTCTTTTTATGATAACTCGAACCCAATGATACCTCTCTTGTAGCTTTTATTAACAGTAAGATTGTTTTAGATTTATCGATTTGTTTTGAAGGAATATTTACATGTTTTGTTAAGTTGTTGGCATAAACAATGCCAGTGTACAATGAATGACATATCCACTTAGTAGTAGTAGTAGTAGTAGTAGTAGTAGTAGTAGTAGTAGCATAGGAGGAAGAAGAAAATGATATTTAGAAAAAAGATGATATTTAGAAAAAAAAGATGGAACATAAATAGCTTGGCACACCCAGTAATCGATTATTCTTCAAGTTGTGCATTCTAATGATTTGTATATATATTTTAAATCATGTGATTATGTATTGCACAATGATCGTGTATGTTTTACACTGAAACAGATAGGGCCCACACGAAAACAGCTGTGTTGTTGACACGAAATAGTACAGTATACAAAGTTTTATGTTGGCTCTCTCTTTCGATTTGTTTTCAGCAGTACTGTAAAGTTGTTCTTTCTCTTTGTCATTTTGTAGCAACCATGATAGTACTCGGAGTACTTTCTTTCGTAACCCGTCACTTTCTTATTATTGTTTTTAATTGTAACAGTTGGGTTTACGTGTTGCTATCGTATTTAAACATATCGTTTACGCCAGAATTAAGTCAAACCGTATTCTTTGTTTTACTGTAAATTAATTTAGATTCAATATTTTTACGAACATCAATTTACCACATCCGACCTGAAAACCGAATTTATACCCCATTGTTCGTCGCTTACGTCATCGACAAAATCCTAACACGGGTTTTTATCGCCCAAAATGCAGAAACAATTTACGTCTTTATAATTCGTTCGACTTTTAATTTTTTTTTTATTATTATTATTCAATGATTTTAGATTTTAGCTAAATTATCCGTATACCTATCTCATAATGGTACGTATATCGCATATTAATCGGGCTATAACTAAGCGTAGTGTTGACACGATTAATGGGAATCGGAAATTGAAAATATCGGCCTAATATGTAAGTGTTACATGTACCGATTTACTTGCCTTCTAGCGATGATAAAGTTAGACACCAAGTCGGTTGTTAATGTGGGGAAAATCCAGCTCTCCAATAAGAGGCACTCTGGATTGTAATAAAAAGAAAAATTGCCTCAGCCATAAAGGATTTCTCTTTACTTACCGAGGACAAAAATGATGACGTGTAGTATCAAAACAGATAACTACAATCATTGCAGTCACCACAATACCACATTTACTCGAGGAACGTATTCTTACTTAAAATATCCCCAATGTGTTGAAAAATAAATCCCAAGCCAAGGAGTAAGTGTTGCATGGCGATCGGCTTATTAGATATAAATGATAATTCATTTTGTATGATATAGGCAATACCTGATGAAAACTCATTGGTCTAACATTCACAAGTCACACGAATGGGAACAACTACATAAAAGATACTGCCAAGTTTCTTGCAAAGAAAGTGAGCTCTCTCTACGGGGCTAGAAAACTTCTCAGATCTGCCAGTATCCTATATCTATACAAAACCATCATCGCCTATGCATGGAGTATTGTTGCCACATCTTGGCTGGTGCACCAAACACCACTCCCCCCTTTCAGACAGCGTCTGAACAGAGTCTCTAGCATAATAGGTCCCACATTGTCTACCAAGCTCCAGCATCTGCCACATCGCCGCAATGTTGCATCCTTGTGCTTGTTTTACAAGTACCTCAACAGAATTTGCGCCGATAAACTTGCTGCACTTGTGCCCCCTCAACGTAAATAGACTCGACCAACCCAAGAAGCACCAACACCACAACCCTTAAGTGTAGAGGACCCCAGATGCCGAACAGCGTTATACTCAAATAGTTTATTTCCCCGAGGCGCTTGCTTTTGGAATTCTCTCCCTGCTCCCCGTTTCCCCGATTGTACCAACATGCAGAAATTTAAATGTAATGTGAGCAAGCATCTTGTAGCAGAACTCCCCACTTAGGATGTCCCCTATAAATCTGGCCCCTAATTCACAGTAGCCCTTGGCGTCTCAGTCACAATGTGCCTTGTTTGGGGTGCATGAATGTTAAAACAAATTCGAAGTCGTGAAATTGTAGATTGGAGAATTAGTGACACACGTCGTAGTTATAATCGTCTTCATCTGGTTTATGATTGCCCAAAATGTCCACACACATCAGTGAAGCCGTTGGTCAATCACAGGGCACCCTCTCTGGGCTTAGCATATTATATAAAATATAGAGTTGAATAAATCAAGCGTATTTACACCTGGATCAGACAGCAAACTGGAGTGAACAACATCATCACCGTCATAAACATCATAGATGGGCAGGTCACCTTTCGAGATCAACAAACAACAGGTTGACATCTAGAGCGACAGAATGGATCCCGAGACAATGGAAAAGACCAAGACTAATGCTGGATAAACGACCTTGACAGCCAACTGGGTCCTAAGTGGCCATGCCCAGCCAGAGACAAAGGAAACCCATGAAATCCTTATTTACTTGCCTCCCCATGAGGGAAACGTTAGACACAAGGTCGTTCTTTATATGAAGCATATCCAGCACCTCCAAAATGGAGAATCTGGATTGGAAGAAAATAAAAATTGCCCCAGTCAAGAAGGATTTCTTCTACTCTGACTCAGGACAGAACAGGTACTACACCTTGATCCTAGCCTGACGGTCAGCCACTCATAGAATCGTTAATAAAATTCACAGTCCTTTCTGAAATCCAATCATATTTGTTACAAACATACTTCAGTATATGTCTGTCTTGTCCACCAAGGTTCAGTCATGAATGCCCAACAATGATATGCTCCAAATGTGCAACTCTGTGTTGCAACACGATTTGACTTGGGCTTTTCCTGCTGACTGTTTTTCTCCTACTTTTATCTTTGTTTTTTTCCAAGACAAAGGTCAGTAGGTATCTCTTGTGTTTACAGTAATCATCTTTCGTTATTGTTAGCCTCTTTGCATTAAGTGGCTTCGTGCCTTGTCTGGAGCTATTTCCATAAAAAAACTACATCTCCTTATTGAAAAATAAATTTTACTTATAAATTAGGCACAAGACCATCAAAAATGTGGAATCGTTGATCATCCTCTGTCTATCCTCCTCTTAACTGGACGCATTTTGATCCATTTGTATAAGCATTGTTCTTTTTCATTGTTTCACCATTTGTCCATCGCATTAACTTCAGCAGTCACCACAATACCACATTTACTTCATAATCTATCCTATTTAAAATATCTAATAGTTTGAAATCAATTTCATTGACCAAAGATATTTACAATATACTACACTTTGATCTCTGACTGAACGCCGAAAATATAGGTATGCACGTCTTATTGGGTGTGCGATGTATTAATTGATGTATGTCACGCTTGGGAATTTATTCCTGACATTCCTGAATGGAAACTGACTTTCCGGAAAAGACATGAACCATTACTTGCGTGGTTCAGTTCTAACACCTCTGTCAGTTTTGATAGAGATGAGGGAGAAAGACAGGGGAGATATGAGGAGAGAGGAAGAGGGAGAAGGAGAAGGGTAGAGAGAGTGAGAGGAGAGAGAGAAAGAGAGGCGGAGAGGAAGAGAGAGAACAATCGAGAGAGGGAGAGCGAAAGAGAGAGGGATAAAGAGAAAGAGAGATAGGGAAGGGGTAGAGAGAGGGAGTGGGAGAGGGATGGAGAGAAAGAGAGAGAAGAAAGGGGGATAGAGAGAAAGAGAGATGGAGAGGGAGAAAGAAAGAGATGAGAAAGAAAGAGAGAGGGAGAGAGAAAGAGAGGAGAAAGAAAGAGAGAGGGTGAAAGAGAAAGAGAGAGAGGGGAGAGAGGGATATATAGAGAGAGAAATAGAGAGAGTTTTAGAGAGAGAGTGAAAGAATGAGAGAGTGAGGGGTAGAAAGATAGGTAACAACATCGAAACAAAATGGCCGAAAAGGATGAAAAAAGGCCCAGGCGTCTGAAGACCTTTAGAAGCAGTGCGCATGCTCAGACCAACTCAGTTAAAAATCGAAAACAACAACAACAACAACAACACCACTAAAGAAAAAAAGGAACAAATGTACCTTGCGTGTTGATTCATTGCTATCAAGAGAAATCAATATTCCATCACACATAGAATGCCTATACCGAAACACATATGTTTAAATACAAAACACAATTCATGTCAATTTCGTGTTACTTCTTTGATCACCTTTTACACATTTGAATAACTAGTTCTTTTGATCTTTTTTCTTTTCATATTTATATATATATATATCAATCTATTTATGTGCTAATATACACATACACACGCACCCCCCCACACACAGACACACACACACACATATATATATATATATATATATATATATATATATATATATATATATATATATATATATATATAAAATAAAATAAAATATAGTAACACAAAATTACATAATCATTGATGCAATAATTTATTTCAACCTTGTGGTATTGTCAAGCATCCAAGTTAGATGATTACATTTTTTTAACTGAAAAAAGGGAAATTCACACTCGACAATTCAAATATAATTAGAGAGAGAGAGAGGGAGTGACAACATATCTAATACATATTTAGAGAGAGGGGGAAATTTGAAGCATATTTAATCTTTAATTTTATGGGAAGGAATTACATGATTTATGACGGAGAGGGAAGAAAAAGACATATATATGAAGTGAAATTGGGAAATTGTAAAGGGACAGGGAGGGTATTCAATGTCTCTCAAGAAATCAGGTCAGCGTGTCAAGAAAAACCCGCCTCTGCCCCTTGGAAAGTGACATCTACTGTCTGGCGACTAAAGAAGTATATTGGGGTGGGGAGGGGCATGAGAACAGATTTGAAAACAGACACCAGACATCCAAGGTCAGAGACCATGTAACATATATACACTTACACAGGCATGTATACACACGTACATACACACACATATGTACATACATACATACACACACACACACATATATATATATAAATATATATATATATATAATAAATATTTGTTATTGTTTATTATCTATGTACGTATACGTTTCGTCCTTTTTCAATCTCATCAGCATAGAGATATGACTATTCACAACCGGTCATGCGATTCGAAACCCCGGACCACAAGTATTTTTCAACTCCAGTCCGACGTCGCTAATCGCTGGGCCAATTGTAAACAACGAATAAACTATGATAATTTTAACACTTTAACGGCGGCTTTGACGTCGAGGCATTCTACTTCTATTAAGGGAAGGAATGATGCATTATAAGCAAGTGACGTCATGCTGTGTTAATACTACCAATTACAGTGCTCTACTTTCAAGGAGCGACAAATAATAAATATTTGTTATTGTTTATTATCTATGTACGTATACGTTTCGTCCTTTTTCAATCGGGACTCATCAGCATAGAGATATGACTATTCACAACCGGTCATGCGATTCGAAACCCCGGACCTCAAGTATTTTTCAACTCCAGTCCGACGTCGCTAATCGCTGGGCCAATTGTAAACAGCGAATAAACTATGATAATTTTAACACTTTATCGGCGGCTTTGACGTCGAGGCATTCTACTTCTATTAAGGGAAGGAATGATGCATTATAAGCAAGTGACGTCATGCTGTGTTAATACTACCAATTACAGTGCTCTACTTTCAAGGAGCGACAAATAATAAATATTTGTTATTGTTTATTATCTATGTACGTATACGTTTCGTCCTTTTTCAATCGGCATAGAGATATGACTATTCACAACCGGTCATGCGATTCGAAACCCCGGACCTCAAGTATTTTTCAACTCCAGTCCGACGTCGCTAATCGCTGGGCCAATTGTAAACAGCGAATAAACTATGATAATTTTAACACTTTAACGGCGGCTTTGACGTCGAGGCATTCTACTTCTATTAAGGGAAGGAATGATGCATTATAAGCAAGTGACGTCATGCTGTGTTAATACTACCAATTACAGTGCTCTACTTTCAAGGAGCGACAAATAATAAATATTTGTTATTGTTTATTATCTATGTACGTATACGTTTCGTCCTTTTTCAATCGGGACTCATCAGCATAGAGATATGACTATTCACAACCGGTCATGCGATTCGAAACCCCGGACCTCAAGTATTTTTCAACTCCAGTCCGACGTCGCTAATCGCTGGGCCAAAGTATCAAATAAATATATTAAAATAAATAGTTATTGTATTATGCATAATATTATTGTAGGAAATAAATAACAAAAACAAGTCACTTACACATAGCCGCAACTCATTGTTTTACTTATTAAATCCCTCCGCTATAATTTGATTTTTAAAAATATGATAGATATGTATTGTTATATATATATAAATAGTTTTATTTCGTATTTATTTTCCCATTGCGAATAAAGAGAGAGGGAGAGAGAGAGACATAGAAAGAGAGAGAGAGAGAGAGGGGGGGAAGGAGTTTTGTCTTTTTCGTATCGATTAGTTTGTCGTTATTTTCCAAAGGAAATAAAACTATATATTTAACAAGATATATCTATCATAATTCTAAAATATGTCACATCAAACATGGGGGGGGGGGGATTTAATAAACAAAACGATGAGTTGCAGTTATTTATAATTGACTTGTTTTTGTTATTTATTTTCGACAATAATATCTTACAAACAGAAGTATTCGTGGACAAACATTATTAAAAGGTATATATTATGCATATGTGTAAACATTATATTTACTGTACATTTTTATTTATGTAAACATTCTGATACTACATTTCATTTTTTCTGTCTTTGGTCAATGAAGGATAAATCTTTCTAGACTGATACAATTTTTATTTTTTCCCAATCTGTTTAGGGAGCTGGATTTTCCTCCCATTAAAAACCGACCTTGTGTCTGATTCTGTCCGGGTGAATAGGGACTTTTTCACCCAAACTATAACATTTTTATCAATGATATCAAAGTTTTTATCCATTGTATCAATTGTTTTATCCATGATATAAAAACATCCGTAAATAAAACTATGTGGTATCATGAAATAAAAACACTCATTGAATTTTTTTTTTTTACATTTGACCTGAAAACGAAAATGTTATAGTAAGCTGGGAAGCAGCCCCGACGTAGTGCGTTTCACAGACGGGCAGTTCTGGAAAAGAAACATTGATCTAGGAAGTTCCGCTTAGTTCTAAACACACAGACGGAGCAAAGGAAATTTACTGGCAGTTGTTGTAGCTAGACGAATTTTTGTTGTGAATGTTTCACTGGATGGGAGGGGGGCTGTAGATTGAAGCTCAGTCGAGCAACTAATAAAGTAAAGAAATTCTAGCAACGTCTCTTCTGTAAGAAAGAGGCTGTAGAGAAGAAAAGAGCACATCGCCCACTAGATTTCGAAGTCGGTTTTGTACTTTGTAAAGGCAGGAAATGATCCTCTGAGCGCCACCTCCTCAGATGTGGCAACAGTATTCCATCTTCGGATGTATTTGACTTTTATACAGGTAGATAATTGCATAAAAAATGAGATACTTTTGGGAGCGGTAGAATGCTTTAGCCATTTTTCCAGCGGCTTTGGCAATAGAATTAAAAAACAAAAACAATAACAACAAATCGTGAATTAATGAGATCTACTTTTGCAAAGGAATATGCAAATTAGTTTATCGTATGACGACGATCGAATACACATGATCAACATCTTAGAAAACTGCTCTTCTGCTCTTTTGCATATGAATTTGGCGTTTTAATATCACTGTCAGTGCGATAAATGGCGAAACTTTATGAATAGAAATGTATAAGTAAAATAGTAATTTAGTTTTATTTTCAACAAGCAGTATTCACTAGATCGCTATTGCTTCGCAATTTAATTACTATTCATTACTTGAAATCATTGAAACAACACTAATCGACAAGAAAAAGAAGATAACCCTCTCTCTCTCTCTCTCTCTCTCTCTCTTGATGAGGACAGAAGACAAAACTAATCGATAAGAAGACAAAACTAATCGATAATAAAAAGAAGATAACACTCTATCTCCTTTTCTCTTTCCTTTCGTTCCGTTTTAATAATAATAAATTTATATTTGTGTGTCTAAAATGAAGTAAAATAAATTATTTCCTTTCTTTTTTATTATTATCAGATATTATTGAGATTAAGCCTCCCCTGCTTTGATGATAACATTTTCTCTCCTTCTCTCTCCTTTCTTTGATGACATATTTACATTTTAATACGTGATTATTGAAGCAGGTCGGCCACATGTACGTTCACTTTTATTAGTAAGCTATTTATACCAGTACCTTCCAATAAAAAAATATCTAACTTAATAAGAACAAAATTAGTTGAATTTTTAGAGTTGTATTTAATTATTGGTTTTAACTATTTTTCTTGTAGAAATTTTGGTCAATAACTTTCTTAACTAAAACTTTTCCCATTAAATTTATTATGTATTTACCTTTTATGTTTTAAAATGACTGCGCGCCAAAATGTACGCAAATTTATTCATAATTTTTGTTTAAAAAAAAATATCGGTGGAAAATTTCGGCCGCCATTTTCGAAATTATTTAAATCAATTGACATAACTCAAACTTTTGTCCTTAATAATGCCGAAAGTGACGGCCGACAGCTTCCACCGATAATATTTTATTTTATTTTTTTCAAACATAAATACTGGATGAATTTGCGTAAATTTTGGTGTATGGTCTTTTTTAACCTAACAAGTAAGTACATAATACAGTTTTTGTGCTATTTTCTTTTTAAGAGCAGTATGAGATATCGGGGTTAATCTGGAGAATCACCAGAAAACGCCTTTCGCACTTTTCAGACGAGTAAAGAACGGAACTTAATTCGACAATGACAGCATTTCGCGCTAACCAAAGAAAAGAAGGCAACATTACGATACATATTTAAGAAAACGTGTAAAGTGATTATATTAGCGAGTTATTTTTATAACTGGGTGATAATCAATTTATAGATGGCGCCTCTTTCCGTGCTTAATTACCGAGAGTTGCGTGCAACTGTGGTTAAATCCGTACGCTGTAAGGGATAAAGTTAAAACGGTTTAGGGATTATAGATTAACGTCAAGATGTTGGGATTTTTAAAGCCAAGTCATCGACCATTGCCAGATTAAAAGCTGCTCGGTGCGAACGAAAGACGGACGACGGAATCCAACGTGAAAAAGAAAATGGCCGTAATGAGAAATGTTGGAT
>OY744518.1:80337407-80377407 GCA_963556195.1 Sepiola atlantica
CACCTATTAATTCGACACATTCACAAAAGGGTTAGTAACCCTTATAGAAAACAGAACAAAAGTATAAGAAGTAAAAGTCAGCCAGACATTTGTTTGGTAAAAGCCCTGCCATTGGCTAATGGAAACATTCACACCTGACATGGAATAACAAACAATCTGAATGGTTAGCTAGATGGACTAAACATTACGTATATATATATATATATATATATATATATATATATATATATATATATATAAACACCCGCCACGAATTCCATGCATTTTAAGCTTTACGGGGATGAAACACGGAAGCCTCTATGTAGCTTAATTGCCATAAATATAGTGTCATAACTTACTATATATATATATATATATATAGCCTTACCATTTATTGCAAGGATGAAACGCGGGTGCCTCTGTGTAGCTTAATTGCCATAAATATATTTTCATAAACTACTACTTAACTCTACTTACGTATTAAGCACTGGTGAATTACAAACTGAAAATCTATACGCAATATATTATATCACCTTATAATATTATACGTGTATAAATGAAATAATATATATATATATATATATATATATATATATATATATATATATATATATATATATATATATATATATATATATATATTACATTAATGAGGGTCGTAGGAAGCGGCCGAAAATATTTTTAAGGCACTTTCTTTTAAATGCATTTTGTATTCCTATACGTCAAAAATAAGAAAAATAAATAAAAAATATATAAAAGTTAATTTATATTTTTATATTAACAAATTATTTAGTTAAAAACAATACGTTACATATTCCAGATACGTACCATCGTTTCATTGACATGGATAGACATTTACTGCTTAGAAATGCCCCTTATAATCATGGCAAAATAAAATCAGTTTTGGAACTGTGTTCATTTCGTGAGTCGCTGAGGATGTGTGATAGATTTCAACAGTAAAAGTCTATCCAGGATGTGTAACGTATTTTTAAAAATAAATAATTTGTACTTTAGCTCTCACATACTTACAATCGAGCAATTTATTGATTTTTTTAACATAAGTCGATGTTCTATATATATATATATATATATATATATATATATATATATATAAATAAACAATATTATTCTACATTGAAGTAACCAATATTTTATTCATCTTTTCTAAACAAAAACTTCGGTACATTTACGGACCGTTTCGTTCCCAGAAGAACACCGTTGACGTGTATGCCAATCCCGGATTTTTCCTCAGAAACCAAAATCTTCTCGTTCAAAAAATACATAGCGATGCAGTAAACAAAAATCACAAAAAGAAAAAAAACTCACATTGATTAGATCTCAACTCAAGGAGAAACTTAGAAATCGCTATCCAGAAAGAGCAGCCATCTTTTTTATGAAGTAATGCCATGAAAAATACGCAGAACATTGTACAAGAAAAAAGAGTTAATAGTTAATTTATTGATAATTAACTTTCTCTTTTTGTTTTAATTCCTTAATCAATATGCAAATAATAAGCAATATATAAGATATGGACTTCAGAGTTTAATTGAAGAGATAATCTTTTGAAAATATAGAGATACGAAACTACATGGTATTAAGGAGAGACAATCATGAACATGCAGAGTTTAAGGTATGTATTAAAGCCTTGGTTGCGTGTAAGCATAAAATCAAAGGGAAAATATATAAATTACTAAACCATCAGTCTAATATTTCGAAGGTGATGTCATATGGTCTCGTCAAAGAAAAATATTATACAATAAGTGAATGGGCTACTAAATATAACATTGTCCATTCACAGCTTGTGTACGATGTATAAAACTTAATGTTGGTTCTGGGGTATTTAGATAACCAAATAAGCATGTTTATAAGATTGGATTAGTTCACCACCAATTTATAACATTGAATCTCTATTTCTTTAAATCTACTTATTAAATCTATTTAAAGGCCTCGGGTTTAAAATCAAGAAGTATTGCCTCGATCATCTTACGAGTAACTATGTGTGTGTTTGGATTATCTCCTCCTTCGGGAAGGTGGTTGGTTTATCGCTGAGGCAGACAAATATACTCGGATGTGTAACTGGATGAGGAAGTAAAGTTCAATCAGTGCATCTACTTATCATGTCGCTTTTCACAGTTTCGTTAATGTTTCTGCCATTGGGAAAATGTGTGCTTTTTTTACCTTTCCTTTTAGACTTGTTGGGTTTGATTTAATTGAAAAGGGGAAATGATTCACTTTCGGAAGAGCGCGAAATATGAAGCAAGCAAACGGTGAAAAAAAGGAAGGAAAGAAAATGGGTGAAAAAAGGATCGCCCTAGAAAAAAAGAAGATATAATAAGAAAAGAAAGAGGAAATTATAATATAAAAAAAGAGAAATTATGGAAGAAAAAAATGCGAAATGAATAGAATAAAAGAAATAAATAAAAAAGATTGAATAAATGAAGAAAGAAAAGTGAAAAAGAAAGAAAGAATTGAAGAGAGAAAGAGAGAGAAAAGAATAAATAAAAAGAATTGAAGAGAGAAAGAGAGAGAAAAGAATAAATAAAAAGAATTGAAGAGAGAAAAAGAGAGAAAAGAATAAATAATAAGAATTGAAGAGAGAAAGAGAGAGAAAAGAATAAATAAAAAGAATTGAAGAGAAAAAGAAAGAGAAAAGAATAAATAAAAAGAATTGAAGAGAGAAAGAGAGAGAAAAGAATAAATAAAAAGTTTAAAATAAAACAACTAAAGAAAAATGAATAAAGAAAAAAAAGGAAAATAAATGATTTTATGAAATAAAGAAAGGGAAAAAGAAGGAAACAAATTCAGAAAGTAAAACGAAAAGAATAAAAACGAAGGAATAAATTAAGAAAGAAAGAATAAATTATTCATAAAACTGATGAGAAATAAAAAAAACGAAAAAAATAAATAAAGAGAGAAAAATAAAGAAATAATGGAAATGTAAGAAATAGATTAAGAAAGAATTCTTTTAAGAAAGAGAATGGATGGACTAGATGAAAAAGATAAGAAAACAATGAAAAAAGAAAAAGAAGGAATAAATAAAGAAGAAATTGTGAATAAAAAGGAAAAAATTTAATTAAGAAAGTAAAAAAAATAATCTAAAAAGAAAGAAATAAGAAAGAACAAAGAAAGAAAGAAAGAAAGAAAGCAAGAGAAAAAAGTGCGGAAAACAAGGAATAAAGAATTAAAGAAAGTAAAGAAAGAAATAAAGGAAAAGATAGAAAGGCAAAAGACAAAAAAAGGAAAATGAACAAAAAAGGGGACAACATTGTAAAATAAAACAAAAAAAGAAAAAAACACGGAAAATAGAAATTAAGAAACAAAACTAGAAAAAGAAAAAGAGAAAAAATAAAAGAAGGAAAATTAAAAAAAAAGAAATTAAGAATAAAATAACATAAAAAAGAATGGAAGAAAGAAATTAGTAAAGGAAGAAAAAATTAGAAATGAAGGAAAGAGAATAAGAAACAGAAAGCAATGAAATAAAGAAATGAAAAAAATTACGAAAGAAAGGAAAGAGAATAAGTAAATGTGATAAAAAATGAAAAAAATTAAAGAAAAAATACGAGAGAAAAATTAAAAAAAATGGAAATTGCGAATAAAAAGAGAAAAGCAAAAAAAAATTAAGAAAAAAAAGAATAAGAAAAAGAGAAAAACTAAAGAAATTTAAACGAAATGAAAATAAAAGATTACGAAAAAAATACTGTAAAAAGGAAGAAAGAAAACAATAGGAAAGAACGAATAAATCAAGGAAGACAAAAAAACGAATGAAAAAAAGGAATGAGGAATTTAAGTAGAAAGGAAAGAGAATGAGAGGACCAGATAAATAAAGATAAAATAATAAAACACAAAAATAAGTTTCTGTATGTCTTTCAGCATATCAAGCCTTTGTTAAATAAGAAATTAAATGCTGTTACTTCCTTCCTACCGTAGCAAGATGTGGTACAATGGCGAAAGGTGAGGATAATCAAGCCAGCGCTTCTAAAGAAAGGAAACTCTGGCCTCTTAAAAAATACCTGAGCAGTCCAGTATACAATCCCCGGTCGAGCGCCTCAGGCAGTTAGCAATAAACTTTCTCTAACCCAAAGAGGTGAGGTAAGGCAAGGGAGAGTGGACATCGTAGGACTATTCAAGACTAATACCTCAGCCAGACAGATAAAAGGCCACGAAAATAGCCCAGTTTCTGCCAGACTGATTGGCGAGAACGGAACCTCGACTGGTATTTTCCACTCAAACGTCTCGGCAAGACTGCTAAAATGATGTTTGTGTAAACAAATCATTTCTGAAAAACTCAAACTCGCCCCAAACGAGGCCCATTGTATTAGGGGCCAGATTTATAGGAGCATCTTCCCGTGTCACATCTGTATGGGCAGTGCTAGCGAGAAGATGCAATTTGGTCAAGTTGTTAAGTTTCAGATAACCAGTGATCAAGCTGCGGGTGTTGATCAACGTTAGGTCCAGTCTATTTGCATGAATTGATCTCTCTCAACAAACACACACTTTGTCCGACAGTATGCGTGCGTAATTGATCACAATCGATCATGTAGGAATTCTGTTTAAATGAGTGGAAATAACATGGAATCTTACTTACTTTACTTACACTGTGGGAGAAATTATCATGGTGAAAATGGCTTTCTTTTATGATGAACCTGTTAAGATAGGAGGAAGTTGCTTGAGGAAGTGAGCAATTATGGGAAGGAGGAGAGATTTATAAACCAAAGAAAAGAGATGATTTAAAAGCAGCATTTTTCTGATTTTGCTTATAGCGAAGTAAGTTAAGGAGAAGTTGCTTGGGGAAGTGATAAATTATGAGAAGGAGGAGGGAGAGCATAAACCTAAGGGGAAAGACAAGTAAGAAGAAACGTATTTTAGCCTTATCAAAGACGATTGGCGATACTTTAGATAAAGGGCCGGTGGAAGAAGAAAAGTAGTTTGTGAGAAAAGAAGGATAGTTGAGAGAGACAAAGACGAAATATAGGGGATAGAGATAGTAGTATTTATGATACTTTCTTTTATGAAATATTAGTTAAGATAGGCGAAGATGGCTAGGAGGAGTGAGCAATTATGAGAATGGAAGAGAGAGTATAACACCCAAGGATATGACGAGCAAGAAGCGTTGTTTTTTTTTACTTTTAGTGAAGCGAGAAGTAAGATAGTTAAGAAGAAGAAGAAGAAGAAAAAAGAAGAAGAAGAAGAAAAAGAAAAAGAAGAAGAAGAAAAAGAAAAAGAAGAAAAAAAGTTACCTCGTACCGACATGGCCAACGTGCAACCTGCATCTGTCTGATGTGGAAGAGACACGTTAAAAGAAGAAGAAGAAGAAGAAGAAAAAGAAGAAGAAGAAGAAGAAGAAGAAGAAGAAGAAGAAAAAGAAAAAGAAGAAGACTGGGAGAGAAGGACAGTTAGAAGAGAGAGAAAAGATAAATAAGTGTTAAACAAAATCCTATTTATAATAGTTTTCATTCAAGAAGAGTCTGTTACGATAGATAAAAGTGCATTGGAGAAGTGAAGAATTAAGGGAAGGTGAAGAGCCAGGAAAAGAAACGAGTATGGATTTACTCCTCTCCGGGAGTTAAGCACAAGGCCAGTTTTTATCTTACTCCCACAAGTAAGATGTGACCCAAGGTCGGGTCGGGAAAGTGGGGTTTAAAAGTGCCTGGGCAGCCCCGTAGGCATTCCCCAGTAGGGGCGCCTCAGGCAGTAAGCAATAAACTTACACCTCCCCAAAGAGGGGAGGCGAAGCCTGGGAGGGTGGACCTCCTAGAACTGCACAGGACAGACCCATAGACCGGCGTAAATCAAGCCCCGAAGGCCAAGACAATACCAGTCTATGGGGTGCAGTATCCATCGGAACAGATACTACACTTTGAAGAAACGAGTAACGAGCATCGTTTTTCTATTAGCGAAATGACAAGATTAATGATGAGCAGCAGAAGAGCATGATTGCGCCGTATATCACTTGATATACGGCATAATCACGTTGACACACCGGTTCCCGTTAGATCACCGAAGTTAAGCGACGTAGAGCCTGGCCAGTACTAAATGGGTGACCATTTGGGAATACCAAATGCTGTATGTGGCCTGGAGAGGACATGGGCTCTAACAGGTTCTATCATGCCCACTGAAAAGTCCCTTGACGTTATGAGAATAGATGGATGGAAAAGAAGAAGAAGATTGAGAGAAAGAGAGAAAGGCAGGTTGAAGAGTGGGTGAGAGAGTCGAATGGTAATAATACATAGTATATTATCGAAGGCATTTCATGTTCGTACGTACGTCATCACCTTTCACCCACATTAGAAAATGAGATCGTCCGATCAGCACAGATAGTGATTCGTGATAAATCTGATGTCGCTAAGGTAAACAATTCCGACTTTACGACTTTTAAAATGATTTGTTTTAAAATCAAATGACGTCATCCCGTCGACTGTACAATTGTAAATAAATAGATGACATTGATTTGAAGTAAGAAAACAGAAAATATTTGTTATTTTAAAAATAATAAAATTGCAACATTTTTAAAGACATAAACAAGAGAAAAATACATCTTCGTGTTATTTATCTAAATAACATTTAGCTGAACATGACAATTATTTTTACGGAAGAAAAAAAGAGTCATTTTTTTCTTAATAGTATTGACCCTGACTTACATATTATTTCAAAAGGAATATTAATTGTGTACTACATGATTTGAATCAAACTGTTTTTTTATCCTAACCCTAAACTAACCTTAACCTGTTTAGTTCGGCAAAAGTCGGTTAGCCTCGGTTCAAATTCTATAGAAGCACTATTAAAATAACCTTAAAATAACCCTAACCTAAGTTTTAGGTTTAGTTCAGAAAACATCGGTTTTATTCGGTTAAACTTCTCTAGAAGCACTTATATTTATCAGTAAATTATAGGGACTGATGTAGAAAACACCCTGGAATTTTCACGGGGTCCTGCTAGTTCAAAAAAACGTCAGAGATCGAACTCAGAATATAGGAAATCACTCACCCGCACGAAATAAGTAAAAAAATAAATAAATAAAAAAGAATGAAATGAATAAGCAAATGAAAGTAATGAAACGGAAGACGAAGTACAGATAGAAAAAAAAACAGCTCAGAGAAAAATAAGAAGCAATCGAAGTAATGATAATTTGCCGAAAGGGTGGATAGTAAATCCTTATTTAAAACGAAAATGTCCTCATGCATTTCATCTCATCATTTTACGAACAACGTTCATTTACTTTTTTTTTTTTAGATATTTTTTCCTTTTTTATTGTTTCCATTGAAAGTTAAAAGAAAAATGTAAAACGCCTGCGATAACAATGAGAGCTGTTAAGAAAGATTTTTTTTCAACCACCGGAAGGCCTGGTCGGCCATATTTGTATATCTGCGCGTGCGCATGCGTATCGCCCCGTCTCAGACTGTGCTGGTAGTTTTTTTTTATGAAATGGATGGATCGATGGCCTCGATACAAAGCGAACGCTTTCGAGGATTTCCGCTCTGTGAGTGCAGTGTTTCATTTTTCTTCGTTTCTAGTCCGACAGCATCCTACCCCCGCCTCTCCCTCGCCGACGACGATCCATAAAAAAATAGGAAGGCGCTGGATCTGGATGAACTTATTTCCCTCGAGTGATTGGAGCGTTTAGAACAATGAGGAGAGATGGGGTAGCGGTGTGTAGTAGGATCAGAAATCATTGCAGATTCAAATTGAAAAAAGAATAAGAGATACAAGAACAAAAAAAGGGGTTTGGGTTTCCTGTTTAACGGCATATCAACCATTTGGGGGCTATTGAATATTGAAATACATGTAAACAATTATTTGATCCTTTATTTACGTCATTCGCCATTTTGACATCATCTAGTGTGCATGATGACAAGAAAGAGGACCAAATGCACAGGCCTCTGGTATACCAGCAAAAACTACCCGCCTCCGGGCAGCAATTACTGACGCTGTAGTCTTCTTTACAGAAACCAAAGAAGTAATTTTAATTTGGCATTTTGGTAATTTAGAGGAAATTTTTTTTTTAAATGATGATTGTCGTAGTGTTATTTGATATATTCGAATGTGGGGGAAATATGCTGTGCATGAACAGCGTCAAATTTTGTTTTTTAGGAATTGATATGGTCTTTACGATATTCAATGTCGATAGATTTTATTTTATTTCAGCCTAAAAAATTCAAATGAATTTCCTATTAAAATTTGTTGTATAAGGAAATGAATAAATATGAGGATGGAACGTCGATTGGTCAAATACTCCACTTTTATATTACTGGGTAATACGAAATGGGTACTTTGTACTTTTCACCTTTATTATAAAAGAAAGAAAAATACGTAAAGAATATTAAAAAAAATACTGTTTTTGTAATTTAGAAAGATTAGAGGAGGTTTATTTCTTTTCTATGACAAATCATCATCATCATCATCATCATCATCATCATCATCATCATCATCATCATCACTACCAACATGTTAACTCCTTGACCTTTTGGCTAGGAGCAAAATGCAGTATCTGTACTGAATCTGCATTTAGTTTTTATGTTTTCTGTCAGTGAAGGAAAAATCCTTCTAGACCGAGGCGATTGAAAATTTTGTTTCAATTCAGAGTGCCCATTTTTGGGGAGCTAGATTCTCCCCACGTTAAATATTGACATTTGCCTAACTCTGCTCTCGTTGGAGGAAGTAAATAGGAATAGGAACAGCAACAACAACAACAACAACAACAGAAACAAATTTATTAAAATAATAATAAACGCATGTATTTAATTATCAACAGATTAGAAAATATTAATTCATTAAATACTTAAAAATAAATAAATATTCAAATGAGAGGCTGAGAGGATGACATTATGATGAACGAACTACATACACTGATTCACCCCAAAGGAGGGGTTAATGCCTGAGAGGATGATATCATTACAACAGAATAGATAGTACACTAACCCTCCACACATCCTGAGGAAATGGTATTGTGAGGAACGAATGTATACGGCCTTCTTCCCGAAGAGGAGGTAATTCCCAGCAGGAATGTATCATGATGAATGAAAATATACTACAGAGAATTAAATAAGCATACACAATTTTAATGTCAATATAGTTTAGAATAGGTGGAAAACACTTTTGCATTTATTTATTTAGATAACATTAAAACCATGGCAAGTTTCATTTTCCACGTAAAACGCCTAAATGAAAATTCTCTGGAAAAATATAGTCGCTATCTTTATAAAAAAGATGAATATGCTGACTAAGGAAGAACGATAACTTTCATAATTTTCTAGTTAAAAACATGTTTATTATAAACTTGAGTTATCCTTCTTCCTTAGCTAGTATTATGGTGAACGAACATATACTACACTGACCCCATCCCTTGACAGACGATAATATCATTTTTGTGTGGACGGTCTTATGAGAACAGAACCGATACTCCTCTTAAAGATATTCTGACTAAATCGAGTGTTGGGGATTTTTCATTCTGGGAGAATTCCCCCTACACACCTTTAAAACGGAGAAGATAATTCCTAGGAAGACAGTCTTATGACAACAGAACCGATACTACACTACACCGCCCATTAAAAAACATTCCAATTTAATCATTCTTTTATATTTTTTAATTTAAAAATGCATAGTCACAAAAAATATTTGTTTAGTTTACGTGGTACTAGTAGCGGCTAAGAAAGGTGACCTAGCCTGACACTGTAGGATAACCTTTTTTTCATCGGACATAAAGAGAATGACATTAAACGAATGACTAGTGGTATGTGGAGTGGTATGATCGTTTTTAGGGAGAAACGCCCTTACACTTTTTTCTTAATTTCTTTCTTTAAAAACGTACTTTTTTCTTTATTAATAAGCCCCTGCGTATCAAGATCAAAAATCACTCGAGGATAAGGGTTAACGAGATGGATAGATTGACAGTGGAATAATTATGAATGCTACGAGAGGATAAAAAATCTACACATACCAACCAGTTAAAGGAACAGCTGACTTAGAAAACAGCAAAAGAGTGTTCTGTTGTCATTAATTTCTTCAGATCCTCTTGTTGAGTTAGCGTAAGAACAATTGAGAGAAGACATGGTTTCGGAAATGGAGGTTTATTAAGAGTCAGGAATACAATTTACATTTAATGTACCTGAGAGACAGAATCCTAACCTAGGGTAGCTATTTATGAGCCAGATAGAGAGACAGACACACATCAGCGTCCATGTGCGCGTGCGAGACTCAATTGTTATCTCGTCCGTAAAGCATTGTTTAAGCAACCGGCCGCGTAAAAAGATAACACACAATCTCCACAAAAATGTAACCGTTGTTCGTCGCTTTGGTCCCACGTGACGCCACATCCGTGGGATTTCATCCGCACATAGTAAAATATATACTAGTAAACTTACACACCCGTTATCTAACATGAAGACTACATGACAAAATAAGGGGTAGTTAAAGTTACGAGACTACCGAAAGTTAATCCCGCTCCACTTTCAATTTTTTATCAGTATGGATGTCTGTTCATTCCACTGGAGCTCATCTATCTTTTTGAAGTTTCTGTATGCCCCGTCTTTGAGTTGTTAAATGTCGAAGTGACTTTTATACGATTCATTGATTGCTTCGGTTTTTCTGTTTTACGGAATATCAACCTTTTTGGGGTACAGGGTTATGACTTTTCTTTTGTATTAATGGTTCACAATTACCCAGGTAAAAAGCCACTCAAGGATAAGAGTTACTGAGATCTTCAGTTAGATGATGGAACAATACTCTGAAAGGATTGAGAACTATAATTTATTCACCAGGACGACTTGACAGATATTTGTTGACATTGGACTTGACAGATATTTGTTGACATTAGACTTGACAGATATTTGTTGACATTAGACTTGACAGATATTTGTTGACATTGGACTTGACAGATATTTGTTAACATTAGACTTGACAGATATTTGTTGACATTGGACTTGACAGATATTTGTTAACATTAGACTTGACAGATATTTGTTGACATTAGACTTGACAGATATTTGTTGACATTAGACTTGACAGATATTTGTTGACATTAGACTTGACAGATATTTGTTAACATTAGACTTGACAGATATTTGTTGACATTGGACTTGACAGATATTTGTTGACATTAGACTTGACAGATATTTGTTGACATTAGACTTGACAGATATTTGTTGACATTAGACTTGACAGATATTTGTTGACATTAGACTTGACAGATATTTGTTAACATTAGACTTGACAGATATTTGTTGACATTAGATTTGAAACTACCATGTTGTAGTCTATAAGGAAACATTCATGTTTTAGTCTGTTGGAAAACATCCCTGCAGTAACGTGTTCCACAGATAGGAAGTTCTGTGCAAAAGAACTCTGTTCATGAGAGTTCTTTGCAGTGTTAGAAGCAATACGAGTTTTTGCTGAGGTCTTACGCGATGAGGGTCAGAGCATGAAGCGCAGTCGAGTACCTACCATAAAAATACTGATAGAGTAAAGAAAGATAACCAACGTCTATTCTGTGAGAAAAGGGTCTGCAGGTAAGAGAGGAGACCATCTCCTACTAGATTGGGAATACATATTGTACTCTCTCAAGGCAAATATGTGTGCTCTGATGAACACCTCCCCAGTATATGATATGTTTCTTTTAGAGAGGAATAAATATAATATGGAACAGTCGATATTTTGTTGGATTATTTGGATTTTTCGGACTATTGTTCTTATTTTCGATGTTATTGTCACAACGATGTAATCTCCGACCTTCTTTAAATGCGTCTTGTCGAACTAAGAAATGGTTATTTCGAACTCATGAATCTGTACAGAATTCCGAACGAAACCCTTTATTTAATCTACAGGGGAAGATTGTTCTCGTTCCATCAACCTTGAAGGTTTCAGTAATTCGCAATTGCATTCTTAGTATCGTCCGTACTGAGGATTGTCATTCAACCTCCAGAAGAATGGCACTTAGAACTGATTAAAACTTAGCACTTTTATCCTTTGCGCCACGATTTAATTAAGACCCCTACCTCACCTCTTGTTTATCATCAATACTTCGAGGGGGGGATCAGTAATAAGTTTTTGCAAATGTTTGATGTTTGATACCATTTTGAAGCTTAGGGTCTAAGTAACAATTTTGATACCATTTTGAAGCTTAGGGTCTAAGTGACAATTTTGGTCCAAGTGGACAAATATCACATGGAGTCTTCATACATTCCCGCCATTTTCCAACATGGCCGCAATGAGCAAATTTCCATTTTCATTTCAAAATTTAATAATGTTAATATCTCGGAAATTATTCAACCTAGAAACATGAATTTGGTGTCTATACCCAGGTTTTCATGGTCAAGAAACCATATAAAACAATTTCTCACTACATCAGAGTATTTATTTTTATACTGTTGCATTTATACTGTTGCTTCGACGGCTCTTAATGTTACAAATTGTATTTTATTATTTACCACCTCTTCAGGATGTTAGACACAAGGTCAGGGGTTGGTTTTGATTAAAGTGTTTCTGTGAAAAGAACTGGATTCGAACCTGGCACACCCAGGTCTTCAGTCCGCGTCTTTACTCACTCGAAAATAACCTGTACCCTGCTGAAAAATAAATATTGCATTATGGTTACTATGTTTGATTAATAAACATATTAACATCTAATAATATTAACATCTAATAATATTAACATCTAATAATATTAACATCTAATAATATTAACATCTAATAATATTAACATCTAATAATATTAACATCTAATAATATTAACATCTAATAATATTAATATCTAATAATATTAACATCTAATAATATTAACATCTAATAATATTAACATCTAATAATATTAATATCTAATAATATTAACATCTAATAATATTAACATCTAATAATATTAACATCTAATGATGTTAATATCTCAGAAACTATTCAACCTAGAAACATGAATTTGGTGTCTATACCAAAGTTTTGCATGCTCAAGGAATCAGGTAAAACCACCTTTCACTATATCAAAGTATTTATTTATCTCTAAATTGTAAAACTACTGATGGCCGCCAACGAAATCCTATATCGGCTCTACTTCCAAAACCACTAAACTTTTAGTCATCTTTGTATATGGCGAAGAATGCATGAAGACTCTATGTTATTTTTGTCATCTCGGACCAACATTGTTATCTACAACCTAAGCTTCGACCTAGTATCAAAAGATAAACTTTTGCAAACACTTGGAAACCTAACTATTCAGGTATATACTCCATTTCTTCCATTGATATTCCATAACGTTAGACTCTTGTTCAATCGATTATATTTCTCTTCCTGTTTCGTGTTCTCTGACTCCCTCAGTTATTTACTACCAACTTTAATGTCTCTAACCATACGCAATTAGTTTCAAATAGATCATCAATATTATCAGTCACTTTGATCTAGTCATGTCTTGAATACACTATTCTCGCCACGCTTCCATGCACCAGCTAAGCCAGTCCAGCTACAGATTAAAGGTTTCACAAGTAAGCGTGACCTCGCTAAATACATTTATATCGAACCAGTCCAACACCCACATTTTCACAGCCTTCCACCAAGAAAAATTATTCACTGTATCATAAAGATCAATGTGCATTTGTATATATTCTTTTACTCCTTTTTCCCCTTTCTTCACCTTGCGTTTTCGGGACGGATTTTAAGACGGATTTTTACTTTCAGACACAGTCTTGAGAAGACGCTGGAGCGTTGAAATACTAGTTGATTACTGTTGGCTGTCACCAATGTCTATGCAATTTTATAAAAGCTCTCCCTTGTATTGAGCACTTTTGAAAAATTTTGTTTTTGCGTTCATTATGTTAATATATTTGAAGATGACGTCTTGATTGGAATCATGTCATTCTATAATCGGGAGCGATCACGCGTGAGTGTTGTCTGCTTTCTGTCTTTTCCATGAACTTAATGCATGATATGTTATTTTTATATATGCGCTTGATTGTAGTTACTGAAGAGCAGCGTGTAATTGCGTTTATTTGTAGCATATTGTACGTTGTGAAACAATTGTAAGACTATCGGCAATTCCTGCGTTGCTAAAAATAAATTATATGTGAAAAGACTGTATTTTAGTAATTGGAATGTTGATGATCTTTATATATATATATATATATATATATATATATATATATATATGTGTGTGTGTCACATCCACAGACAGTTTAGCTGTATCATAGTTGTTCGTATCTAACCACTTGGCCATAATCTGACGGCTGCTGTTTACACAAAGAGCACGGTACCAGAAAGCTAAAGTAAGTAGAGCATATTTACTCATCCATATATAGTATAACAACTCTTCACTGTGGTTAAACAAGCAACTTCCTTAAGCCGGGATCGAAACTCGATTGTCGATGTGAATCACTTGGCCATCATCTGGCTGCTGATGAGACAAAGCAAAATCACAGTGATAAACATTTTCATATATATATATATATATATATATATATATATATATATATATATATAAATATATATATAAAATAACCTCATGTCTAGATATCCTTTGGTAGATCATTTCAATAGTCCGAATCAGGATCTTAGTTTCGGAGGGAAATTGGCTGATGAATTTGTCATAGTTTGCATTTGTCTCCCAAATATATATTAGAAGCCCTATATATAAAAACAAAACAACATAATTAATAGAATTAACTTTAATATCAGTAATAATATTCTAAAATGTTTATAGCTGCAAATATAGTTTCGCACCTAGTACATAATTCCCGCCAAAATCCTTCAATAAATACTAACACATGGTCTATACCTGCTTAACCTCATTCCTCCGAAGATGGACCCAGATGGGTCCGAAAGTACTTGGGAGACAAATCCAAACTATGGTATATATATATATATATATATATATATATATATATATATATATATATATATATATATATGTCAGTGTGTGTGGTTGTATGTACCCATTGTTTTCTGATTAACCCTCTTAACGCGGCTGTCGCAAAATAGCGACAAGTCTACCACCGCTAATAGCAGACGATATTACATACAAAACTTGTTTTATTTGAAATATAAGACACAATAACACAAATATACACAATAAATTAAGCAATTGACTAATATGTGCATGAGAAAATGACAATTTTCCATGAGCTGATGGTCAACCTCATAATAAATTCAAAATGGCCGCTATCACAATATGCAAATTAGTCAAATTTTACAATTTATTTTGATAGTCCTACTTATTGGGTTGGCCAAACAGTTCGTTCGTTTTTTGTAATGTCATCTCTCCGGCTTACTAAAGATCGTTTTATATTCCTATTCTTCAAATCCTGTATTTGGTGTAGCGAGTATGTTGACCTTAGTGTGTAATATTAAGGCTTCAAGTGAAGGAATGCTTACATTTTTGCTTGTATTTGAGGCCTTGAATTGGAAGATCAAGCAGAGCACTAATGAAATCTGATGCTTTTTTACTACAGAAAAGGGGAAAAAAGCTACAGAAACCGGCATAAAGATATGTCATGTGTATGGTGAGAATGCTGTTACAGAACGGGTGTGTCAGAAATGGTTTGCTCAATTACGAAAACGAAATTTTTCAGTGACAGATGCGACAAGTCTACCACCTCTAATAGCAGACGATACTACATGCAAAACTGGTTTTATTTGCAATGTAAGACACAATAACACAAATATACACAATACGTTCAGCAATTGACTAATATGTGCTGGAGAAAATGACAATTTTCCATGAGCGGATGATCAACCTCATTATGAATTCAAGATGGCCACCATCACCATATGCAAATTAGTCAAATTTTACAATTTATTTTAGTAGTTCTACTTATATGCTACAAATGTAATATATAATGTTTGGGCAAACAATGAAAGGTTTAGCTTACAGAGTCATTTTAAAAATAGATGTAAAAATCATTTTTCTGCAACAAAAAAGATTCAGCGCACAGAGGGTTAAATTTGTTTCTAATTAGATGTTTTAATTACGGGCGTTGTCTGTTTACAATGAAAACATGAAACGACTCCGCCCATCAATAGGAAATCATCACAGGTTTTTTTCTTGTAAAAATCTTTTGAACGTTTCGTTCGTTTTTTTAGTTTTTCTTTGAAAACGTTTCTCGTCTCAGATGATGTGGAGTTATTCATATCAGAATAAATTGTGTATAAGCAAATACGGTCGTTAAATTAAGTGAAGGGACGAAAGTGAACTACACGTGCAATTTATTACGAGAAACCAATACAAAATAAATAAAATCCTGTTTTCCCGCTAAAAAAACAACACTTCTGCTGCTAAAATAAACAATAGAACAATGTCTTACTCACACGCGCGCACACACTGGCGTAGCTAGGAGGAGGGCGAGGGGGGCGGGCCGCCCCGGGCGGCACACCTGAGGGGGCGGCATTTTGAGAGGGTAAAAATAGAAAGTAGAGAAAAAAATTAAAAAAAACAAAAGTTAACAAAAAATATGAAATTTTATACTATAATTTTATATAATAATAAATTTAAATGAGAACATTTGAAAACCTGAAAATGTTATGAAATGATAAAATCATTTTTATTTACTTTTTTGTCGTTGTTGTTAAAGTCCGAATTTTCGCCAAATAACATGGATGTATCAAGGAGAGAATAGTCCGATGTAGTTTTCTTTTCTTTGTCTTCATAATGTTATTATTAAGAGGGCGAGCCCTCCGAAGAGAAAAAACGTCTTGTATCGGTGCTTTTTTAAATCCGTGTGTGTAATCGCTCGGTTTTCAGAAATTTGTTGTTGTTAATAACTCTTTTAAAAATAGTTTTAATATATTTTAAACAAATGTATTTATGAATGGCAAATAAGACTATAAATTTATTTTTTGTGAGAGAACTGTCGCAAGGCATCAAGTCGGTTGAAAATTTACAAACAGATTTTTCGCGCCTTTTTTTCGGCAAAGTTATCAATGACTCTATCAAAATTCACTTCCTCGACAAGTTCCCTCTCTATTGAGAGGATTGCCAAGTCTGTAAGTCTTGTCTGGCTCATTGCTGATCTAAGGTAGTTTTTTATGAGCTTCAGTTTTGAGAAAGAGCGCTCACAGCTAGCAACGCTAATAGCTCTGGTGAGGAAAATTCTCAGCAAGATCACAATATTAGGGACGGAATCCCCAAGTTGGTATCTTTGTATAAAGTTCAAAAGTTCAAGAGGTCCATCGATTTTGTCTTTTTCTGAAGTTTTTACAACATACTGTAACCTCTTCTTTTCAGCAAAGAATTTCTCTTTTTCTATATCTTCGTCAAATCCACCAAGCTGACAATCATAATTATCATCAAGCAGATTTGACGGTATAAGAAAAGCGTCTTTATTTGCAAGATTGTGAACTTGTTGAAATCTGCAAGATATTTCTTCAGTCAATCTGTCTATGACAGACAGCATTTCCCGTCTCAACTCAGTATCAAAACTCAGCGCTGCATCAGTCAATCCTTCACCATCCATTCGTTTCTTTTTGCGAATACGACGCTCCATGCTTATCCCCATTTCAGAGCAGAGTGTTTTTGACTCGTCTATTGCAGTGTCCACTATCTTTTCTCTATTCTGAAGAAGGAAATCTTTCAACGCCGTCAGCCTGACAGAACTTTGTTGCAGATCCAGCCCTTTTTTTTGAAGATATTTCTGGGCATCATTGATTTCTGGGAGAATAGTTTTCCAAAGGTTCAGAAATAAAAGAAACGGAAACGATAGTACCGAGTTGAGAATTAAAGATGCATCTGATCTTGTGGTTGCATTTTCTCCTTCTTCTGTGAGCTGTTCCAGGGCAATGACGACTTCCAATATTGTTTTTATCACAACATCTACAGCATCTGCTCGACTACTCCATCTAGTATCCACAGTCCGTTTGATACTTAGACCGGTCAACTGAATCAAGATGGCAAGTAAATGGGAACAATCGGCAGTCGTTGCCAAACCGACCTCATCTCTAATTGTACACAAGATCTAATTTTAAACAAGACCATTGCTATATTCGCTTACGGCCGTTTGCCATTTTCGGCTCTCATTATGCTCAACATTATGGGAGCATTATAATAAATACTATTTATTTTATAACTATATATGTGCATATATACATATATATGTGCATATACACATATATTTATACGTACATATACATATATACATACATACGTGCATATATACATATATACATATATACACACACATACACATATATAAATACGCATATATACATACATATATATGTATATATATATATATATATATATATATATATATATATATATATATATATATATATATATATATATATATATGGCTGGTTTTAATTCTTGAACAAAATTTCCATTAATTGAGAATAAATTGCTTTAATTCATTTCAATCACTAAGTTTAAAAAATGCAAGCATTAATTATTTCTGGAGATATACTCAGTGACCGGCTGACCTAACAGGATAGGGCCAAGCCTATGCTTCGGCCAAGCACCAAAAAAACAAAATGACCTCAGAAAGATTTCATACTTAAAGGGGAACTTTCATATAAATTTTTATCGAATAGGTGCGAAAAGAAAGTTGGATATTTGGGTGTATATACACCGACATCAAAGAGGAAATAACATTAGATGCGAAAGTTTGAATTCATTAATTTTATTACTGTCCAAACGTTTGTTTTTGTAGCATACTTTTTATAACTCCTTGTAAACTTTACAATTGCTAGCTGGGGGATCGGACAAAATCACCCCGGGCAACCCCCACCATCTACTTAAAACAAAAGGAAAACAGATAAAATCTCAAATGAATAAAAAATATTAAAAATCAGTTTTCATATTTTAATTTTAATTTAATTGAATTTAGGAAAATTAGATACCGTAGAACTAATTTTCGCAAGGTATGAAAATTAAGAATAATGTTAACTTAATAATAATGGACCAGTTTTCCTACCTAGCAAAAAATTTTCCATGGACGAATTATCCATGGGCGAATTATCCATGGACGAATTTTCCGGGCACCCAAATGCCGGGGGGGGGGCGGCAAATTTTACTACCGCCCCGGGCGGCAAAAGGTCTAGCTACGCCACTGCGCGCACACATATATAAATGAATTTGAGAGAGGTTCAATTACCTACAGGGGAGTTTGAATTACCTACTAGACACCATACTCATGTCTCTGATCTCTCTGTACGAGAGTTTGTCAGGATAACCTGACACGAGGAAGCAAGTAAACCCTGACCAACCCTGACCAACTATGAAAACTAACATAGTATTCGAAGCCCAAATAAGATCCCCTCAACACATCTATGAACTGGATTATACGAGGAATTGTGCACCTTCTCCAAATAATGTTACCTCAAGTAATAGCACTTAGCTGGATACTCCACCAGACTAGATAAATTATTGTCCTGGAATCCGGTAAAACTAATAGACCACAAGAAAGATATACAATAACATAATTAACTGGTCAATTGGGGAGAGGAAATTTAATGTTCTAAACTTCTTTACTAACTCAAGGTTTGAGACGAAATGGCGAACTTTAATCGAATATTCGAATATCTATGTATCCCATATAGAGATCGAGTGTTAGCCCCAGAAAGGGACTCTTTGATTTGTGAGAACTTCATCTGAAGAAAAATTAATCAAAAAGTGAATTTGAATGCTTACGAGACACTGTTCTCGAGTGTCTAAGGTCTTTTTGTCAGGACAATCTGGCATGAGGATACTTCACCCTACAAGTTAACCTTGACCACATACTCGAAATAACATAATATTCGAAGCCTAAATAAAATACGCTCGGTGTGGCTACACACTGGCTAATATGAGGAATGGTGCACGTTTTCCAAGTGAGGTTGCCTCTAGTAGCATAACTAAGTTAGATACTCCACCAGAATAGATTAATTCTTGTCCCGGAAGAAGCCCCCCCCCTAAAAAATACTATTACACTGGTCAATTGGGGAGAGGAAAATTAATGTTCTTCGCTTCTTTACTAACTCAGCGTTTGATAGGAAAATGAGAACCTTAATTGAACACTCGGATATCTATGTATCTCATATAGAGATCAGGTGTTTGCCCCAGGGAAGGGGCTCGTTAATTTCTGAGAAGTTAAACTGAAGTAAAATAAAATGAGAGAGAAACATATATACACACACCTACATTTATATATATATATATATATATATATATATATATATATATATATATATATATTAGGTACGTGCAAATTTAATGGCCGCTTGCACTGACCCTCGTTCTTAAAAGTGTCTTTTCTTAATTTTTTAAAGCAGTTTTCGTTTAACTTTTGATTGTGTTTGAAAGATAAAAGCCTAATGTTATTATATAAAAGGAAACAAATGTATATTTACGTTTGAAAAAAAAATTAAAATTAAAAATGTTGTCAAAAACCCCTATAAACGTAAAAATTGATCAAAACTGCAATTCGATAAAACACGTTTTAAATTCGTTGGAAAGATAAATATCAATTTTTTGGAACTATTTCAAAGAAAATTATTAAATTTAGTCTTAAGAGAGTGAATTAAAAAAAAATTGACCTTCATTTTTCTACTAAAACTTGCCGAATTATCCAAAATAAAAAATCAAAAGATACATCACGAGCGCATTTTGTTGTTTTATGTAAGTGTAAACAAAATTTGGCGACCAAATCTGAAAGTATGGAAGCCCTGAACTGCAGTAATATTTATTTTTATTTAAAAAAATTTATATGGAAGTTATGCTTTATAGAAATTGAAAAATGATTAGAACTTAATTTTACGTTAACGTTACGAAATCCTTCAATTTGATCAATTATTTTTACATGATGATTGATTAAAAACTTGAACAATTACATTACTCGATTTATTTTTATAGAATTAATTTAATTTTAAAATACATTAATTCTTTAAAAATAAAACTTAATGGGTATTTTTTTTATTTTGAGCTAAAATAGTATTTAATTTTCAGTGTGAAAAAGTAAATAAATATTCATTGAAAAAAAATTAAAACATTAACAAATTATTGTTAACGTTTTACTTTTTTGTTAATAACAATTATTTATAATTAAATAAATAAAATTCAATTTTAAAGAAAATGTCATATTTGAACTATTTATTTATTAATAAATTTTAAACTTTTTAAAGAATATTTATTAATGAAAAAAAACAAAGAAAAACTTACGTTTTATCTTTCCAATGAATTGTGAAATTAACAGAATTGATGAAAATTAAGTGGGAGTGGTGGGAGGTTTAATTGCGCCTGTTTATTACATAGCGTGCCTTCCATAGCCTTGCGAATCGATCGTTAGTAGAAATTATTCAATTTTTTAAATTCTTTTTTTCGTTAACTTACTGAGTCACAAATGTGTAAATGTTTGGTTTATTTTCAAGATTATAAACAAGAAATTCTTGTGCTGATGATGACTCGTTTCTCTATGAAAGGGAAATATAATTACGTCGCATTTTTTATTTTTCCAAAAACTTTAATCATTAAAATCGCATGAAATATTTTTTGCAATTATATTATTTTTTTGGTGAAAATATTGATTAAACAATGCTTTATTCAATAATAATATCGCTAATTCAAAGAATTAATTTTTCTTCGAGTTATAGTGATTTTATTAACACGGTATTTACTGGCCTTTTTCGTAATATATATGAAATATTTTGAAAAAAATTTTTATTTGTTAACATCTACGATCCTTTATTTACATAAGTAACATTTAAAAAATTATGCATTTTTTTTTATTAATATATAAAAATATAACTTTAGTAAAGGTGTATTTTCTTTTAAAAAAATAATACATTTTCACTAAGATTTAAAATAAAAAAATAGTTTCATTATATTCCGTGATTGTTGATTAATAAATATTGAAAATTTCAGTAAAATTGGTTGATTTCCTGAATTTTAGTGTATTTTTAAGTAAAACGGGGGTCAAAATGTTTTTTCATTTTGGGGAATCGGCTATTGATTTGCACGTACCTAATATATATATATACGCAATCTGTGCTGAAAATGTGGTTAGCCGCTGCTGCTGCTTCAACGTCACACGACCTACACAAAATAAACGTATGTATGTATTTAATAGTAATCTTATACACATCACCGACACTGCCGTCGCCGTCTTCTAATCAGACACGGAAAACTTAAGTGAGTACACTAAATGTATACGTAGGTGTAGAATCTAACATTGTCCAACTTTTATCTAATTTGATAAACTGTGATATATCTGGCGGCACAACCTAAATTGTGAGGTTTACAAAAATAATGATATGTCCATGTTACTAACTGTGTTGCCGAGAATAAATATTCCAAACTTCATAATGATCGGTTCATTAGTTAAGGAGTTTAACGTGTACAGTATATATATATATAAATATATATATATATATATATATATATATATATATATATATATATATATATATATATGAGTAAAACCAATTCAAGCTACCAGCATTTGACAATGTTTACATTGCGATTCTACTGACATTCAGCCAGTGTAGTATGATAGCGTAGAGGTAGGAGTTTCAATCGCAGCCTGATGCACTAGCTGGTCTAGCCACCCTGAAAAGTTGTGATACAGCGAAACGGTCTGTATGTAGATGACTATTTAAGCTCCCTTTCTCGGGTAGAGCTTATCATAAGGGAATCACCATTTGCCACGAGATGAAAAGGCAATATATGTTTAGCCTCCTCTCCAACCAAAAGCTGTCGCTTTTCTTAGACTTGATCAAAGTCACTGCTTACATTCCCGGCTGCCTCCGTTTAATATACACAGTTCAATTTCAACTTCTGAAAAACTACTCTCATTCACGGTCCACGGAAGTATTTTAAAATTGCCCGAATTCTCAAAATTACTTTAGAATAAGTAAGTTCCACCTACGATTGAACTAAACATATTTCTATTGGATTTACTTCATATTTGAACTTTTTCAACACTGCCTTCACAAAAACCCTTCTTTTCCATCTTTAAATGTCCATTCACCTTATCAACGGGCATTTACCAACTGGACTGACCCCATATTTTTTTAAACGCACATTCTCACTCTCCATTACATAATATTTTTTCAAATTTTGAATTTTGGCTTTTCATTTATCATAAATATATATATATATATATATATATATATATATATATATATATATATATATATATATATATATATTTATATATATATATATATATATATATATATATATATATATATATATATATATATATATATGTGATAATTGAAAAGCAAAATTGCAAAATAAAAAAATAATTAAATAATTTGGAAATACGTAGTTTAATATATATTTAGATGAAAGTAATTCTTTATGGGAAAGGTAGTTAAAATAAAAATTAATGAATAAATAGTAACTTAATAAAAGTTAATAAAGGTTGACCTGACTTATCGATAATAATGATGATAATGATTGACTTATGAAGGACTAGTGGGAGATACGAAAATAAACTTTTTTGAAAAAAATGCAATATTATAAATATTTGAATTGTATTAATGATGAACACATTTATTTTATAATAATTATAATGATAATGTTGGTAATACATTAATAGAATTGATTCAGAAATCACCAGTCTTGACAGCACGTCTGATGATTCTCGTCTTGGCGAGAAGAAATCAATTATAACAGAAAATGACTGGATTGTGTCCGTGAGTTATTTTTTTATAACTTATTTGTATATTTTATACACAAATTCCTATCACTATATATATATACACACAATAATAATAATGATAATAATAATAATAATAATAATAATAATAATAATAATAATAGCAATAGATAAAATAAATAAATAAATAAATAAAATACAATAAATAAACATAAATTAATAAATAAATCAATTAATAAGTAAGTAAATAAAAGAATAAATATATATATATATATGTATATACACATATGTAAATTAATAGATATAACCGTAAATAAAACCATAAATACGGCTCTTTACTAACAATAAGACACAGCCTCCTGAAGATGTATATATATATATATATATATATATATATATGCATATATATATGTATATATATGTATATATTTGTATGTATATGTATTTATATGTTTATAAAATGATGATGATGATGATGATGATGACGACGACGACGACGACGACGACGATGATGATGATGATGATGATGATGATGATGATGATGATGATGATGATGATGATGATGATAGCTAAAATTGATTAACCCCCAGGAAAACAGTAAATACAGACTGTGTGGACAAATAGACAAAACAATTAATCATATAATAAATGAATGTAGCAAACTAACCTAAAAAGAATTCAAGAACAGACATGACTGCGTGGGGAAAGCAGTACACTGGTAACTGTGCAAACGATTGAATTTCGAATACGCAGACAAATGGTACAAACATAAACCAGTGACAGTACTGTAAAACGAATATCACAAACACATCTGGGATATAAATGTACAAACAGATGCACTCATACAAGCCAGGAGAACGGATGTTATAATAATCGATAAATAAGAAAAAATCTTGCCAAATCGTAGACTTCGCCGTTCCAGTAGGCCACAGAGTGAAGATCAAAGAGACCGAAAAACGATGAAAATACACGGAACTTGCCAGAGAACTGAAAGGAATATGTAACATGACGAAAGTCAATATAATACCAATAATCGAAGGAGCACTAGGAACAGTCTAAAAACACCTGGAGAAAAAACTGGGAGAAATTGGAATCACAAGGATCACTGAGACCATACAAAGGACGGCAATGATCAAACCAGCTGCAATATTAAGAGAACTCCTCGAATGCGGAAACCAACCCGCATAAGCTACGAATGGTAACCAGTTACATGGAAGTTATAAGGGGGAGGAAACAAAACCACAGGAAGAACACCACCGCATGAATCAAGGAACAGAAACTGCAAGAAACAAGCTGCCTCCCATAAAATGACACCGGCCTCGCTTGACACCACACAAAATCGTCGTAGAGGGTCAAGGCGGGTTGGAAGACCGAGGAGGGACAGCACTAACCAGACCTTCACTGGAAGCGTGCAGGTACTGCTTGCATGTTGAGGAGGCTTATTGCCACTCAAATCCCAGAACAGACCAATGATCATTGCTAGTGAATAATCAATGGTAGGCGGTTATTGCAAGGCCATTTGCGGTGGTGATCGGAAAGAGATGGAGAATACTGGAACTCTATGGAGTCTCGTTGTCGCTGAGACTTCCGGTAACACCGCTGGTTGTTGTCGGTGAGCAATCATTTACGATATCTTGTGTGAAAACTCCTAATGAGTACACATAATGATAATAAACTATTAAAAATACATATAAAAATGATAATTAAATTGACGATTTTTATTTTAAATGGTATAAAGATGCCTTTATGATATTTTAAGAAAATAAATGGGTTGTTTACTAAATCCTAAGATCGATAGAACATTCTTTAACTTTATTGTAAAATAATATAAACTACACGAGGAATATTTATTGAGGATGGATTTAAATTACAAATCGAGAATTATAAATAAAAAAAAAAGGTAATCTAAACATTACTGTAAGTTATAACTGAAAAAATATTTAATTACGTAGTTTTATTTGTATTTCTTATGTTATAAAAATTATGGATGCCTTAATTGGATAGAATGATAGTTAAAATAAACATTTGTACAAATTAGCCATCAAAATATTATTGAAGTTGTTTATGATTGGACCGGAAGTGATTTATACGAGATTAATAGACACCTACGAGAAAGAAAAAACATTAAAAAAAGGTAAGAATGAAGAGAAATAAGAACGAAATGAGAGAACTGCTCTAATAGGAACAATAATTATTAATATACACATTTTGTCATATATTTTTCTCGATTGAATATGAACACTTAAACCAAAATTATGAACATACACGTTGAAGTTTTATATAAAGAACAGAATAAAGTAAATTATATATTACGCCAGTATATTGTAGATTGAATTTGAAACATAGTAAGAACAACATGTGAGGACAACCATAAATAAAGAGTTTGTAGTAAAGGAAAGCAGACAGTGTCTCGGAACTTTCCAAGGAAAGAAGGAGTTTTTAGTGCATAAGAAGTTCGTTCTTTCTTTTCCCGTTGTCTTTCAGATACGGCGCAAGTGAGAACGTCCATCGCCTAAACATATCTTCATTTTTTTTAATGGCAATTAGCCACTTGATGCAAGAAGCTAACAAGAACAAATATGGTTTATCGCACACACAGGAGATGCCTATTATCTTTATTCTTGAAAAAAATCAAGGTTATATGTAGGAGGAAAACAGTCAACAGGAAGTGAGTTCCATAAGCCGCGGTTCTTGGAAAAGAAGATACTGGTATAGGAATCTGTATTACAATGAGGTATGAAAATAACGAATTGATGGAGACCACTAAATCAACGAATTAAACGAGCTGGAACAAAAGAAGCGGGTAATAGATCACATAATTCTGAAGAACACATGCGATAATAGTATTTATAGAAAAGTCTGAGACTAGCAATATCACGTCTGTGAGAGAGGGTGTGTAGAGAAGAAGAAAGGGTAGGGTCAATCAAATTACAGATACGTTTCTGCACCTTATGCGTAGAGAAGAAGAAAGGGTATTGAGTTACTCCTCTCCAGGAGTTAGGCACAAGACCAGTTTTTATCTTACTCCCACAAGTAAGATGTGACCCAAGGTCGGGTCGGGAAAGTGGGGTTTAAAAATTGCCTGGGCAGCCCCGTCGGCATTCCCCGGTAGGGGTGCCTCAGGCAGTAAGCAATAAACTTACTCCTCCTCAAAGAGGGAAAGTAAAGCCTGGGAGGGTGGACCTCCTAGAACTACACAGGACAGACCCATAGACCGGCGTAAATCAAGCCCCGAAGGCCAAGACACTACCAGTCTATGGGGTGCAGTATTCATCGGAACAGATACTGCACTTTTATCTTAGCCAAAAGGCCAAGGGCCAATCAAATTACAGATACGTTTCTGCATCTTATCAAGATCCCTCAAATTGAACAGAGATTTACCAGCCCAAATATGACAACAGTACCCCATACATCGTCTGATAGTAGATTTGTAGAGATAGAGAATTGCCTCAGGTGTGAGAAAGTGTTTGGAGCGTTTGGGAGAACCGACTTTACAAGAAGCAGACACAGCAATGGATCTAATGTATGAACTCCAAGATGAAGGATTTTGTTCTGTTTTCGTGGTGTGTATTAATGTTTAAACTTATGTAGCTAGTGTGTTGTATATGTTTGAAATAGATGAACAAATATTGATTCAGAATGGACAACTTGTAAGGTCAACCACAAATTAAAAATTAAATTACCTGTGAATTTCAATGATAAACAAATATGTATGAATTAAATGAATGTCGGTTGCCATAAAATTTTTCAACCTGACGTTCATATATTAGAAGTTATGAAGCCTTTTCATGAATATTTGTGATATTTTGTATATCATAAAAATATATGTTCTCGAAATGTGCAGAAACAATTGTCTATAAATAAGGTGTTTTAAAGGAATGTTTAACAGAATAATTAATTAGCCAGACACTATTTGATCTACTAAATAAATCTTCGTGTTAATTTAAAGAAATATATATATTTAGGCGATCACGTGTAAACATGTAACGAATGTCCAAATTTATTTCAAATTTCGATTGTTCATGCAAGGTGTATTCTGTAATAAACCAGTGTTTATTATTCTTTCCTTAAGACAACACTTTTCAAAGATCGAGATCTTATCATCAGAGGAGAAATACAGATAGATAAGTTGGCTGTAGAAAAAGCCAAAGTTCAAATATTTGAAAAATATTATTAAAAATGCAGTGAAAGAAAAGTTCAGTAAAAAAGATATGTGGTTTGTCCAGGTGGTAATTGTCCGTCGAAAAGGTGTCCAATGAAGAGAAGATTTTGGAGAAGACGAAAAAAAAAATTTCCGTAGGGGGCAGTGTGTAGGGAGTGCTCAAAATGAAGTCAATCCCAGCGCACTTAAAAGGAATTGATGTGAGAAAAGCTGGCCATTATTGATAACTTCCTGGGCCATAGAAAAAGAGAATGGTGTTATTGGTGAGATATTCGCGCAAACGAATCCAAGGAAAAAACTTTATATATATATATATATATATATATATATATATATATATATATATATATATATATATATATATATATATATATAAAAATACTCTTAGATTTAAAATCTTTGAAACCCTTTCTAATAGTGGGATAAGAGAGTCCAGTTGGTTTCCAGCTAGAATTGAAACATATATATAGAAAATGTGGAGCCAAAAATGTTTGTAAAAATAAAAAGTTTTATACTAAATAAATAAATATATACTTTAGTCCAGGGATTGGATTATGCTTAAAAAGTGTTGTTTTATTGTTCTTATTAGCCGTATTTTTAATTAATTAAAATATATATGCACATACTATATATCCTTATACACTAATACATATATATCTTTATATATAAAGTTAGGTATGTGTTTATATTTATATTAGATGAACCCACTCGCCCTTTGGGTTGCAATTTAAAAAAAATTAAAATAAAAATTACTCAGAGAATTCCAAAATTTTAAGAACAAACTTTGCTAAATGTGTACACTAACACACTCAGCCAAATTACACACCCTAAAAATGAGATTCTTCTTTTACAGTTTTTAGGGCAGTTAACTAATATATTTTTTAACACTAACCCTAAGTTCAACTGGCAAGGTCGTAAAACCAGACACAATTGCTCCCAAACAATAACGTACATAATTCATCTCCAATGGCAAAAAATGGTTAACTGCCATAAAACCCTAGAATGGCTTTGAAATGAAGGATTATTTTATTTGCGAAACTAATCCCCCAGTCTAAATTCTAAATTCTAAAATATTTTTTGTTGTTTCTCTTTCCGCCAGTTTTTTATGGTATTGAAAGATGATGACCTAAAACAGTAGAATCTCATTTCATCGGGAGATAGGTGTTCATCTACAATGATATCCAAACTATTAATATTTTTATTTATACCATAAAAATAGGGTATTTAATTAGTTAGATAATTTTAAAGTTTTTATTCAATTTTCACGGGAAAAGTAAACATAAATAAAATGTAAATAAAAAGTTGGTTACAAAAAATGTATAAAATGAAAAAAATTATAACTAGGTAAATTTGCAGATTAATACAATCTGATATCCCACCCGAAAAAAAATGACATTTTGCTTTTTTTAGACAATTGTGTGTTAACACCGTAAAACACAGAGATAAAGAAAAACAAATATTTTAGAATTTAGTGGGGGATCAGATGTATATATATATATATATATATATATATATATAATATATATATATATATATATATATATATATATATATATATATATATATATATATATATATATATATATTTCTGTGCCATTCTATCTTTTTAGGGAACTTACCAAAGGTTTTTACTACTAACCCTAAGTCCGAGTATCAAGGTCATAAAACGACATGTAATCGCTTTAAAAAGTAGCTATGCCACCCCCCCCAAAAAAAATGCAGCGGATTCAAATCCTATAGAAAAATAATTTAGTTTATTGCCTTAAAACTTGCCCCCAAAATGGAGATCATTTTAAATTAAATTTATATACAAATAATTTCTTCCACTTTAAATTCCAAAATAATACTTTTTTCTTTTCATCTTTCTGTGAAGTTTTTCAGGGTATTCACACGTGATCGCCTAAAACAGGTAAAATACTTTTGGGGTGGATAGGGAGTATTTTCACGGAGGATGTTAATCTACAATCATACCAAAATACTAATCAATAGTTTTTTCGTAATTCGAACAGATTACAGTGTTACTAAGGTCTTTGTAAACATTAAACAATAAGTCTGTTGTGGTTAAACTTTACAAGAAAGGCATTAACTTAACTTATAAAATAGTTGTTTATTTATCTTTCAGGGAAAATGTAAAAACTGAAAAAAGACGGCGATAGAAAGGGGTCAGCCACACTCTCTCTCTCTCTGCTCCACTTTCTATTTTCGCTTATGCCGCGCTCGACCTTCAGTATGGTCGTGTGCGAGCGCTGCTTGTTTAAACTTAAGGTGTGTTAGTTATTTTTCCGATTTATTTATTAAATAACTTTAAGTAATTGCTGTTAATATCGACGAAACTATATCATATAGGTAACAAACATAAACAAATGCAATTCCAAATCAATAATACCAAACATTAATTAATTATGAATGGTTTAAAAAATAGTTACGCCAATTAGGCAGTCAACAGGTTCTTTCTTAATCGTTTATCTGCATGAGTTATACAGAATATCAAGTCTTTATGATGTATTTTTGATTAAAATAACAGTTACCCGTTTTGATTATTAGATAAGAGTGATATATGAAAAAAACTTTCACATTTATTCATTTAGATATCTCTATCTACAGAATACACTCCCAAACTAATTAACTGATAATTAAACAAAGCTGCTAGTCGTAAATGTGGGTAATGTTTTCTATACTTAGCTTAATTAGGTTTTATTCAAAAGTGTCAAAGTAAGCCATTCATTAAAATGTAGATACCTCCGATTTTTGTGAAATTTGAACAATAGGTATTAGACACCAATTAATAAATATTCCTCAAATTTAAGTATTTTAACGGTTTTTTAGGCTCCATGGGCCCGACTTCCCATTTGAAAATTTAATCATTTCAGACTGTAATAACATGTGATCCATTGTCATTCGTCACCAAATAGCAAGATTACTTGAATTTTTAAGATTTTTTTTATTGAAATCGCTCCAGACAAGGCATGAAGCCACTTTAAAAAGCTAACAAATATTACTTGAAGGTAAAAAAAACTAGCCAATGATAAGTGTTAGATTGATAAATTCCGACACAGAAAACAGCAATTCTTCCTCCTCTGTCAGAAACATCGGTAATAGAATGTGAAGACTAAAAGATTAAATAAGGGAAACGAGAATTTAAAATGCTTACAAAGCTGAAGCGTTAAATTTTAGAAATTTTCTAGAATCAAAATCATGTAATGGATCTGGATCAAAATTAGAATAAGGATTCTATACATAAGGTTTAGTGTTATTATATCTTGATTTTAATATTTGTAAGTACGCATAAAAGCAAACCTGTTCTGTTCGGGGAATTTATTTTACCAGTCCTGGGACGGGTATGCCTCTAGTCTCTATCTTTATAAAGTTAGGGATGTTTCTATTTTTAAACTAATTAACCGATCATTATGCATTTAGGAACACACCTGCTAGACATAAGTAGGTCTAAATGTGGCTTATAGTTAATTTAATTTAGTTTCGTTTAAAAAGGGTTAAAAGAGGGTGGAGGCCGCTCTTAAAAGCACAGATACCTTCGTTTTTTTGTGAGAATTTTAACAATTAGACACTAATTAATAAATATGCCCCAAATTTCTGCTTCTTTTGTATATTTGAGGCTTTTAGGGCACACAATATGGATACAACCTCCCATTTTAAAATTCAAATATTTTAGATTTGCATTAAATTTGACACGTAGTCATTAGACTCCAATGAAGCAAAATCACTTGAATTTCAATTTCTTCTTAAGACTCCTTAATCTTTTAATTTGCAACACAAATTTCACAAGAACATGAAACATAACAATTGCAAATTAGGGACAAGGCCATAATTGTTTGGGTGATTTGGGGGGGGGGGTCGATAGTCATATCATATTTTGTCTGACTATTCTTCTGCACTTTCTCTAAACTTGACTCAATCAACATAATACCGCATTCCATTTATTGGTTTAATCCTGCTTAAAGTATCCCCAATTGATTTTGAAATAACTTTTATTTACAATCAATGGCATGAAAGATGACGGGGAGTTGGACAAATTACAAAGACCCAACAAGAAAGAAAAAGAAAGAGAAAAAAGCAAGTTAGTAAAGGCCTCCAAACCCATTCTAAGTGTAGACCGCCCACTGATTTTTGGATTGTTTAAAAAAAACGAAAAAAACAGGTTGTTGCGAGGTCGATCGTTAATGTTTATCGACCTCACAACTAAGAAAGAAACACAGGCAAGAGGTTTAACGGCAATGACAAAGAAGAGAGGAAAAAAATGTTCATCTGAGTTTGTCCTCTGTTCTTTGTCATTACCGTTTACCTTCATGCCTGTATATCCTTTCTTAGTTGTGAAGCCGATAAACATCAACGATCGACCCAGCAACAAATGGTGACCCCGACGTTATATCGGACACAAGTAACGGCTGGTAAAGATGGCATATCGTCCAGACCTCATCAACCACGATGTTGAACATCTCAACAAACTCAGCTAAACACGAACAACATCACCAAGCCCCATGACTTAATAATTGTTGTAAAAAGTCAAACTCAGGAAGCATCAACATCACCCTTTAAGGCCTACCAACTGTCTTCGGACATTTCATCAAGCACTAAACATTCCCGGACATCACTGAAAACACTATGAAAGAAGTCGCACCAGTTTAAGACGAGTACAGCTGCACACGCACAACTAAATACGCAACAACTAGGTGTTCGTTGATCAACATGGGAACCCATCAACTTGAACAACGTGCTCCAACACCGTTACAGACCCACTTGTACTTGGACCTGCAAACTCACTTGCAAACCTTTGAGCACCTGACTTCGACCACAATACGATCCCCGATCTTGACACTTGGACGTTTGTTCATCAGCTCCACAGCACGCGGACTAATCAACATGACCGACGTCACCAACAAGTGCAAATTCACTTGCACTTATCTTTTTTAATCTGCAGACGCACATGCGGACAAAGACCACCAACAACCGTGCAGATCCACTTGTATTCAATCATCACCTTCAACCAACGCTGCAGATTCACGTGCACTACGGACCTTCAACCAACATTGCAGATCCACTTACACACTTGTCTTTGACCACAACGTACCACTGATCTTGACAATTGAACGTTCGTTCATCAGCTCCACATCACGCAAACTATTCAACATGAACGACGTCACCAACAAGTGTAAATTCAATTGCACGTGCGGACTAAGAGCACCAACAATCGTGCATACCCACTTGCATTCAACATTTTCGACAGAGCAGATCCACTTGCACTGCCGATGTTTTACCACAGCGACAAACCACATGCATTCCTCATTTTTGAGTATCCTTGCAGATACACTTTAACACATCTGCACATTCTTCTCATAGCAACTCTGCACCACTTTTTTTTTAATTGATCATGATCAATTACCCAGAAGAAGAGCATTGTCGCGGTATCCGTTCACCGCTCCTAAAAATATAACAAATAAACCAAGAACAACTACTTGCCCCAGTACTTTTCCACTGGGGTGTCATCAGCAGCAGCCGTGGTAAATCTTCCTAATACGAAACACCAGAATCTGAAAACTCGCCTACTGTTATGTAAACACGGTCAGCAAACTTTCCAGTTTAGTTTTGACCGTGATAAATTCGGCTAGGAATTAATTTCAGTTGTTTGCTTGCTTCGTAGGATCGCAGCACTAACCCCATTTTTCTACATAGATAGAGTGTGTTCTCAACCAAAAGAACGATTCATCCGAGGGGGGGGGGTTAAGAGATCCCACGTTCGACTGGGTGGATCAGTCGTCGAGCCAGGAGACAGCAGCAATCAAACAGCCCTTTTCAGGCCTACTACAAACTACTAATGCTGCCTGCTCCACCCAACCGACTTCAACCTGCCTCTCTCAAGCTTCCTGCAGCGCCTGCTCCAGCTCACTCCTGCATCAGCTTCCTGCAGTGCCAGCTTTCTGCAGCGCTTGTTCCAGTTAACTCCTGCAAGAGCTCTCAGCGGCACCTGCTATAGCTATTTGTATGATTAAAATTAGAATACAAATTCTAGACAACAGGCTTAGTATAATTATATCTTGATTTTAATCTTCGTAAGAGGAAATGAATATGGTGCAAAACTGTTCTGTTTCGGGGAATTTATATTACCCGCCCTGGGACGGGTATTTTTCTTGTTATACATAATCTTAACACGTGTCTACCTCTTCGAACTATACTTCAAATAACTATGAAAATTACATTTACAAAAAAAATATACGTTCTTTTTCCCACTTTTGAAAATTTATTTTACGCTATGTTCACGTCGATGTTTTGTTTGGTGATCGACCAAATTTCGTTTCGTTCGTTACTTAATTCTATTTTAGCAATTCCCACCGATACATTATTATTACTTGAATATGTTCCTCATTGTGGTCAATTACCTCCCCTGCAAGGGAGCGGTCTAATGTTTTGTATATCACGAATAAATAAAATATATTTCTGTTATCGAATGCATATCACCTAATCGTGACAGTACAATTAAACCATACCTCCTGTCTTCGCGCTCAACCCAGCAGTCCGCCACAACTGAGGCATTTTATCCACAACCGAAGGGTGCATTCTCGCTCTGAGATAAACGTTGACACAACAACACAAAGAAAAAAAGAATATCCAGAATTTATTAGGCTGTTGACGTTGCCCTTTTCTCTGTTAGCAGCTGGGAAGAGGGGATGCATATCGTAGCCATGGATTTCTGGGGCCTGTTCTCTTCGGTTATAATCGATTGTTAAGTTATTTTTCTCGTCTCGTCGCTACAAACTTCCAACCGAAACTGGCTACGTCTTTCACCCACTCTCTCTTAAGCCATGTGATGTCACATCTGTTTCGAGCAGGTCGTTCTGACCTCTGAGTGTTTAAGCTCCACGATTCCTCCCCGAACCTTAATCCCCAAATAAGTACTAGCAAGACTAACTAGTTAACAGTAGCTTATTTTGCAGTCTTCACATAATTTAATAATCAGCTGTAACAAGCCGACGTAAGGCGAGAGTCGTTTTTCGATTATTTTTGTATCACTTTTTTTTACAAATATTATTTACTATGACAATGAATCAGTTGCTAATTGAATTCTACTCCTGAATGAATAACTGAATAAAAGAGAATGCCGTTTATTTTTCTTAAGTGTCACCGGATTTGTTGTCCATTTTCGTTAAGTAATCAGACAATAGATCATATAAATGTCAATACTTTACAACCCTTTGCTATTCCCAGGTCAATGAGAACGTGTAGCGAGTTGCCCGGCACCTGCCTTCAATATGACAATCACCGCTGGTCTGACTTTAATACCGGTTAATGGATTGACCGACATTAACGTGGTCAAGCTGGATTCAGACCATCCGTATACTTCCGGCTGACAAAACAAAGAACCCATTTATGTCGGATTGTCCCTCAATCTCATGGAATCGTTAATAAAATGCACAATCCTTCTTTTATGTACTCACCAATCACGGCTTATTAAAGCCCAAATACATTCGAGGATACGGGTGAATGAATGTGTCAGTAGGACGATGAGACAACGACGATGGTTTAAACTAGGCAGAATTTGAGTATTTAAAAGGACGGCTCAACAAGAATTTGTTAACATTGGATTTAATAACAACCATTTTTAGTCAGCTCTTTTCTGCAATTCAACATACAACTTTGCATTTATTTTTCGATTTTTTTTATTTTGTTCTAGAAGTCTTACTTAAGTTTCTTTTTGTTTCACCTCGACTTTTTTGTTCCAAAAGTCTTTCGTCGGATTTTTGTAGTTGCAGTAGTTTTTGATTTTTTCTAGCAGAAGGTTTTGATATTATTCTTCAGTTTTCTGTTGCTGTCTTTATTCAGATTTTTGTTGCTGTCGCATTTGGAATTCAACAAGTTCTGTTGATTTGAAATCTTCCATGTTTTAAATGTGTCGTCATAGAATACGACTTTAGAAGTTTATTTTCCCTTTATTTATTACGCTGCTAACGTAACATTGGTTGTAAACAGAGTATAAAACCTTTTTGTTTACAAAAAAACACTTTAATTTTTTTTATAGTAAGGTTTTACTATTATGGTAGATTTTACGGTCGACACTTGAGTTAACAGAAGAAATAAGTTTTTGATCTTTTTTTCATTTCGGCGTTGCGACTTTTTCTCTTTTGGAGAGAAAAACAAAATATAATGTAGCTCTTTCTTGTTAAATAGCAATACAAAATCACCGACTTCTTTCTTTGAGAGAAAATAAGTAGGTTTCTTCGTAATAAATATAAAGGATTCTACTTTTGTTACAAAATTTAACTTACGAAATTTCTTTTTCATTTTGATCCGCCGATAAAGGCAGTGTTGTTAACTATGAGGTGTCGGTTGAATTTGCCGTTGATTTCCCCACGTTTGTCCTTTTAAAGGTTATAAAAAAAAACTAAATATAACTCGCGCCACGTTCTTTTTAAGGTTCTCAAAAATTCCTTAATATACCTCGTCGTAATTGTTGTGGCCCTGTAAAGGGTCCTGAAAAGAAAACACACACTCGGAGTTAGAGAAACAATCGTAATGTGGCTGTACATCTATCTTGACTGCCAGTATAGACTGGTATGGTTCCAAAAATTTACTTCCTTCCCACCTCAGGAAGATGTGGCACAAGGCCCGAAGATGGGGAGAGTCAAGCCAGTTCCCTAATAGAAGGAGCACTCTGGCTTTTAGGAAATTGCCTGGACAGCCCCGGCGGCATTCCCCGTCGGGGTGCCTCAGACAGTAAGCAATCAACTTACTCCACCCTAAAGAGAGGAGGCAAGGCATGGGAAGGTGGACCTCCTAGAACTACTCAGGATTAATACCTCAGCCCGACAGATAAAACGCCACCGAAATGACCGAGTTCTTATCAAGCTGAGGTGGATCCAACACTGAGAGGCAGGTGCTCCCAGTATTTATGGTGAGTGGAAGAGTTTAAGTAGTCCGTATAGGTATAGTTCTATAACAGTGACTTATGACTATGGGTAAAATTTAATGTAAATCTGAAATATTTTAATTTTCAAGAGTGGTTGTATGTCTGCCTTGACTGCCAATATTTGACTCGTGTGGTTACTACCCTGAGATGCATTTGCTCCCAGTATTTATATTGAGTGGAAGGGTTTGTGTTGTTCATGAGGTAAAGTACGATAACAGACCGTGTTGAAGATTTCAACATTTCTCTTCTAGGTTGGTTATAAAAGCAGAGGACTCGAAATCGATTATGGAAATTTCTATCCATTCTCTTCTAGGTTGGTTATTAGAATAGAGGCCCCAGTATAGAACATGGAACTTTCTTCCTCTAGGTTCGTCATAAAAGAAACATCCCTCCAAAACTGAATGGAACTTTTCATTAATATATTTTCATAAATTCATAATGAGGACAAAATCTCAACAATGAACTTTGGATCCCTCACGTAGAACTCCGAGATTTATCTCTGTTTTCATGAAGCGAGGCCCTCGGAATAAATCATAAAACATGTCCTCCTCTTTTAAGTTACTCATGAGTACAGAAACTACAGAATGATTCGTGGGACATTTATCTTGTTCAGACCCAATATTTTCCACTTTTCTTCTTTAATTAAATATCTCATTAAGAGACGCTCGCAATTCTTGTATGTTTTGCCTAAACACTTTGTAATAATTCGCAAAATTGGGTGAATTTAAAAAAAAGAAGATATTTCACCCCAAACAAGGCAGGTCGCCACTGTAGACGTAAGGGGCTACTGAGAATTTGAGTGCCATCTTAAGTTGTGAGATGTGCAGCGAGATGTCTGTTTACATTAGTTTTAAACCTCTGCATGTAAGTACAATCGGGGAAACAGGGAGAGAGTTCTAGAGGCCGGCAGCATGAGGAAAGAAGCTGCTGGAGTAGAAGGCTCTCCGGCATCTGAGGACCTCCACAGTCAATGAATGGGACCTAGCTGATTGTTGGGTTGTTCTAGTGAATTTGCATCGAGGGGGCACTAGAGCAGCTAGTTCATCGGAGCACATTCCATTGAAGTATTTGTAAAACCGGCACAAGGATGCAACATTACGGCCATGAGACAGGGGCTGGAGTTTGGTAGATAGTGAGGGACTTATTTAGTTGGCGACTTTTTTGGGACCTTGTCTAAGAGGGAGAGACTAGTGGATGATGCACCAGCCTAGATGTGACAACGATACTCCATACATGTGAGGATGGTGGCTTTATAGAGATACAGGATACTGTTAGGTGTGAGGACTTTACTTAAACGGTAGAGGCAGCCCACCTTGTTTACAGCAACCTTGAAAATGTCTTCAATGCATTTGTTCCAATTCATGTTACATGTGAAGGTTAGGCCGAGGAGTTCGAATGTTGAACTCTCAAGTAGGGTGTTATTTACCATGGCAATCGGTGGTTGAAGAGGTTTTGTAATTATTGAAGGAAAGGAGCTTTGTCTTTGCGGCATGAAAAGTTACCAACCATTTATGAACCCAATCCACTACAGCCTGGAGGCTACTTTCTAAGGATTCAGCCATTTCCTCGGATATGTATGCGTCCGTTTTGCCCACATGACGAGAGTAGAGCATAGTGTCGTCAGCAAATATATATATCTAACACTCGATGGAATCAGGGATGTTGTTTATGAAAATCAGGAACAATAAAGGTCCGAGGATGGATCCTGGGGTACATCTGCATTCATGTCATGTTGCTTAGATGAACGGCCACCGAGAACAACCTGTATCTTTCTTTTGGTTAGGAAGGATCTAATTATATATGATATTCGTCCAGTAACACCATATAAGTGCATTTTTAGGAGGAACCCCTTATGCCATACCTTGTCAAAAGCCTTGGATATATCAAGCGCTACTGCCATAGCTTCACCTGCCTTGTCAAGTGTATGATATATGCGTTCAGAGATGACCGTTAAGATATCCGCAGTAGATCGCGCTTGTCTAAATCCATACTGGCTGTCAGAAAAAAACGTCTAGCATTAACTAGGTGCCGGACTATCGCTAGATTGATTAAGGAGTCAAAGATTTTGGCAAATATCAGGAGTAGACTGATTTAGCGGTAGTACTGAGGATCATTTTTATCCTCAGAATTTTCGAAGACTGGTACTACAGAAGCAATTCTCCAGCTATCAGGGAAGAAAGATTCAGCTAGGCATTTGTTGTAGTGTTTTGAGAGTACAGGGGCTAGTTCTGCAGGGCATTTCTTTATTACTATTACCGGTATAAGAGCAGGCCTACAAGCTTTGGAGGTGTCGAGTTTTTTATGATGACCTTGATCTGAGAGTGGGTACGACCCGGTTTTCAGTGTGGCTTCAGTCTACAATGGTAATTTAGGGAGATGATTGTTTGCTGAGCCCAAAGTGGAGTTTAAGGCGAAACGCTGGGCAAGTAGTTCAGCCTTATCATTTGCCGTGCAAACGACATTATTGTGGTTTGATTGTGGGGGAATCGTTGTTTGTCCATTGCTCACCACACTATTACAGATTTTCCAGAAATCGGGAGTGTCTAGTTTCCGTGACTGAATGCGTTTTTTGGTTATCTCTCTATACCTTCTCTTTGCTTCATCTATCACTGCCTTGCTATAAGTTTTTTGATTTTATACATTTTTGTCTATTCGCAGTGTACTTATGGCGGACGAAATTTCGGAATGATTACTGCCTCTCAGCAATGGCAGCTGTGCATTTCGAGATGAACCATTGATGGGAGTGGGGTTTGCTGAAGAATTTTCGCATGGGAACATAGACTTCAATGCCTGCTTTGATCCACGCGGTTAACTCATTTTCACACTGATCAGCAGGGAGTTAAAAGGTTTCAGTCCATGGGGCATCGCTGATGTGATCTCTGATAGACTCAAAATCAGCCTGCTTGTAGTATCTCGTTGTTTGGAGCAATGGCTCATCAGCTTTTGAACAAGTTTTTAGGGTGATAGCCATCATAACCACGACGTGATCAGCGTTCCCCAGCGGGCTATAGGCTTCAGTCACACAAGCCTCGGGCAGTGAGGTCAGGAACCGGTCGTGATTGAGGCGGGTCGGGAAAGCGACAGTCTGTGAGAGGGAGTGAGCTAAGGAGAAATTACCAGCTGTGTCAGTAAGGCTTGGGAATCCCAACCAGTCACGGTGGTGTGCATTAAAATCCCCAAAATACATGTAATTGGGCATTCGAGTCGAATGAGAGTGCTCTATCTATGCTTTTAGAAACAGAGTTTAGCAGGGTACAGTCCTGGGTTGGAGTTGAACGGTATAAGAAGTGTAAGTATCTAACGCTGTGATGTAAAATCAATCTAAAGCACATGTAGTCTTACTCATCCGATTCTAACCTATGTTCTCTAGTCAGGGGGTTTTAAACGTAATCGCTCGCACTA
>OY744518.1:80382407-80402407 GCA_963556195.1 Sepiola atlantica
ACTTCTATATTAATCAGTGATTTTCGTTTCATTAGATTTCGTTTTTCCCTTTCATTCGATCGGCTACTTTATTTTCCGCCTGATGGAACCGTAGGCCCATTAAACAAGCCTGTCAAGATGTCATTAGTCTGGGGGGGGGGGGGCGGCGGGGGTCATGAGACGTCCCACCCCCTTGCTCTCAATGGCTGCTGTCTACTTTGCAATTTCCTATCGATAGAAACTGTCCATTGAAGACAAGCAAAGTTTTCACGGGTTAGAGATAGGGTTAGGGTTAGTCATTAAACGCAGTTCATATCAGTGACCAATTTTAGTACTTCCTTATTGTTCCTCATCTCTCAGCTGGCATTCTTTCCCGGTTCATTAACCCTTATCCTCGAGTGGCTCTTGGCCTTGATAAGCGGTGATCTCGAAAATAAATAAAAGTATACCGGGCAGCTTAGCATTGATGATAACACGCCAAACTAAACGTTTTTTTTTACTTTGAGAAGCATGACCATAATGCTGATGAAGTCCTACAAGTCTAGTATAACGGGAAGAGCCTTGTTCTTCGATCATCATTGTGAACAACTCGCCAGTGTTGTGTAGTTGACACAAAACAGCTGTTCCTCTCACTGCAGAGGGTGTTGCCGTCTAGTTGCAAACGTGATCGTAGTGGTGATGTGGCAGTCGTACAGATGTTGAACTTTTCTATTTCCTTCTCTTGGTGGCTGAAGTAATAATTAAAAAGGACAACAAATAACTCGATTGATTACTCTGGGATTTCATTTCTTCCTTAGAGTAATATGCAGCAAGTACATCAAGATGAACTCCGCCTTCTTCTTCCAATCCAAACAGTGTAGAGGCGAAAGCGAAACTCGCATCCGATAACTTTCAACTCTGATTTCCCAGAGAGATAGAACTCGCTCAATTTTTAAGCTATGTACTTCCTCCCACTGCGAAACTATTGCTACACGTAAGCCTAACGCTAAACCTGCATCTTACTATGGAATCTGCCCTCGCTACTTAATTTTAACCGTATGTGGTGATTTCCGATTATAACCTGACTTTTACACATCCGCGTCTTAATATCAATGGTGGAACCTTGAGGAACGTTTGGAAAACTCAGGCAAAATGAAGAACTCTAAGTCACAACCATGAAGACCAAAAGAGACTGTTTGAAGTATTAAGTTCGAATTCTACAAAATTCGACCCAGTTTAAATATGTAAATTCCTATGAATCGGTATCAGGTACGACATTTAACCTGCTCTATTCTGTTATTCAAGAATTGGCCGCTTGTTTTCCGAGAACTCACACTGAAGTAAAATGAAACAACTAAAAGAGGTCAAATTACCATTCTACTAGCAGGGCTACCCGGCGTTGCCCGGGACGATAAAAAATGAAAGTAGTACAAATTAAATACTGCACGTAACATTTTTATATAAAAACTTCCATCTCTTCCTGTCTCTCCCTCGTCTTCATTATCCCCACCCCCCCAACCATAGCTTTCTCCTTTTCCCATCTGATTATTTTCTAAAAGTGTAGAGACCCACCCCTGTTGTACAAAATAACTAAAAGTTTAGAGACGCGCACCTGTTGTATAAAATAACTAAAAGTTTAAAGACGGACTCCTGTTGTACCAAAGAACAAAACGTTTAAGGGCGCGCCCCTGTTGTACCAAAGAACTCTTCCAACTCCCTCTGATATAATTTTCGGTTGAATTTCAGTGAATGATTTGCATTTTTTTCGAGAATGACTTGCAGTTTTTTTTTACAAATTACTAAAAAATATAATTGTTTTCTATTTAAATTACAACTTAATTAAATTGAAATTAAACTGAAAATAGCTAAAATAATTGACCTCCACCCGACGAAATCTGCCCCATAGTCTCCGTAGGTTTGCATTTAGAGAATCGGGAATACTATTATTAACTTCTTCAGTTAATTTTACATGAGAATACACTTTTAGATGTTATCTAGATCCTCTAGCTTTTTTTCTATAGGGCACACACACAGAAACACACATACATACAGACATTGAGTTTGTTTATATATACAGATTTAAGTAAGTTAGACCACAAAATAATGTTATTCATTTATTTTTTAATGAATAAATGATCTATTTGGATTAAAAATTAATAATTAATTCATCTTTTAAAATAAATAAATAAAAAGCATTATTTTGTGTTTTATCTTTGTAAAATAATTTTACGAACATTATGTTTACCATGATGTGACCAGCTCGTTATATATATATTTATATATATACACGTTTATTGAGATTTGAAACACCTACCATTTGACAAAGAGGTTTCCTCGAAATATATTAGGGAACACGGTCACACACATTACATCACAGTGTTGAAGTCTTGCCTAATCAAGTAAGATTTGCTATATAGAAATTAAAAAAAAAGTTTTTGAAAAAATATATAAATTAAAATCACTTGTTTTTGTCTTACTTCTCAACGCCGACATATTTCCATTTCTTGCATTGTGATTGCCTTCTAATACTTCTCTTTATGCGTATTACACGCAATGCTTTAAGCAAACTACATCTCATTATATATATATATATATATATATATATATATATATATATATATATATATATATATTCATTTATTTTGGTACAGAAAAATTAGTACAACATTTGTACCGTCGGTTTCAAGCACAGAAGGACTTAGCCATTCGTCTCTCTTCAGCTTCTGTTGTCATCTGTTTCGGAAATGTGAAGGCACGTGTCACTCTCGTTTGGACGCGTTATTTGCTGAGAGTGTTATGTATGTTTGTTTAAATTTAGTGTAAGGAAGGTTTAATAAGGTGTGAAAAAAAGGGGAAGGGTGAAAAGTAACAGTTGAGATTTAAACCGGAGAAGATTTAAAGAGATATAAAAATTAAAAAAATAGCAAAATATTTCTATATAAATCCCGTGAGCCAATATTATGAGTATCGTATATTTGGCCGTTACTGTTTTGGGGTTAAATGATGTGTCTTCTAACGTAATTAGAGAGAATAAATGGGTTTAAGGATTAAAAAGGTTAAAAGGAACAACATTAATTAAATTCAAGTTTAAATCATATATATATATATATATATATATATATATATATATATAATTAAATATTAACTAAATGAACAAAACCATTACTTTTCAAAAGTGCTCATTATATATTAGAGCTTTTATATTAAAATAAACATAGGTGTAGTATCAGACAATTGTTGGATACTCAAACTATGTTTATTTTATATATATATATATATATATATATATATATATATATATATATATATATATATATATATATATATATATATATACAAGTATCATTAAAAATAACGGACATCTTGTGTCTGGTTATTTTTTCTAAGATCCTTTCCGTTTTTCTGATTAGGTTCTTAGTTTCAGACGGAAACTGGCTGATAAAATTGCCATAGCTTCCCAAAGCGCTTTCGGACCCTTCCAGGTCCATCGTCAGTGGAGCAATGTTAACCAGGCATAGACATAGGAGTGAATATATATTCTATTTAGGCGGGAAAATAAAGGACTGTGTTTTATGTAAATTTATATTTATAGGCATTTGAGTATATTAGTACTAATAATATAGTTAATCTTGTTAATAGCTGGTTTTTCTGTTTTAATGTATAGGGCTTCGAGTATGTGGAGTTTAAGTGTATTAGTATTTTGTGCGATGATGTTTGTGTTATCTACTAGAAGTTTACGGATATGCGAACGAGGGCAGGGATGCTTTTCATAGAGGTGCTGGGTTATGGCGGAGTCGTTAGATAAATGCATAGTTAATCTTCTGGATAGCGTCGTAACAGTCGACCCTATGTATACATTTTCATAATTGTCGGAGGCACATTCTCCCAAAGGGCATTTAAACTTGTATACAAGGCCGGTCCTATCAAGAACTCCAATCCGGGGTGAAGAATTATTTTTAACAACTAGATTGGTAGTTTTAGTTTTATCATGATAGATAATTAGTTTTACTTTTTTGTTTGGGTCGGTGGGGAGTACGGCGACAACAACCCCCTCCATCGGCTCGACCGAGTAGCTGGGGGAGGCACAAGTAAAAAAGTAGGTAATCTCTTTTAATTCCTACCACGAATAACGAACTATTCTTCAAACACACACACCCATTACAATTGCCACAAAAATCATTTTACATCAAACATGCTCGCATATACACATTCGTACAAACATGAACTTACAAATGGAACTTTTTACTCTTTAAAAATAAACTCTGTAACGAAATGTTTTAGTAAAATAAATTGTTTTGTTTTAATATAAATGTTTTACTCTAATAATTGATTTTACAAAATACCATTCTTGTGTGTAAACTTTATTATTCCTTTGCTTTCTTTATAATTTCAGATATTATAATAATGTTCTCTTTCTTCCCTTTGTTTGTTTTAATCTGTTAATTTTATGCACACGTGGTCGGGCCACTTCGAACAATGGGAATGACATCGATTTCCAGGTGTTATGAAGATACTGTTTTTTTTCGTTTTTTTATATGTCCAATTTGTAGTATAAGCGCACTGAAACGCATGTGTGATAATGAGATTTAAATTGTACTACAGTTTTAGAAGCGCCGTTATAATGATAACTTTGAAATGTAAGAATCAGTTAACATGACGCGAGAAAAAAAATGATTTAATAAATATTTCATTTCAAAATCTCGCGTCATTTTAACTGATTCTTACATTTCAAAGTTATATATATATATATATATATATATATATATATATATATATAATTATTAATGACAATATATGTATTAGCATATACTATCAGTGCCCTTTTAACTTTGCAGTCTCCTTAAAAGATTCAGCTCGATGATTGTCAATTAGTGACGACAGAGCAAATATAAGTCAGGTTCATACAAAATATATCTCACAGAAATGTTATGTTTTTTTTAAATGTGAAAAAATAAAAATAATAAAATGACACCATGGTTATTGGAATATAATATGAAATGATCAAAAGTTGAAATAGTACTAAAAACCAAATATATATATATATATATATATATATATATATATATATATATATATGTGTGTGTGTGTCTGTGTCTGTGTGTGTATGTGTGCGTTATTATATATTATTATACTTATTACAGATTAAGAAATTAGATAAATAAAATAGTGGCCCGAAGGAGGTCATACCGACCGAAACGCGAACTTCTCGAATCCGAAGCTATCTATCTATCTATCTATCTATCTATCTATCTATCGATCTATCTCTTCATATCTATCTATCTATCTATCTATCTATCTATCTATCTATCTATCTATCTATCTATCTATCTATCTACCTATATATCGCTTCATATCTATCTATCTATCTATGTATCCACCTACCTACCTATCTATCTCTTCATATCTATCTATCTATCTATCCTTTGATATCTATCTATATATCTATCTATCTATCTATCTATCCATCTCTTTCTTTCTCTCTCTCTCCCTCTCTCTCTCTCTCTCTCTCTCTCTCTCTCTCTCTCTCTCTCTATATATATATATATATATATATATATATATATATATATATATATATATATATATGGGTGTGTGTGTGTGTGTGTGAGAGAGAGAGAGAGAGAGAGAGAGAGAGAGAGCTTTTTAATGTTTACAATAAGGACAGCGAAATTACGTTTCAAAACAATGAGATGTTATTTATTTACGCTTCATACATTTCAGTAAATTTCGAACGATGATTTGACATGCTTCATTCAGATGTTAGTTTTCAATTCCTCATATTTTTTAGTACAAAGTATTCACAGGATGGAATATATTAAATGTACCAATATGAAAGGTATCAATATTTACTAGACGAAAACGTTGCAGTAGTTTAACAACTTCTCACAATAATCATTTACACAAGTTACCAAGGGAGGTAACCTTTCACTGATAATTCTAATAGTTATCTCCCCTGAATACATTATAAATTAACAAGACTATGACTATTATATGTTATTATATGGTTTAAAACATGTATAGAGACTCGTTTATTTAATTGCTACTAAAAAATTAGACTCTTATAATTACTACTTGGTTAATGAATGGATTAATGAAATGGGTCTTGTTTCTCTATGTGTTTGCCTCTCAACGAGAACAGATTTAGTCACAAAGTCGCTTTTTAATGCGGGAGACATCCAGCTCTTGATTAGGACAAAAATAAACATTGCCTCAATCTTGAAAGATTTCTTCTTTATTTATCGAAGACAGACAAGATGAAGTGTAGTAACAAGTTTTGTGTCGTTTAATTCATTCATTTCGTAGGGTCCAGGTGATTTTATTGTTGGCATTTGTTTCACCGATATCTTTCTAGAGAGAAATCGGGTACTCACAGGAGGGACCACGTAATGGTTGCCACGTGTTTCTGTGGAACAAACTGGATTCGAACATGGCACACTCAGATTGTCAGTTCGTGTCGTTAACCACGGTCATCTCACGTCGTTTAATTAAAAGTTTCTTTATATATTATAATGTTTTAGTTATGCTATTAAATAATAAAACAAATACGTTATTTTGAGGGAATACATTTATATAATTGTTATTTATCGTATTTATAAAGTAAAGTGAAATTGATTGTATTCACACACACACACACACACACGCACACACGCACACCGATATATATATACATATATACATATATATATATATTATCTATCTATCTATCTATCTATCTATCTATCTATCTTCTTTCTCACAGAAGAGACGTTGCTAGTCTTTCTCTACTCTATCGTTATTTTCATGGTAGATGCTCGACGGAGCTCCACTCTATGGTTCCCCCTGTAAAAAATCCACAACAAAAACTCGTCTAGCTACAACCACTGAAAATGATTTTCCTTTCTTCCTCTGTGTACCTCAAACTAAACAGAACTTGAATGGCGAAAGTTTATTAACAAGAACTACTCATCTGTGGAACACAGTACCACGGGGCTGCTTCCAGGCTGACTATAACATGGTCGTTTTCAAATGCAAAGTAAACAAATTCTTGTTGAGCCGTCTTCTTAAATAATCTACTCCTGCCCAGTCTCAACAATCATTATCAATCCTCACGATGCTGTCTCACCGTCCACGTGACAGACTCATTAACCCTTTTCCTCGAGTGGCCTTTGGGCCTTGATCAGCGGTGACTTTTTAGTAAATAAAAAAAAATAAACAAATATAAAAATCAAAGAAATTGAATGAAAGAAACTTTTATTTTTTGAAAACACGCATCAGTAATAGTAATGGGACGATTCCAATATTTTCCCGATTCCGATACAATTACTGATTCTGTTCTAAATTCTCGATTCCGATACAATTACCGATTCCGATTCTTAAATCGCTTATGAAAAAAGTAGTATTTGATTGATTGTCTGTGTGGGGTAGGGATAACGGAGAATCCGTATCTACTTTTAAATGTAAATGTAATTTTCTTTCTAATTTGACAAACTTCTTAATGTTTCCCCATTATGTATTGCATCCAAGATTTTGATAAACTCATTGTGAGATTTTCATCCATATTTTTCACTTGTGCCATTTTTTTGTTATTCATCAACTCGTGCCATTTTACAGGTGCCATTTTTACTGTGCCACTTTTACCTATATTCGTTATCATTAGTTTTACTGGTAGTTTAAAAACAATAAATACTTATCATTCTATCATTAATACCAGCAATGGGGAATTAAGTTTTATTTTTATTTTTAAAGAATCGTTTTTGAAATCGGAAATGAAGCTGATATCAAACCGTTCCGGGCAGAAACAAATTCCTCACACGAACCTAATTTCACAATCATCCAGACCCGTCACACTCCCGCGGTGCTCTCATGGGCCCCACCGACCCACTAAAAACAATGACCCATACCGATGCGATAAATCCGCGGTACCCCCCCCCCCCAAAAAAAATATCATGCCAATCTTTTTATGGCTACAAAATCGCTTTTTCACGCGTGTGCACTGAAACAACACTTTGTCTGTATCATCGCAAGCTCGCCAGCTACCTCAACGGGTCACGCGTAGCGAACATAACTCAATCCCAACCCGTCAGTTGGATGAGACACGGCTCTACGGCCTCCACATCGGATCCCCGCTAAAACCCTTAGCTCACCGCCAAAAGGTCAACTCTCTCATTTTAACTCCCTTTAATTTGCTGACCTAAACTTAGTCTTAATTGGTTAGTTTCTTTTTATTTCATATACTAATATTTTAATATGAGGAGGGCCAAAGAACAAAAAAACAAACACAAAACAATGCTCTAGGCTAAACCAAAAATTAATTCAATAAATCTCTCTCGACGATACATTTAAATCAAACAAAAACAGATTCAACACAATACAATTTGAGTGAAAAACGCCCACTCAACAAAAACAACCAATAAATCAGTTCTTCCCCCACCGAATGCATCTTCTCAAACTCGGACAGAAAGTGTGTTTGTGCAAATTCGTCAATTGTCTCTTTTTTTCTCTTTCTATAAAAGTTAAAACTGCGCGTGTGCAATAGTACATTGTTTTTTAGTTCTAAATTCACGTGTGCGTGTCACGAATTATTATTATTATTATTATTATTATTATTATTATTATTATTATTATTATTATTATTATTATTATTATTATTTATTCACTTTGTCTGTATGTGTTATTACTTTTTTTAATATTTGATTTTTGTGTGTGCATGTGTTTATTTTCTATTCAGTTTTGTTTCTATTCTGTTTTTCCTTTTACGGCACATTGCGCCTTTCTATTTTTAAAGACGCTGTCTCTCAATACAAACAACGGGTTTTTACTTACTGTTTGAAGTTTCTCTCTGTCTTCGCCGACCCGTCCGTGAGTTCATTTCTCATTTAGGACTTCTACACTATGTGAACCCAAGTTAAAAAAATTTCTTTCTTCTATTTTCTTTTAAGAAAGTCCCGGTCACAGCAACCAAAAAGGTATTTGTTGCATAGCTCTCTGCTTGGGGCCGCGGCGGTCCACTTTACTATTTAGTCCCGGAAAGGGCCGGGGCAGTTCACATTTAATACTCATTATTTTTAAAACATCATAAATCACATAGTTCATATATTGTTTGCATACCTTTAGATTTCTCCCTTGCCGTGTAGAGGGTCGCCGTCTCGATGTCGTCTAGTGGACGAACTTTTTCTTCTTTCCTTCCTTCCGTGAACCACACCGTCCGTTGTCTGCAACAAAAGCTTCCTGACCGACTCACCAAACAACCATCTCTTTAAGTTTCAATTCTTTTTATTACAAGCGTTGTTATTTATCAGCCTGGTGGCATTCGCTACGTCGAGAGAGAGAGAGAGAGAGAGAGAGAGAGAGAGAGAGAGAGAGAGAGAGAGAGAGAGAGAGACAGCAATCACTACTTTATCGCAGTTACTCAACAATTATTTTCTTAACCATTCATAGAGGGGGAAAGGATATCTTTCGCTTGTATTTTCTTAGGGAAATATTTCCCTTATCTGTCGTACTTTACATGCTAACAATCACGTCTCATCAGTTTGTATCAAAAACCCAGACTGACGAAACTCGTTTCTCACGAAGAACGAGTGACGCCACAGATCTCTCTGTTTCCCACGCCAGGGCCTGTGACGTCACAGCCTCTCACAGGTGCACACTGACCCTTGATATAGGATCTCGTCACACGGTGACCTTTTCACGTCTGTTAGCTCTGACTGTGAGAACAGGCCCTATTCTGCACTCGACTGCACCCGCGCTAATTCGCGCAAGTCAAACCAACGATTTCCAACAGATACTTCCATTCCCATAGGGCCATTATCCAACATATGTATGATCGAGGGGAAAGAGCAGATTTTCATTCTACCTGATGAGATCTCAGTTTCTAACAGCTGTACACTGATAACATCGACATGCCAGTCTCGCAGATTATGTAAATGACTGTATAAATGAAAAATAATTATATATAAAAAGATCTATTTGATATTAAGCACGTTTTATAAGTCCGGTTAAAATTCTGTGGATTTTTATATATATAAACATAAACACATAACTGAGTTAATGTTATTGTAAGACAGCTTCCTATTCCAGTAGTTTTTCTAAAGAACTGCAGGCTTGTGGAACTTTCTTCCTACTGACTGTTTTCCTCTTATCTATATCCTTGGCCCGTGTTTTCGATAATAATCTTTCGGTTTTGTTAGCTCCTTACATCAAATGACTACATGCTTTGTTTGAAGAGATTTCCATTAATATATATAATATATGTAATGATACACTATATGTAATGATACACTCCTAAAATATATGTAAAATAATGATATTTATATAAAAAATTGATATCTCTCTCTATATATATATATATATATATCAATTTTTTATATAAATATTATTGTTTTTGCCAACAGCCATATGTGTTTTATGCTTACGCAATCTTCAGTATAGGATATGATAATTACTGCAGGTCGAAGGATTTGATCCCAGTTGCAAAGTCACCTTTGCCTCTGCAGCCTGGTATTCAACCCCTAGTGCACTATACATTAACATGGGGAAAAAGAGAATTTAAGTTCTATATAGTGTCGAATCGGCAGACATATATAGTATGCTTAGTCATATAGTGATCAACAGCTGAGGCCGGAACATTGCATTACACAGAGATTGACAACAATAATACATACATATATATATATATATATATATATATATATATATATATATATATATATATATATATATATAATAACTTAATACACAAACCTCTACCGACTGGATCTATAAATTAATTCGCATTAAAGACCCGAACAACAGGCAGAATTATTCCCCTTACATGGTCTTCACACCCGAATACATTATAATGATATAATCTCATAATAAATATCATATTACAGTAATTCGATGAACTAATTTGATGAAACTCACAATTAATAATACCTTTTGAATATATAATAATCAATAAATTTATTTAAATCTAGAATATTTAAAATGAGAGATAAATTACTTTATTTTATGTTAAAATTTTTAAAAAGTTTTAAATACGGAAAAAAATACGAAAATAAAACACACAGAAACAAATTAAAACACAAATAATAAATGAAAAAAAATATATATTATGAAAACTAACAGTTAATCGATCACCATACAATACCTATCATTTATCCAATATTACACACATATTTTTGAACACCGCATTTATATGCATAACATAACTTTAAAACTTATTAATTTCTATTCTCTGCGGGACTAGTTTGCCCCTACACTGTCTCTGTCTTCTGGCATCCATTTTGGTAGATTCTCTGCACGGATGGAGTTTTCCTCTGGTGTTTATTATTTTTGAACAAAGGGAAGTTTCTTTTCCCAAAATATTAAATAAATGATTTTTAATAATCATCCGGACAACAAACAAAGAGCTAATTCCACACTTGCTGTTATGTAAGATTTTAAGAAAAAATAAATAGTAAGTCCCATTTTGAATTCGATTTATTATTTTTGTTCCTTCCACCTTATATCCTATTCGGACTTTGCATTGCCGACAGCCTTTTTAAAAAAACATACTACTACTACTACTACTACTACTACTACTACTAATTCTTCAAGCAAACTACCATTCTCTATCATATATATATATATATATATATATATATATATATATATATATATATATATAGTTTTAAATATAAGTCGCGTTTCGGAGTTCTAGTCAGGCGACCGGTGTGAATAATACTTATCTACACTGACGATTTCCGTAAGTATGAAACGTATACGTATGTAGATAAAAAATATTCATAATTATATACATACATACATATATATATATATATATATATATATATATATATATATATATATATATATATATATATATATATATATATATAAAGATTATTGCATTAAGAACGTTTTGGAGTTAAACTCAATTTAGTAATACGTAGTAGTAGGAGAAAAAACGTTTTAATACTTTTTTCGTCTTGAGCGATACAACAAAACAAAATGGCGCTATGAGCCAAATGCACAAATTCCGGTTCCATTTAGTTTAAATCTCGATTATTCTTGCTTAGTTACACATTTCAAACGTGTTTTCTTCCGATTATATATAATGCTAAATAGATTTTTCTCGAAATGGCTCATCATTTAATAATATTTAAAAAACAACCGCATAACACCATTTTTATCACCTATACACAATTTGTCATCGCATTATCTTTACACCGGCGAACACATTATTTGTGTTTTTTCTACTTTTCCCCTTTTTTTTATTTCAACACGTCGATTTTTTTGATTTTTTACTTTTTCTTTAATTCTTCTTTCTTTCATCGCCTCATTTTATTCATCGTTTCTATTCCTTTTTCGCTTTCCTCTTTCCTTTATATTTCATTCGTTCTTTTTCTTTTTTCTCCTTATATTTACTTTCTATCTTTCTCTTTTCTTTTCTTTGCATTATTTTATCTTTTACTTGTCGTGTTTCATTTAAGATTTCGAACAAAGCCAGACGGGCCCTCTACCGGATGATCTGGAGATCTTTTCTCAACTTAAAGCCAGTCACTTCTCGTCCCTTATACATAACGCTGGTACCGCCATCCAAACAATAAATCATTATCTTCATAAAATATACTGCACTCCTGGAGCGTGTTCAACTGTTGGCAACCAGGATCGGGACGGCACTCTCCACGCTAACATACAGAGTGCTGCTTCAAATACTAAATCTTTCCTCACTTGAGTTGCGGAGGATGCGACGAGACTTGATTCTGACGTACATCATAATCAACGAGAACTTACATTTACCTTTTGATAAGTTTTTTTTATTAATCCAGTTTCAAGTCGCCATCTTTGTTGGCACTCGCAAAAGATGTACCAGCATTGCTTTCGTATCACTAGAAGAAACGTATCATTCTCTATACGTGTTTCTAGTCTGTGGAACAACTTACCAGTCATAATACTGATACTTACCATACTCTGGGTTAAAGTTACGTTTAACAAATATTCACATAATATATAGATGTAAATATCTTCTAATTCTCTTTTTACATGGCCGGTTGCACTTTGCTATTCTTTGCCAATAGATTTTATTTGATTCAGGTTCAGAATATTGAGGCACCCATGAACTATTTAATAAGTTTGAAGTATAATCGTAAAATACATTTTCTAGATGCATCAAGGGTGGTCTTCAGTGATGCACTGTCTTCACTGCCAATTTCGGGTTCCGCATCATATAAGCTCAGAGAGAAACTCCGACGTGACTCTGGGTGTGTCGAGTCGTCTCATAGAAAGCGCTGAATTGCGCACGTCGACATTACCAAACCATTTTTTAAAGTAATAATCTTCGACCTTTCTTATGGACACAGGTCAGCAGGCACACACCAATTAGAATGTCTTCCCTCAGTTTTGCTTATTGTGACTTTGTCTCTATTTGGGTTTGCACTCGGGTAAGTTAGTTTTTTTTTACTTTTCTTTCTTTTCTGAACTACTTAATGAACCTAAAAGTTACTTTTGAACCAGGCCAATCGAATAACTGATCCCATGGATTTTACTTTATTCAATTTACGAGAAAATAACAACTAAATATATAGTCTCATGTCAAGGACTGTTAATAAATAGAGGCCTCACACGTGAAAATTAAATATTATAAAGTACATAAAATACATGAAGTTAATTAGTCTAACAGTAAATTAACATATACAGTTAGCTAGTCCAACAGTCATCTAACATATAAAGTTATATTGTAAAACAGTCATGAAACACATAAAGTTATATAGTCCAACAGTCATCTTGTCAAACAGTCATCTAACATATAATGTTATTTAGCCTAAGAGTCATCAACACTAAAAGTTCTGTCGTCATCTAACATATGAAGTTATCTAGCCCAACAGTCATCTAACATAAACGTTATGTTGTCCAAGCGTCAACTAACATATACTGTTATCCAGTCTAACAGTTAGACTACATATAAGTTATGTTGTCCAACAGTCATCTAATATATAAAGTTATATTGTCTAACAGTCAGACAACATATAGGTTACACTGTCTAACAGTCATCTTACAGTCATTTAACATAAAAAGTCATCTAGTCTAACAGTCAGACAACATATAAGTTACACTGTCTAACAGTCATCTTACACATACAGTTTTATTATCCAACAGTTATCTATCATATAAATTATATTATCTAGCAATCATATAACATATAAAGTCATCTAGTCTAACAGTCAGACAGCATATTATTTATGTTGTCCAACAGTCAGAAAACATATAAGTTTATCTCGTCTAACAGTCAGACAACATATACGTTATGTAATCCAAAAGTCATCTAATATATAAAGTTATCTAGTCTAACAATCAGCCATCATATAAGTTACGTTGTCCAACGGTCAGATAACATTAAATTTTATCTTGTCTAACAGTCATCTAAGATATAAAGTTATCTAATTCAAACAGTCAGGTCACATATAAAGTTATCCAGTCTAACAATCAGACATCAACGGTCATCTAACATACACTGTTATTGTTGTGACCCTGGAAAGGGGCCGGAAAGTAAACACGAGCTCAGAGTTTAGAGAGAACATGTATATTTAAAAAAGGTATAACACAACGTAAAGCAAGAGTGATTGTGGTTCGAACACTGAGAGGCAGGTGCTCCCAGTATTTATGGTGAGTGGACGAGTTCAAGTAGTCCGTTATAGGTAAGGTACCATAACAGTTGTTTAGTCTAACAATCAGACAACATATAACTTATGTTGTCCAACAGTTATTTAACATATAAAGTCATCTAGTATAACAGTCAGACAGCACATTAGTTATGTTGTCCAACAGTCATGAAACATATAAGGATATATAGTCTAACAGTCAGACATCATATACGTTATGTAATCCAACAGTCATCTAATATATAAAGTTATCTTGTCTAACAGTCAGACAACGTATAGGTTATCTTGTGCAACAGTCATTTAACATATAAAGACATCTAGTCTAACAGTCAGACAACATATAAGTTATGTTGTCCAACAGTCATCTAATATATACAGTTATCTTGTCTAACAGTCAGACAGCATATAGGTTATGTTTTGCAACAGTCATGTAACATATAAAGTCATCTAGTCTAACAGTCAGACAACATATAAGTTATGTTGTGCAACAGTCATCTTACACATAAAGTTTTATTATCCAACAGTTATCTAATACATAAAATTATGTAGTTTGAAAAGTCACACATTGGAAACGTTGCTGAAATGGCAATAATAAGGAGAATATTTTTTTGACATATTTTGAAAACCCGGATAACGCAGATTATTTGTTTTTTAAAATAAATTATTTATTTACTTTAAAAACTTTTCTTTTTTTTTTACTTGAGTACTTTCGGTAAAAAAAAGAAAAGTTTTTAAGGTAAATAAATAATTTATTTAAAAAAACAAATAATCTGCGTTGTCTAGGTTTTCACAATATTTCAAAAAATATTCTCCTTATTATATAAAATTATATGATCTAGCAATCATCTAACATATAAAGTTATCTTGTCCAACAGTCATCTAACATATAAAGTTGTATTATCCAGAAGTCATCTAACATATAAAGCTTTCTTGTCTAATAGTGATCAAACATATTATGTTATATTGCTTAACAGTCATCTAACATATGTGACATATAATATTCTATTGTCCAACACTTATCTAACATATGCAGGTATATAATCAAGCAGTCATCTAACATATAAAGTTATCTAGTCTAACAGTTATCTAACATGTAATGTTATTTAATCCCACAGTCATCTAACATATACACCTATATTGTCCAACACTCATTTAACATAAAAAGTTTTATTTTCTAACAGTTATCTGACATATAAAGTTATATTATCCAACAGTGATCCAACATTCTGCTTAAGAGTCATTTAACATATGCTATCTTCTCCAAAAGTTATCTAACATATAGGCTGGTCTAGAAAGATGTAACCAATTGTGATAAGCTAGTATTTATTATTTAAATGAAAACTGTACAATCTTCTTCTCATCGACTCTTCTTACAGACATATAAGTTTTGAGTCGTATTAGTATAGTACTATTGTGCGAACATGGTTCAATAGTTTTTAACGCGCTCGACTCTATCTTCTTGGCGCTCAATCACTGCTGCTACTCGCACAAAAACTTGGCCTTTTGGCTAAGATCAAAGTGTAGTATCTGTTCCGATGGATACTGCACCCCATAGACTTGTATTGTCTTGGCCTTCGGGGCTTGATTTACGCCGGTCTATGGGATCTGTCCTGTGCAGTTCTAGGAGGTCCACCCTTCCAGGCTTCGCCTCCCCTCTTTGGGGAGGAGTAAGTTTATTGCTTACTGTCTGAGGCGCCCCTACCGGGGAATGTCTACGGGACTGCCCAGGCAATTTATAAACCCAACTTTCCCGACTCGACCATGGGTCACATCTTACTTGTGGGAGTAAGATAAAAACTGGCCTTGTGCCTAACTCCTGGAGAGGAGTAAATCAATACTCGCACATTGAATGGTGTAAAAATCATTTAAATGTTGTCTCACAATGTTATTTTCTGTTCCGACTGAACGTGGCCGACCACTGCGACATTCGCTGTATACTTCTCGTCTCTCGTAATTTATCCAGATGTGCATTCTTTTCGAGCGTTTCTCCCAAGTAACTCCCCCTGAAATTGTCGTTGAGTTTTGACGACCGATTTCTTCGAAAAGAAGACCACTGCAATCTTGAGTCTCTGCTGTGTAGACTACGACTTCACCACGTAAATGTATTCTACTACTACTACAAAGAGAGAGAGAGAGAGAGAGACACACACACACACAGATAGTCTATAATCGCTGCTACTATAATCCACATCAGACCTCACATCATGGAGACGACACGTGTGCGTCAACCGTTTGCTGATGTTCCGCAGATTCGTCCGCTATGATACAAACGTGTATATATTGCACGAAATGTCTTCCATTTCACTTGAAAAACAGAAGCCTAGGTTATTTTTTATAGAAATTATAGCGATAAAATAAATATCATACTACTCTGTATAAAGTAATCTCATCTGATTTTCAGAGTCACGCCCAAGAGCATTTAAGCTGACAAAGCAAATTATCAGGTTTTATTCTTGAACTTTCGTGTGAATTGAAGAATATTATTGGAGTTATGTTTCTGAATATTTTAGATGACGATTGATAATTTGTATTATTTGTATTATCAGGACTACCGTTATTCTCTTGGATGTAATTCTGACAACGTTTCGGCCGATATATCCTCCGACTTTCTTCAGGTGCGTCTCGTCGAATTTGGGAATCTTTATATCGGACTCGGGAATATGTACGGAATTTCAAATTGAACACTTTATTTAATCCACGGGGGTAGATTGTTCTCGTTCCGTCAGCCATGACCGGGTAGAAATTTTAATTAATTCGTAATTGTATTCTGAATATCGCCCGTACGGAAAATTGCATCCCCAGAAGACTGTCACCTAGAACTGATCATTGCTTAGCAATTATATCTGCTGCGCCATGGAACCTTGCGGACAATTCTAGTATGAATTTTAGTAGTCTTACACCTAATTTTGTTTAGTTTTTACCGCCCGGAAATGATCACACCCCTGACCCAATCCTCTACCTGTATAAGAGCCAGGTAGTCCTAAAATGAAGTACTGCTGTCGCATCTGAGGCGGTGCCGCTCGGAGCACTCTTTCCTGTCTTGACAGCGTACACAATCTACTTCGCAATCTAGTGGGACTGATCTCTTCTCGTCCCGACCGCCTATTATTCACAGAACGAGTGTTTCTAGCCCCTCTCTAATGTATCGCTAGGTTCATGGTAGGATCTTGACTGGGCTCCAATCCCTGGCCCCCTCCCAGAAGCTAAAACCATAGCAAATAACTTTTCTTTTTTTCTCTCTCTTAACCAGAAACCACACAAAACTTTCATAAATAAAGTCTCTTTCAAATAACATTCTATCTGTGAAATAAGTCCCCACGGAACTTCTTCCCAACCTACTACAGCATGGTTCTCTTCAAGTCTAATGTAAACAAATACTTGATGAACTGCTTTTTTGGATAATCAATTCCTCTTAAGTAGTCTTCTGCCCCCCCATTGTTTCCGGTCCTATCGTGGTGGAAATCATTGTCCAACTGACAATCTCTTGAACCTTTATCCTCGAGTGGCCCCCGGGCCTTGATAAGTGGTGACCCATTGGTAAACAAAAGATGTGTCATCTAACTACTTATTACTATATATCTTCACTGCATACCGAGCAACGCCGGAAAGGGACATCTAGTACGGTAATATTTATTTCATGATGAATTGATCATTTATCTCCCCTATATAATTTAAGTTGTCATGGCAGCACATATATCGATGAATTGCCTACTGGAGAGTTTGAATTACATACTGGAGAGTTTGAATTACCTACTAAACACCATTCTCGAGTGTATTAGTTCTCAAAACCACCTGACATGAGGATACTTCAGCCTACAAGTAAACTTTGATTGAAAATAACAATGTATTCGAAGCTCAAATAAGGTCCCCTCGACACGGCTCATACGAAGAATCGTGCACCTTATCCTACTGATGTTACCTCAAGTACTTAGCTGGATACTCCACCAGACCAGATGAATTCTGGTCCTGTAATCCGGTAAGACCAAATGACCACAATAAATATATACTATAACATAGTTAACTGGGAGAGGGACATTAGTGTTCTTCACTTCTTTACTAACTTAATGTTTGAGAATCTTGATTGAACACTCGAATATTTATGTATCTCATGTAGAAATTAAGTGTTAGCTTTGATTTCTTAGAACTTACTGGAGAAAAATGAGAACAAAAAATGCTCTTAGATTTTACGATAAAAACAATTATCTATTGACGCGATCTATCGTCCGGTAAGTGCTCGGTTATTTAAGAGCGATTTTAAATTGGTCAGGAACGAGAGTGGAAAAGACGAGTATTTGATAAGGGCAAGCTGTTGCTTATACTTGCGTTGTCTGAACAAACGAGTCTCGAACCCGTGAAAAAAAACAAACCCAAGAATAATTCAAATGCAAAGATACGTTGTGTAGTCTATAAATAAAACCTGACAAACTCAACCTATTGCCGCTATTAACTTGGCAAACACATAAATTAATTCAAGTCGTGCACTTACGAATATTTCTGGATCGCCAAATTGTTTCCTGTTTTGAAGAAAACAAGAACTAGCTGTCCCTAACCGCCATTGCCCGGTAATTTATGTACTTTCATTTTTGCTTCGCTTCGTTTTTAAATCGCACAAATACTTTTGATTTTTTAAAACTATTTCTTTATAAATAAATAAAAATAACTCTCACAAGATGGCTAAAATTATTTCCACGGACGTAATAGTTTTGCAGCACTTTTATGCATCCTTACAAAGAATACAATCAATATACTACTAAACTTTATATCTAGAATCCTTATTCCAATTGTGATCAAAATCAATTATATGATGTTGAGACTAGAAAATATCTTAAATTTAAAGTTTAACCTTAAGGGGTCTTAAAAAGAAATAAAAATTCATGGCATCTTATTTCATTAATGGCTAATGGATCAAATCTGAAATATTTAAATTTTCGAATGGGACGTTTTTACTCATTTTATACTCCGAAAACTCCTCTGAAATACAAAATGCATTTAAATTTGGGGAATATTTATATATTATGTCTAATACCTATTGTTAAGATTTTACATGAATTGGAAGTATTTGAATTTTGACAAAAAGCTTTCACCGCTTTTTTACCCTCTTTATATTAAACGAAATTAAACTAAATATAGCCCACCATTCATAGTGATTGATTCATTAGTTTAGATGTGAATCCTGTACGTACATATGTATATGTAAACATGTGGACTTACCTAACTTAATATAGATTAGAGATAAGAAACAACAAAGAAGAGGTTCAAAATCAGCCAGATTAGGTGAAGGATTCAGGGTGGATAAAACTGCTTACGGACCAAACGTGATCGATGCTGGAACTTTGTTACGTTGTATACTTTTTCCGACAACGAAATTACAACTATATGTATAAGACACTGATCCAGACAGTTTTCCAACATTTCAGCTTCTTCCGACTATATTAGGGGGAA
>OY744518.1:80404907-80424907 GCA_963556195.1 Sepiola atlantica
ATTGTCATAAATATATTTTCATAGCTTACTACCTAGCTCTACTTACGTATCGAGCACTGTTGAAGTAAATACTGAAAATTGATACATAAAAAATATATCTTATAAAATTTTTTGTGGATACATGAAATACTAATTATATATATATATATATATGATTATTCTTAAAAAATAATATTATTTTCATGTCCATAGGTATATATGTTTCGTGTTCACTATCACTCATGAGTATATATCATGTCAAAGTACCATCGGTTGAACGATTCGAACCTAGGATCCGAATATTTCGAATCCAAGCTTCTTATCGCGAGGCCGTCGTGACAATCACAGTTCAATTGCGAGAAAAAATAGTTTTGTATTATTCTTTATAAACTCATTTTCATTAATTACAAAAGTTATGTTTGTCTCAATATCCGTTTCTAATTTCGATTTGTAAACACAATGCAGCAATACACTAGTTAAAAAGTATTATTTTTTATTTTGAAAATAGTAAGTTAAACGCTACAATTACTAAAACAATTAATAGCGTTTATTTAAAAAATAAACAAGAAAAAACAGAGAGAGAGAGACTTATCACACATTACACAACAATAACAAATACTCGAAACTTGTATAAAAGGGGAGATTATCGGCGAATAAAGCGTATCCGGCTTCTAAATGTAGTATTAATGATAGAACGTAAATTCTTGAGATTGTAAAATAATGTACAGAATCCCTATCCCGTGTATACTCGAGATAGTCACGGAAGAGGATAATAAAGATTCAACTAAGAAGGTATGTAACAAGGAGTTGCTTAACGAGACATCACAAACAAATAATACTAATCTGATAAACTGATATCTGACTTGAGTCATCCATCAATTGATGGTGAAACAACATTCTGTTCTATCTAATGGTTGATTGTATATAAGTCAAATCTGAATAGTCTGTGGTCCTCTACTAAGTGGATCCGTTGTCTTATGAGTGTTAAATATATACATAATAATCTGTGAAGACCAGATCATCAGTCTGTCGATGAGTACAGCTAGGAAAACTGTTACCCGCTGAATAGCAGGAGTTTTGGTAAAGGTTTACTCTTCTAAATTCGCTGTGTTTTGTTTATGTCCATTCTTAATAATGGTGTAACCTCAAGAAGGATGCGGCTATTTATTTACTATGGGGAAGATATATTTTACGTGTCGCATAATGCTGGTGTAAATAGACCCGAGCCGAATACACCCCTGGGGCCAACTCCAAAAAACTATTCCCCCCTCTACACACGCAGTACCCCTAATAGAACAAAACATTAACAAATATATAATACTGATACTATTTTTGTTAAGATTCGAAAAATGGAAAAGTTATTATTATTAGTTCTGCTTCAGTTATAGGCGGACAAGATGCCGAACTTCAGGATGTTATATTATCTAACCAACATGACTCCCTCATTGTAACATTTCTTTTTTGTTCCTGTGTACACTTGAATATATATTCACATCTATTCAGTTGTGGAGCCTTTATTTATTTCCAGGAAGTATGGTGACCTTTTTCTTGTGTAACATTTCTATTTCAGTCGGATACGGCCAGATGTACTAACTCTTTCAAGTACGTTCGTTGTTGCCTTTCTTCCTGATTTAAACCTTCTGAATTGACTTCCAGCTCAAATCGTCGACACAACTAAAATCGCATTCATTAGACGCCAGAGTTAACACTTTGCACGGTAAATCATTTTGTGTTTAATTAATCCTTTACTAGTGGGACTTCATGGAAATTCAATTCTTCAGTCTCTATAATTTACTCTTTGAAATTAAGGGAGGCGCGAGAGCGCTCTATCTCTTAATAGACGACAGGAATGGCCTATGCTGGAAATCTCATTTCTTTGATCAATCATAACTCAAAAACCAATGAACCAAATTAGTTAAAACTTTGCACAAATGTTTTATTTGATAGGTTCTATAAGTGTGTAGAATTTCAGCATCATTAGTCAAGGCAACCCAGAGATCCAGAAAGTTCAATCATGAAATCATGTTATCTGTATGTATGTACGCATGTACGTACGTACGTAAGTGCCACCCTGTATCTCATCAACTGTTTGATGGATTCAGCTGATTTTTGGCAGAGATAGAGGTTCTAGGGTCTAGTTGATGGCATTTTAATTTCAGTTTACCATATACCTTAGTTTTCCAGAAAATTCAAAAAAACCTTATGAGAAGACATTGTATTGAGGCATAGCCTTTACAAAAGTAGTGACATTCCATGATAAATTCCAGTATACTGAAATCATATGCCCTTAATAGGGTTAAGATGAAAATTCATATACACTAAATGTACAAAAGCAAGGAAATTCCCAAATTTTTACACTTTCATTGTCATTAAGGGTATGACTGCATATCAACCAAACCATTTCATTATCACATCACTACAGTATAAATCTCTATGCATGAGTGGATGAAGTGTGTGAGGTGCGCTGAAGAAAAATTCCTACCAGTAAAATACATAGCCCTGTTGTGCTTGCATACCCTTACATTAATAAGTTGATGCCACTACTTTTTTGAAGGCTGCAGTTTATGAAATTCCTTGTAGTTTCAGTTCTCTTTGGGTTCATGTGATGTTGTTCTTTCCATTGTTTTCTTTTCTTTCTATTGCAACTTCCATGTGACTAGTTAGCTGTCGCAGTTTATTGGTGGTTGGTTCCCGCATGCGAGGATTTTTCTTTAAGATTTCATCTGTTTTAATACTTGTCGTTCATTATATCGTCTGCGTCTTCCCTTTGATTCGTATTTCTTTCGTATTTCCTTTTTCGAGACTGTTCCTAGTGCTCCTACGATTATTGGTATTATGCTGAGTTTTTTTTTAATGCTCCATATCTTTTTCAGTTCGCTGGCAAATTCTGTGTATTTTCTTCGTTTTACTGTCTTCTTGATGTTCACTCTGTGAACTGCTGTGACAGCAACATTAACAGTATTTTTCTTTCTTGTTAACTGTTACGACATCTGGTCTCTTTGCCTATATCTTTGTACCTCCATGTCCCTAAGAAGTTTTTGATTTTCGTTTTCCAGTACTGCCTCTTGTTTACGTCTGTAACAATTGTCTGTGTGTTCAAAATGCACCCGTTTGCATAGTTCCTCGTGTACTGCATTCCCCACATAGTCGTGACTGTTCTTGTATTCTTTTGTGGATTGTTTGCTGCATTTACTTATAATGTAATTTACCGTTTCGTCTCTTTATTGACAGCGTCTACATTTGCTGAACACCTGAGTTTTGTTTGTTTTAGCTATGATATAGTTAGTTATACTCGCATTGTTCTGTACTGCTGTTAGTAGTGATTCCGTTTCTCTGTGTAGATGTCCTTTTCGTAGCCATGCCCAGGTGTTTTCGTACGTCTCCCCTCTTGTCATTCTTAGGAATCGTCTATGTAGCTGTTTCTTTTCTCACTTTTCTTTTCTCGTCTTGTTTCTCGTTTCTCTGTTCCCTGTGTCGTTCATTTTGAATGTGCCTCTTGCTAAGGTGATTTCTGTGTTCTGGGTTATGTATTTTTCTCATCCTTTTTGTGTCTTCTATACTTTCCCACCTTTCCTTTTCACGTATTATCGATATAATTATTATTATTATTAGTTGTAGTAGTAGCCGTAGTATTAGTAGCAGTAGTAGTAGTAGCAGCAGTAGTAGTAGTAGTACTCACTAGGGGTTATCACACAAGTCATCATCAGTGATTGCTCACTGATAATAACCGGTGGGGTTCCCTGGAGTCTGAGTGAAAACAAGCCTCCCCAGATTTTCCAGTACTCTCTACCTCTTTTCGATAACCACCGCAAATGACCTTGCGGTATCGCAACAGCCACCTACCATTGATTTATCGCTGGTAACGACCATTGGTCTTCTCTGGGATTTGGGTGACAATAAGCCTCTCCAAGGTCCCAGTACTCTCCGACCTCTTCCAGTGGAGGTCTGGTTAGTGCTCTCCCTCCTCGGTCTCCCTATCTTCTTTGACCCTTCATGACTATTTTGTGTGGTATCAGCCGAGTCTGGTGCCATAACTTTTTTTTTGGGGGGGGGGGCAGTTAATGAGATTTTTTGCAGTTTCTGTTCCTTGGTTTGTGTGGTGGTGTTCTTCCTGTCGTTTTGTTTTCTTTCTATTTTAACTTCCGTGTGACTTATTACCGTTCGCAGCTTATGCAGGTTGGTTTCCACATTCGAAGATTTTCTTTAGTTATATTGCAAGTTCTGTGTATTAGCTTCGTTTTTCTGTCTTTATTATTATTATTATTTATGTTTTTGTCGGCATTGTTATTATTACTGTTATTATTATTACTGTTATTGTTTTTGATTGTTATTATTATTATTATTATTATTAAAATTAGTGTTATGATATTTCTTATTATTATTGTAGTTATAATAATAATTGTTATTATTACTATTATTATTATTATTATTATTATTATTATTATTATTATTATTGGTATTATTTCTATTATTACAAATGTTATTGTTATACTTATTTTTACTTTCATTGTTCTTACTATGATGATTATTACTGTTATTGTTTTATTATTATTAATATTATTATGAAAGTTATTGTTATTATTGTAAGTATGATAATTATTATTGTTTAATAACAAAAATAATAATTATACTTTTAATAAAAACACAATAATAACGTTGTGACGAAAATAATCGTTACGAACGTTATTAAATGAACGCTTATCGAAATTCGAAAGTTTAGAAGCGCTTTCAAACACAGGTTTCCACTAAAAACATTTAGAGGCTCTAGACTGTCAACAATTAAACGTCTTTAAACTGTCAGTTTTTTTATAGAACTTTTACTCGCTTCTCTTCACTGCGTGAGCTGATGGGATTGGGGGGACCATTGTGTGATGGGCGTTTATGCGTGCGTGCGTGTGTGTCAGTTAAAATGCAGCCCATGCTACAAACTTCATGCGAACTTTTTTACTCTGTCTTTTTATACAATAGTTCATAATTTACCTGACATTTTTCTTTTCGTGTTTCCCTTCTCCAATCTTAATCCGGGCGTGATCCGCCTTGTGGTCGTCTGGATTTCTAAAATTTTCCTAGATTGTCTTACCTTCTTCTTCGTCTATTAGACTTCTTGTTCGTCTATTAGACTTCTTGATCGTCTGGCGTGGTGCATCTGTTCTATGGGGGAAATAACTTTTTGATACGAGAAAGTAAGGATTCAGAAGACATCTTGAGAGGGTTATGGAAATTATTTTATTGATTTTTCCTGATGACGTCTGGGAGAGAGTCGCCATTTTTCAGTTGTTAAACTTTTCAGCTATTTTGACTTAACTACTCTTCTGGCTAAATGGGGATATAGATAAAGTCGCCCATTCTCGTCTCATTTTAGACCCAAAGCTAAAGTTTCCAGATCATTATTTTGAACATCCCCTCGTTTCGACTTTCACGGTGGACTTATCGTCTGGAAATCTTCTCGCTTCAGCTTCCATGGCTGACTAATCTCGACTCTCGTCTCGACAGCTACAAGTGACGTCACAGTCTCCTTGTGCTGTCATCCTGTCGTCCAGTCTCTTAAATGGCGTGATAGCAAGATAAGTCAACGAATAACTAAGTAAGAAGTTAATATATCACAGTTGCAATTCGTTAAGACAATAGGTCTTCATTCTCTGCGCGTTTTTATATCAGAAAAAATAAACTCATTGACGTCTCAAAAATGTCTTCAGACTCCACTTTTGTCAATTCAAAGCAAGTTGGTTCACTAGATACACAAAGATATACACACAGCAAGTACAACGGCGACCACAACATGGAAAAGGGAAGAAGTAATATCGACGACAACTGAACAGCGTTTAGAGAAGTGACGGAGAAGACGAATCATGCCGGTCAATGAAAATGGTAACAGACAAAGTAAAAGGTTAATTTTGTTTTAAATTGTAACTAACATTTATAAAAAACACGACACACACACACACGCAGTGATATAATTTAAAAGTAAGAGATACGTTAAAATAAAGAGATACGTAAACTAATTTATGGGAATGATTACTGATTGAACACTCTCTCGCATACATGATAAAGAACACCCTCACACACCCATATAACGAGAGTAAAATATGCAAATAGGTGTATAAGTTAATATAGAACGTATGAGTTAAAAAGAAGAGAGAAAAATAGCTTAAAGACCTTTTAGTAACATTTCAGTTTTTCGAGATTTTCGGAAACATTACGTATGTAATGATTTAGTAACGGGGTTTATAAAGAACTATGAAACAGGTATAAAGGACAGTTTAAAGGCTTTTAGTAACGATTAAAAAACCTAATCGTTACATATATTGATTTGGTGACGTTAATGCCAGGGCAATCCACAAGGGGGGAAATTACGAACACTGGTTTATCACAGCGAAAACGCAGGGTCCAAGGCGAAAGAAAGATAAAATAGAAAAAACCAGTGGAGTCATTGTATGACAGAGCGATCGAGGCCGACGGGGATCGGGTACCCTAATGGCGCACTAGTATGTATCTTAGTGATGATGCTAGACCCTACGTAGAAACAAGGTGGAGATATAAGACCAGTACATATATTCAACGTGAAATCGGCTATCCAAGCAAGGCGAGAAAATAGCGTCGAAATGACTGGAAAAGCCACATAGGTTGTCAACTCTAATTATCGCCACACAAAGGGCAATAAGTTATCAGATGGAAGATTGGAATTTGGTCAACATCTCTTAATCACCAATGGGCTGGTGGGGTGCCAACACTTGACAGACAAAGAAAGCGAAGCGAATAATTGCTTTATCATAATAGCAATACAATCTAAAAGAGAGAACTCTATTTATCTGAATCGTTCAAAAGGGCCCCACCCCCAGTCCCCGAGAGAGGAAGAAAGACAGAGAAATGGATGGGAGAGAGATAGCGATGGATTTTCAGTGAGAAGTCAGTTACAAGGCAGTCAGAGCCCGGACTCCGAACAGGCCAGTCCTGTCTGAAGGACGCATGCCGATTCCAGGCATGCGTGACGAAGTAAGCCCCATCGTTTTCTTAACATAGATTAATGACTTAATTAACAACATGCAATTGTAAATGGAGAGACGACGGAATAGTTTAGTATAAAAGACATTACCATACGATAGACATTAATTCAACGTAAAATCAACCCTTTTCTTTTATCTTTGTTAATAATTATTTTCATCCAAAAAGACGTCGCCGATGTTGTTGAATTATTTTTATTATTGATTTGTTCTGCTTGAATAACCTTGCCTTCACAGAGACGAGATCGACAAAGCCATCACTGTCATCATCATCATCCCGACCCGGATGAATTTTTTTATTGTCACTACGACGATCGGCCAGAGAGTGTTCACGGTCTGGCAAGATCTCTAAGTAGAGAACTCCTTGTGTTATAAGAGATGCCATGACGCGGAACAGAGTAGGGTATCTGTTATACTTGGCACCGCGACCAGGATATCAAACACCTGTGCGTGAGTGCCAAACGATACCCACGGAGCGGAAGAGAGTGGGGTCCATTGTTACACTTGGAAAAGACGGAAGAAGACGAAAAGAAGAGAGAGAGAGAGAGCAGAAGGATAAGGAGAGAGAAAACAGAGAGGAAACGTTGGGCATAAACTGTAAGTTGCTTTTATATTTTAAATCCGAATTGTTAAGAGGCTTTTAAGAAAAAAGAGACAGTGAGAAAGTAAAAGGAATAAAGTAATGTAAAAAAGAAAAGTAATGAAAAAAAGAAAAGTAATGAAAAAAGAAAAGTAATGAAAAAAAGAAAAGTAATGGAAAAAAGGAAAGTAATGGAAAAAAGAAAAGTAATGGAAAAAAGAAAAGTAATGGAAAAAAGTAATGGAAAAAAGAAAAGTAATGAAAAAAGAAAAGTAATGAAAAAAGAAAAGTAATGGAAAAAAGAAAAGTAATGGAAAAAAGAAAAGTAATGGAAAAAAGTAATGGAAAAAAGAAAAGTAATGAAAAAAGAAAAGTAATGAAAAAAGAAAAGTAATGAAAAAAGAAAAGTAATGAAAAAAAGAAAAGTAATGAAAAAAAGAAAAGTAATGGAACATTGATTGAAGTTAACTGAATAACATGAAAAGAACTAAAATAGATAGCAATTAATTGACATTGTAATTAAGAATTAATGAACAATCAGGCCATTTATCGAAAGTTGTATAAATTGACCATTGTATGCTAGAACAACTATACAGTTGATATGCCGTTCGATTGAATAAATAGAGAAAACTGGCAGCGTGTGACACATGCACGCATTTAAGGCAATATAGAAACAAAGCAGACAGTTCATTATTGTAATGTTATTTTTCATTGTATTTTTTAGTGTTTTTTTTTAATTGTAATTTGTCGGCCATGATGGCGACCGGTCGTACAACGGAACAGGAGGGTGGCGAGGGAGAGAAAGTAACAATTCAGAGGGGCTGTGTTTCTCTGGAAATGAAAGCTTGATGTGTTTTGTGAAAATGAGAGAGAGAGTTGGATAAAAGAAGAGGAAAAAGGGAAATAGTATTTTGCTTACTAAAAATACGCGTTTTATTTTTAGATTTTAAAAATTGTTTAAAGCATTACATATAGACAATCGTGGGCAGATGGTCAGACCGCGAGGAAACAAAGGAGCTCTGGGTTTGTAATGTGCTGTGATTGGAGGTAGATGGGGAGGTATGTGATATTATGGGGGCCATATGTTGAAAACGTGTACTTCAGCTAGTATGAATTAAGACTGCTCTCGAAATTATCTAGCTTGGTGCATGTCGGTCTGACGCAAACGTTGGGGAAACGAATCTGTTTCCCACGAATGAGTAACAGACAAATGAAAAAAATCAAGGGAGAAAATTATTGAGGTTCAATAAAAGTCATAAATATAGACCTACATATCGATGACGTAACTTTCTGTTGTCGTGCGGAGAGAAACGAGATTTTACAAAGAGTCTGCTATGGTTTTTAGAGGCGAGCAGATGTAAGAAGTATGCTTTAACAACTTTAAGTTTAGTCTTGGATAAAACGAAGATAGGAAACCCGTCCCGTTGTCCAGTCCCTGAAATAGATTATAGCAAGATAAGTCAGTCAATAACTAAGAAAGAAGTTAGAATAATATGGTTTTTTTCTCTGCGATGTTTTTATATCATGGGAAATAACACCCCTTTGCCCTCTCGGAAAATGTCTTCAGACTCCCCTTTTGTCAATTTAAAGCAAGTTTGTTCCCTAGAGGCACGAAGATATACACACGCTTGTCAATGAAGAAGGAAACAGAGAGAGCCATGTCGCTTTTGATTGTAACTAACATTTGTAAAACCCCACGGCACACATACACATTGATACACGTTAAAAGATATTAACAATGGTTTTACACCCACATTCGCACGCATTATGAAGAACACTTAAAAGACAGAACTTTTAGTAATGTTCCAACTTATTAAAACGTTACATTATTTTTTTTTTATTGTTATTATGTCTGTTATCGCTATGATTGTTATTATTATTGTTGATGTTATTATTGTTATTTTTATTATTTTTATTATTATTGTTGTTATTTTTATAAATGTTATTATTATTTTTATTGTTATTGTCATTATTGTTATCGTCATTATTGTTATTATTATTTTCATTGTTATTATTATTTTATGTTATTATCATTCGTATTATTATTATTGTTATTATTGTTATTTTAATTTTTATTAGTATTATTATTAGTGTTATATTATGAAGGGTAACATATTTTTGGAAACGATTAAGTTAACTAGTATGAAAAATGGCTGTTGTCAGTTGGGACAATAAGTGCGGGTTAAGCTGACATGCACTGGAGGGGATTGTTATGAGTGAATCATTTTTGTCAAACTATAACAAAGTGACAAATTCGGACCGACACAAAAATCTCGGGTCGGAGAAGGTCAGATATGGGACGATTGTTGAATGTCGTGTCTGATTAGCCGACACGAGGCAAGTGTCTATTACGTCATTTGTTTTTCTAAAAAACTAGAGGTTTTGAAAGAGAACGCTTTGCAAGTAGCCGCTCGTCTTATGGTATGGATCTCGAATGAGATCCGACATAAATCCCATGCATCCGTCGCACTCCACGACGAAAAGTATGAATGAGACAAATGGAAGAGATAAATGGATGGAATTCCTTCCACAGCCAAAACATGAATAAAAGAATCGAATCTCTCTCTGAAAAAAACTGTCTCCGAGTTTTGTCTCCTGCCTGAAAACAAATTTGTCCATAGAACAAAGACCACCAGAATCGATCACGGCCAGAGACGCAATGAAACCCAGGGCACAGATATCGACGACGACCAGTGGACGAAGAGAGAAATGATAAGGTAACTTTTTGTTTACAATTGAACATTTTCGGGTCCTAATTTGATAAAGTGAAAAGAAAAGTGTGACCGTTAAAACAGAAAAAAAGTGTACCATGCTTAAAAAAATTGTTTAAAAAGAAAAGTTGTTTTAAAAAGAACAGTGTTTGATGTAATTTAAAGAATGAACAGAGAAAAGTAAAAACTATTAATTATTCATGCATCTGTAAAATATAGTAAGAACTTTGTATCGATTTTATGAGACGAGGCTTGGTCGGCGCTTCCGAAAAACTTTTCGTATTTTTTCGACTTTCGTAGATGTGGTGTTGCGGAAAGCGTTGGCCTCGAGGTGTCGTCAGTCCAAAGTACAATAATCAATAAGTGCAACGTAAATTATATTACGATTGATATAAAAAAAATAGTAAGTACAATGTAACATTATTATTATTATTATTATTATTATTATTATTATTATTATTATTATTATTATTATTATTATTATTTGTACTAACTAGGAGTTCTCACACAGATCATCGTCAGTGATTGCTTACCGACAACAACCAGTGGTATTTCCTGGACTCTGAGTGACAACAAGCCTCCCCAGATTTCCAGTATTCTTCACCTATTTTCGATAACGATGCGATATCGCAACAGCCGCTTACCATTGATTTATCACTGGTAAGGACAATTGGTCTTCTCTGGAATTTGGGTGGCAATAAGCCTCCCCAAGGTCCCAGCATTCTCTGCACTTTTCCAGTGGAGGTCTGGTTTGTGCTGTCCCTCCTCGGTCTTCTCATCCTCCTCGACCCTCTACAAATATTGTGTCTGGTGTCAGCCTAGGCCGGCACCAGTTTTAAAAAAAGATAAAAATAAATGAATAAATAAGTAAATAAATAAAATAATTTTTAAATAAAAATTGATTTAAAAAAAAATGTTTTTTTAATTTTTTATTTTTTTTCCTTTTTTTCCTTTCAATTCCTTAATTTTTTTCTTTTTCTCTTATCTTATTTAAAAACAAAAATTGTTTAATTCTTTTGAATTAAATTTTTTGGGGGTGGGCGTGGGGGGAGAGAGGGAAGGAGCTTATAGTGTTTCTTGTAATTTCTGTTTCTTTGATTCATTTTTGTGTAGTGATAGCTGAGGCCGGTCTAATTTATTGGGGGGGGGGATTATGAAGTGCTGTTTCTTGCAGTTTCTGTTCTTTGGCTTTTGTCGTGGTGTTCTGCGTGTGGTTTTGTTTTCTCCGTTGTTAATTCCTTGTGACTGGTTATCCTTTGTAGTTTATGCGTTTTAGTTTTCACATTCGAGGATTTTCCTTAAGATTGCAGCTGTTTTGATCATTGCCGTCCTTTGTATGGTTTCGATAGTCCCTTTTATTCCAATTTCTCCCAGTCTTTTCTCCAGGTTTTTTTGGATTGATCCTAATTATTATTATTATTATTATTATTATTATTATTATTATTATTATTATTATTATTATTATTATTATTATTATTATTATTTCTTTACTTACTACTTGTTCCACTGGTGTACACAATGGTGCTTCTTGGGGTCACCGGTTTTTTCGATAACTGTTGCAAATCATTTTGCTTTCTTGCCACATCTGTTTATCATTAATATCTCGTTAGTATCAGACGTTTGTTTGATGGGGAATTTGAGTGGCGATTAGTCTACCCAAGAGTTCGGTAAGCTCCGTGCCGTCCCAGTCGAGGTCTTGATGGTGTTCTCTCTTCTCGGTCTGGCCGTCCTTCTTGATCTTTCACGACCATTATAAATGTCACCAATAGGTGCCAGTTCCACTACATTCCCCTGTTTTTTGTGAGGTGTGTCAGATCATGTGATTTTTCTTATCTTTTCTAATAGTGTTAGTTCCCTTGGTTTCGAGTAATGTTTTTTTCCTTCTGTCTATCTAGTTGTGTTTACACAGTTCTTTTAAAATTATTTAATTCCAGTTTATCTGAGTTTGGTCAGCATTATCGGCTTATTTTCCGCACTCGTGGTCTTTGTTCTTAATATTTCAGCTGTGTTTGTCATCGTTAAGAACAAAAAAGGAAAGCTTAAATCAGTCCTCAATAAACTATTTTTAAGATGACAAAGGAAAATAAAAGCCACGCGGAATGTATCGATCGGATTTCTACGCTATGTACACAGGAGGGGAGCATTCATCTCCCCTTACAAATTATGGCGACCTGTACATTAAACAGAATGTTTGAACAGGCATTACATCGTCCCGTCCGGTCGGGCCGTTGCGACTTGACAGTAAACACCAAAAAAGGAGACTGCAAAATGGACAGATAAAAATCAAACGTTCGTTAGTGCAATTATCTCGAAACCGATTTTTAAAATGCGTCCAGACATCTCTATAAAAAGGTTTGTCTGTCGGTCCGTCAAGGTTTTATTTACCTCCTGGCGAGTAAGTTAGACACAAGGTTAAGTGTGGGGTTTGAAAAGCAAGCGCACGAAAGTAAGTGCACTCTGACCTACAAAACATGTCTAAACTGCCCCGTCGGCATGCTTGGATAGCGACGCCCCAGCGAAGGTAAAGACAGTGAGGGTGAACCCCCTGGAACAGAACAGAACCATACCTCAGACTGACAGAAGCAATACTACGATCGGACTGATTGGCAGGGACGTATCCCCGATTAGTATGAAGAACACTTACTCAGACTATTATGCACCGTATCAAAATTGTCGTCTGGTACAAATCAGCTCGTCATCTCTCGGACGTTTGCGTAGGATAGCCGAACGCTTCCGACAAGAAACTCACGAAAACTGGGTCAAGATCGATATAAGTACCGTGCATTTAAGCAAATTTTCACGGTTTCCAATAGAATCAGTAGCTTTTATATTAATCATATTAAGTTAAATTGCCTAGTTTGCATGAATCCTGTAGATCAATTTGATATTTTTATGATTCTTTCATTACAGAACGTTTTGAAGTATCGAAATGAAAACAGATAGCTATTTCTATGTTCTTTTGTTTAATTATTTATAATTGCTCTTTTATAGTTTTGTTTACATCAAACAATGCATATTACCACTGACGCGTAAAAAGCTACTGTAATAGGGGCCTGATTTATAATGAACCACCTGCGCGAAGAGTTTCACAGAAATATGTTTGTTCAGTTTACAAGTGCATGTTCGTACGCTCAGAGGAACAGAGAGTATTGATTTACTCCTCACCAGGAGTTAGGCACAAGGCCAGTTTTTATCTTACTCCCACAAGTAAGATGTGACCCAAGGTCGGGTTGGGAAAGTGGGGTTTAAAAATTGCCTGGGCAGCCCCGTCGGCATTCCCCGGTAGAGGCGCCTCAGACAGTAAGCAATAAACTTACTCCTCCTCAAAGAGGGGAGGCAAAGCCTAGGAAGATGGACCTCCCAGAACTGCACAGGATAGACCCATAGACCGGCGTAAATCAAGACCCGAAGGCCAAGCCAACACCAGTATGCGGTGCAGTATCCATCGCAACAGATACTACACTTTGATCTTAGCCAAAAGACCAAGAGGAACAGAGAGTAGGAAGGGTATTTTAAAGGTCAGAGGAAAGAGGCTATCAGAGCAGAAACTGCTAGCGTCTAGTAACCTCTAAAATGAAGGGGTAGGGTTTTACTGTTAGTCGGGTTGTCATGGGTATTTTCGTTGAGGGGTGCAAGTGCAGAATTTTTATGGGAGCACATTTCAACCAAACATGGGAATGCGGCGATGCGACAGAGGCTGGAGGTAAGCAGACAGTGCGGACCTATTAGATTATTTTTTAACACTATTCAAAAGAACAAAAAAGAAGGAGCTAGTTGTTGGTGCATTAGCCCAGATGTGACGTCAATACTCCGTGTACAGGGCGGATGATAGTTTTACAAATATATTTGATAATGGCAGGTATGATAACTTTTTTTTTAGCCCTGTAGAGGGAGCTTACCTTCTTTGCATCAGACTTGGCAGTATCTTCTATGCACTTGTTACAAACCATTTTGCTTGAGAATGTCATGGCGAGGAGTTTGAATGTTTGACTCTCGGGAAGTGGGCTATCAGCAATGACAATCGGTATTGGTAGGGTTGAGAGCTGAATATAATGGACGGCAAGAGAGCACCGAAATGTTGAAAGAGAGTTATCCTCGTTATGATTCGAACTGGATTAAAAAAGAAAAATGGAAATCTTACCTAGTGCTCAGTGCTCTTAACAAATGTGAATTAGAGAATTGCTGTGAATGTGCGTCTGCATATTTTTTTTGTATGAATAAAACATGTCAAACCATTGGGAATAATGGAGTGAATGTGGTATTTTAGTGACTGAAACTAGTTTCGAGAATAGACGAAGAGAACGACAGCCGACCCTCATCCCACTCCATCCAATTTCGGCCTTGTGTCACATCCTATTTTTTAAAGAAAATTTATTATACTGTGAACTTTTTTGTAAAATTTTAAAGATAGATAAAATCTAATCCGAGCTACATAAGTGACCCAGCGGGTCACATTTCTTCTCGTATTTTCTATATTCCAGAATTATAAACGTAAGCTCCTATAATTGTACGACAAATAATGAGGCATACAGCTATCGTGGCGACTACAATTTAGTGACTACAATTTAGTGACTACAATCGTGGTGACTACAATTTAGACCTAACACTATTTATTTATAAATAGCTTAATATTTCGTTTACTAAGCTTAAACTGGAAATATGTCAGTATTTTAAAAGCATCAGAGATATTTTGATAGTATTAGAAAACCTGATTTTAAATAGCAAGTACAGCACACCGTTAGTGGTAATCCTAGAAGATCAATTAGGTCGATTGCAAAAGAACGTCATGTGCCAGAAGGTGCAATCTGAAATGACGTCAACAGATAAAAGCTGAAGAAAATGATATACGGGGACACTTTGGTAATCATCTCATCAGTTACCGGACTTTTGCCCCTCAGGTGTTTTTACTATAAAGGTTGACACATAAATGGGGTGACCAAACAATCCCACCCATATAATTGTTAGTAAAATTCATAAACCTTTACGTAATCAAACCATATTTCGTACAAATACACTTTATTTCATACCTTACTTGTCCATCAAGTTTCAAGGATGAATGTTCAACAGTCTTTGTATTATAGCCGATAAATTATATGCGGGAGCACTTTCGTGATCGTCTTGTCAGTAAGCGATGTGAATGGGCTAACAGTTACCGGACCATTACCCAATGATGGTTTTAATACATAGGTTGACCCCAAATAAAGGGGTGACCAAAATAATACATAGGTTGACCCCAAATAAAGGGGTGACTAAAATAATACATAGGTTGACCCCAAATAAAGGGGTGACCAAAATAATACCCATATATTGTTAATAAAATCCACAACACTTTGTGCAATCCAACCAGACATCATACAAATAAACTTTACTTCATGCCTGACTCATCCACCAAGTTTCACTCATTTATATCCAACAGTTTTATAGTCGTTCAATGATATGCTGGGACACTTTGTTGATCGTTTAATCAGTAAACAGTGTGATCCTGAATGGAACCTCCGTTATCAGACCTTTGCCGTCCAGATTGTGTAAATATATAAGATGACGAAATAAGGGGTGACTAAAACAATTCCACCCATGAGATAAGTAATAAGATTCACAATCATTTTTGCAATCTAACCATATTTGATACAAATAAACACTACTCTATGCCTGACTTGTCCACCAAGTTTCAGTCATGAATGTCCAACAGTCTTTATTTTATATCCGTTCAATAATATGGTTTACATCTTCATCTCTGCATTGCATGCACGTCTGGATATGCGACGAACCTCTTCAGTTGTGGGATAGTCTGGAGGTTGTTTTAGTATGCATTATCTTTGCGATAACCGCCCAGGTGAAAATCTGGTTTACATTTCTTCGCGGGGAAGTATTAAAATCTTTGAGATAAAAAGTTCAAACGAAATCTCTAGTTTTAATCTTCTTAATATGCCATTGTTGATCATGTTCTCAAAAGTGTGTTGTAATTTTTTCTTGTACGTTTGTGCACCCCCAAAAACGTTTCGTCTTTATTTATAAGACTTCATCGGGATGATAATATAAAGGAAAAATGTCATGCAAGTACAAACACATATAGGGTTGACATATTGTACTTGCATGACATTTTTCCTTTATATTATCATTCTGATGAAGTCTTATAAATAAAGACGAAACGTTGATGTACACATAAAAAACATCCATTTTTTTGTTTTCCTTTTTCATTTTCCCATTACGTCGGATTACCTTCATCCTTCTCTTCCCATATATATATATATATATATATATATATATATATATATATATATATATATATATATATATAAATATATATATATTTATTTATATATATATATATATATATATATATATGTGTGTGTGTGTGTGTGTGTGTATATATGTATATGTATATATGTATTTTTATATGTATATATATATTAATGCAAACATTATACAAAATAACAGAATTTGTCTATTTTATTATACCTTTTATATTTTTTCAATTTCTCTGATGGTCTTTTTTCTATTAAAATCGAAGTAATTAGTAAATGCTCCAATACAAAGTTGATAGGATATAGAGAATATTAATTTATTAAAAATATAAAAATCAATAAATATGCAAATGAGCAAAATCGAGATTTGTTTGAGTGAGTTGGAGATGCCTATAAATACGGTATTTCAATTTATTCTTATATCATTAAAATTAAATAATCCTAACGTGTTTTGATGTTAATAGGGTTAGGATAAATAGAAAAAAACTTTCGCATTATATATATATATATATATATATATATATATATATGATAATTTTATTTACACAGATATGTACAAAATCTGCGACAATTGCATGTCGATGTTATCGATCAACAGTTACTATAAACTGAGATCTCATCAGGCAGAGTTAGAATCCGATCTTAACCTCAGATCATATTTGGTGAGAAACTCTCCAAATTCTCTCCAAATATGATCTGAGGTTAAGATCGGATTCTAACTCTGCCTGATGAGATCTCAGTTTAGAGTAACTGTTGATCGATAACATCGACATGCCAGTGTCGCAGATTTTGTACATGTCTGTGTAAATAAAATTATCATATATAAAGCTCTATTTTGATATTGAGCACTTTTTATAAACTCGGTTAAAATTCTCTGGATTACCACCCTGTGGATATTTTTTACCTGGATTATTACCATTATTATATATATATATATATATATATATATATATATATATATATATATATATATATATATATATATATATAGATATATATATATGTGTGTGCGTGTATGTGCGTGTATATATGTGTGTGTGCGTGTGTGTGAGTATATGTATGGACAGACCACACACACGTGTATGTGAGCGCGCGAGCTCGCCTCGTACACGAACCAAAACTAACAACACATACACACACAAGCAGACAGAGTGTCGGCAAAGTCATAAAATTTGAAAGAACCATTCTAACCATTCTGACCAAAATGTACTCAATCACTACACACAGACGATGTTGACCTGAGAGATAAAAGTCAGAATCACACATACTTGAAAAACACACATAGCTTTGACCCAGAGAAATAAAAACTATGAAAACACACACATACACGCGCGTGCGTGCGCACATGCGCAAAACATCAAACTGTTAAAAATAGAAACATTTTTTCAAATGTAAAATTTATCTGAAGAGAACCACACGAGGCTCGAAACACGTTATAAAATGATAAAATGATAAAATGATAAAATGATAAATAACAAACAATTGTTGAAAAAAGTTTTTTACAAATGTTGGTAACCTCACTTCTTTTTAATATATATATATATATATATATATATATATATATATATATATATATATATATATATAACTGTCATTATAGATAATTCGACGTTCTCGTAAATGTTTAACGAACTTTTTAGCAATTGATATTATTTGTAAGCCTGGGATGACCTCATGTTATAATCAATGCTCTTCTGGCTAAGGACACTGGCCTCCCATAAGTGGCCGCAATAAGTGAGCGAGCGTCATGGAGCACAATGTTCGTGAATGCTTCACCATTAATTAGTGACTGACACTAGAAAAGATATATACAGATCTCTTTGCACTAAACGATTTCTTCTTTGTGTGGATTCATAAGATTATTTGACAAAAGTTGGTGCACTAAGCACGGGAACGCACCTGGCCGGAAGAAAACAACATGATATGATTGATTATCAAAAATTAAATAATTATTGCTTGAAGTCGGGGCATCTGAGCAATAAAGACAAATATGGTGGATTGTCTGAATTAAAATAATTTTTGAGTGGAACCATCTGTAAAAATAGCGGCAGAAAGAAAAACCCGTCACGGAATAAAACGCCCTTGAGGCGTGGCTATATTAACAGCGAATTTCCACAGTTAGCGGAGGGTTACAAATTGTTATACAGCAACAACGCGAAATTGATATCGGTAGTTAGTTGGCGTTTTGGGCCCGAGAAAAATCATCCATCAAATTCCTGTGCGTCTTCCTTTCCTCACTAACCCACACTCGTTCACCGCAACCGACAATAAAGGTATATCATTATATTTTTATATATCAGTGAGTCATCATTCTTGTAAGCATAGAAGAAATACAACACAAGTTGTACTTCCTGTTTCTGACATACATAATTCTGGTGGCTAAAATATAACCTATGCGGAAATAGAAGCGCGATAAAGCACATGTGTAAAGCATTGTTGCCTGTTAAAATAAAGTGCATAAAAATACAAAGGTTAAAAACAACGGTGAGTTAAAAATGACTAAACAAACGCATGAACGTATAATTAGGATAAGACGGTGGAAGATGTGTTCCAAGAGAGAGAGAGAGATAGAGAGAGAGAGAGAAAGAGAGACAGACAGACAGACAGACATATAGCACGTGCGTGCGTGTATGCGTGTGTGTGATCTTTTAGAGAATAAACAAACTGTAAAAGCGAACATAAAATAAATATTTGATGACAATTAATATTTGCTTCGGAATTTTTTAGATAATGGTTGATAATTCGTATAATTTATGATATTTGGACCCGTGACGCAGTGGCTATAGTACTAAGCGTAATTCAGTTCTAAGCGACAGTCATCTGAAGGTTGAAGGTTCAATTCTCAGTGCCGACGATACGAAGAATTGTGAATCACTGAAGACTTTGAGAGCATGCTACCCCCGTGGATTAAATAAAGGCTCCGTTCGAAATTCCATCCAGATTCCCGTTCGACACCACCGGAGGTTACATCGGCCGAAACGTTGTGATCAAAACACCCAAGATGAGAACAGTAGTCCGAATATACCAAATTCTACGAATTAATATCTGTTTAGTTTCTTTGAAAGGGAAATCCGACTTTCACTCTAAATAATTTACATGGCTAAAAAAGAGAATTTACACAGTGAAAATATCGGTCTCTTCCTAAACAAGTTAACCATTTTAATCTTTTGTTTATAATTAAAATAATAAATTATTTTATAGCCCCTTGAAATTTTAAAAGAACATCAGACATGACCTGCAGAAAGGAGCAAAGGATCTTGAGTCTTGTAGGGAGCTAGAACACTTTTTTAAGACGTTCTAACAAAACGGTAAATAATTACGCAATGCGCTTAAAGAACTTTCACGCTCTTCCTCCTTTGACTTTTCAACTTACGAGACGATTGCCGGTTGAATAAATCTATTATTATTCTACGAACTAACGAATCAATGTAATACATATACCAAAGAGAGCCTGTTATATACCTTTTGATTACGACTAACAGAA
>OY744518.1:80427407-80479907 GCA_963556195.1 Sepiola atlantica
TTGAAAATCGACCTTTCGTCTAACATGGTTATATATATGGTTATTGATTTAAGAAATTGGTTGTGGTAATTTTGTTTTCAATTTATCGATAGTTAACTAATCTGCACTTTTACCATTGACTATGGTGTGGCTATTTCGTTGCCCGTTCCATGAGGGGAGAGTTAAACAATGGTAATGTTTAATGTGTTGAAAATCCATCTCCTTGGAAAAATTGCCGCAGTGTAGAAAAATTTCTTCTAAAATTGACAAATAGTTAAATACAGATAAAGTAATTAAAAAAATCGCCGCAGTCAAGAAAGATTTCTCCTTCACTGACCGAGAAGAGAAAAGACAAAGTAACGGATATTGCACTTTAAGTTAAAGTATATTTTGAAAACTAGACATTAATATATTTAGAAATATCAGTAGCAGTTTTAGCGTCGAAGAAAGTATATAAAAAAAAGGTATGAAATAAATTTGAATAATGTTCGGTATTGATAAATATCGAATTATTTCTGATGAATAGAAAATTGTAGATGAAAGTAATGAATTTAAATGTTACATCAGTCTGTGTTCGGAATTGATTTTGAAGCCGTTTAACTGTCGGGAATTAAACAAAATAATGTTATTCATAACTGACGTATAATCATGATAAAAAAAATATACTTAAATAAATCGACGAATGATAATTTAAATCGATTGTGAGCAGAAAAATTGTACGTATCTGTTTAGTGTGTATTGCCTCAAAGGTACTGTTGCGTGCTGCGATTATTTAAGTCGGTAAAAATGTAAACACATTTTTTCTATAAATTGATGCAAATACATATATATATATATATATATATATATATATATATATATAGAGAGAGAGAGAGAGAGAGAGAGAGCGAAAGAGAGCGAGAGAGCGAGAGAGACAATAGGCGGTATTAATAGGTAAATCTAAAGATATAAAATAACCTCCACCAAAGTAAAAAAGAAGAATACTTAAAGTGTGAATCAAAACACGAATGTTGGATTTATGTGAGACATGTATAGATGGTCAAAAGTGAAACAATGAACTTGTGTTGTCTGTTAATTATTAGTAGAAAATTCGTACACTAACTGATATTACGTGCTTCCATAGAATTGCTATCAATAATGGAATGTTGTCGAAATAAACACTGCAATTCGTTTTACGCTGTAAGTAGTTTGAAAAAGAATTTTAAGTTTTAAAAGTGTTCTGCATTAAATTGTCTGAGTTTTTAAGTTCAAAAATGAAATTATACCTGCATCAAACAAAGATTGCTAGGGAAAATATCTAACATCGATTAAATTAAGAGATTGTAGCCGTCATTTTATATCAATGTACAGTATAAGTGATTAAGTGTATTCCGTAAATTCTTTTATTAGATGAAGTCAATTCGTTATAGTTAGAAATAACGTTATCCGATATTCTCGAAAATCAGTTGTATATAAGGGATAGTCTATTTAATTTGTGCAGAATGTATTGGACTATGTATTAAAATAATCGAAGATTAATTGAAAACATTAACGGTTACGTTTTACTAAAGTATCCGTGTTTTATTATTTCCCGGTAATGAAAGAGGGTGTGTTAGTATAAAAATATTAAAGGGAACAGTTTTTACTATATCTCTATTGAGCATCTTTTTGGGAGAGTCTGTATTGATGGTCTAAAAGTATTATTAATTGTTAGATGGAAAAAAAAATCATATTTCTTTACAAACACGCTCGAGTGAATAAGCTGAATAGAGTGGTGAATTTAGTAGCCTATGATGCACGTGGTTGTTTTCTTACTCTCCCCAAAGGTACAGGGAAAAGGCGTATTTTCTTCTCATATATATATATATATATATATATATATATATATATATATATATATATATTTGTCGCTCCTCGTAGAAAAGTAGAGTACTGTAATGGTAGTACTAACACAGCATGACGTCGTCACTTGCTTTATAATGCACCATTCCCTCCCTAATAGAAGTAGAATGCCCGGACGTCAAGCCGCTTTAAAAAGTGTTAAAATTATCATTGTTTATCAGCTATTTAAAATTGGCCGAGCGGTTAGCGACGTTGGATTTGAGAGTAAAAATCGCATGACCGGTAGTGAATAGTCATATCTCTATGCTGATGAGTCCAGACTAAAAATGGACGAAACGTATACGTACATAGATAATAAACAATAACAAATGTTTATATATATATATATATATATATATATATATATATATATATATATATATATTGATCATTCCCGAAAATAAACGAACACATGGTGTGTATGTGGATAAGAATAAAACATATATAATCATATAATCGTTTTTATAGTACCCTCAATGCAAAGATGCGCCCTTTAAGAGACTTGAAAACACGCTGTCAAAATTCATGCGTTATACCAAGTTCTGTCGTATAATGGGAAACTGTTTTGGCAGATTAGTCCATTTGTAAAGTCACCAATAGAATTTAATTGCCTTCGCCCCTATGGGTGTTTGGTTAGTCGCATTGATATAGATAGGAGTTCAGACTGAAAAAGTAAAATGGTGAAATGGATTTGAAAGTTCGAATCCTGTGACCGAAAAACAGTCATTCTTCACCGCACTGATGGTTCCCGAAAAAAGAAAAACATGTGAATAAGAATTACAATATTTTATCATAATAATTTATTTTTATATATACATATATAAATAAGGATAGACACACATCATTAAAGCTTAACCAAGATAATTCGACCGATTCGTTTGACCATATTCATATTTGGCAAGAAAAATATTAAGTAAATTAAAGTCGAGCGCTGTTGAAGATATTAATAAAAATAGACATTCACTTAAGCTGCAGTGCGATACTTCAAATCTGTAGTTGAGTTCTATCAGCCTGCCTTGATGTCTACGTCGCCGTTTTCAGCGTAAATATAAATTAATTTCTGCGTAAAACGTGACAACTTCTCATGGCCAGAGCGATACAACGAACGTTTACAGATTCAAGATGTCTCTGTAAACCGGGTTCGAAGTCCGTGACCGTCTGAGATTGTGATTTCTTGATTTGATGAGAGCCGAAATCTCGAAACGACATCGTATGTAAGTAAATTATTAAAATATGGTTTAATATCATATATATATATATTATATATATATATATATATATATATATATATATATATATATCGTTTGTGAAATGGTATATATGTATCAACCCAAATGACTATTCCTTTGTGAGAGAGTTAATTCAAAATACAATATATATTTAATCGAAAGTCAGGGTTATTTGATGAGAGCCGAAATCTCGAAACGACATCGTATGTAAGTAAATTATTAAAATATGGTTTAATATTATATATATATATATATATATATATATATATATATATATATATATATATATATATATATATATATATATTATATATATATATCGTTTGTGAAATGGTATATATGTATCAACGCAAATGACTATTCCTTTGTGAGAGAGTTAATTCAAAATACATATATATTTAATCGAAAGTCAGGGTTAGCAGCATCTCACTTGAAGTATAAGTATTGTTTGTAAACAAGTCAACAACTGTATTTTTAATTGACTTTAATTATAACTTTGGAAGCGATGAAGAATATGCTTCATCTCTGACGGCCGAGCGCGCTAGTATAGTCGCCCCTTTTTCAAAGATATTTTTTTATGAAACCAAATTTCTATGAACAACATTTATTTTCAAGAAGCACGAAAGGTGTTCGACTGACCTTCAATCTTTGGTTCCTTTTTATAAGTACATGACTCTAGGTGCAATCTTCTACCTATATAAGAGTCAGATGAATCAAAGATTGAATATTACTGTAACACCGAAAGACGTACGCCACATAACACTCTTTTCTGTCTCGACAGAGTACGACATCGTTTTCGTAATCTAGTCGGTGTGATCTCTTCGCTTCCGTACAACCCCTTTTCTGACACAAAAGATGTTGTTAGCCTCTTCCTACTTCTTCCTTATTTTAACAGAAGGTGCTCGACTGAGCTCCAAACCTTGGTTCCTCTTTTCAAGTCATTCGCAAGAACTCATTGTTTACTACAACAAAAAATTACTTTCCTATCTTCCTCCATATGTGTCGTCTCAAACGGAGTATCCATGCCCATAACGTTTTCTGCGATGGCTTCTCGTATGTAGAACACGTTACCAGGAGATTGATTCCCTGCTGATTAAAACTCGGTCGTCTACGAAGCCACACACTTCAGTTTTCAACATAGTCGATTTTAAGTCAGATGTTTAAATCTTTTGGGAGCTGTCTACTAAAATAATCAAATTCTAACCTTTTAATTCATCGTTTCCAATCCTCTCATAGTATTGTTCATCGCACACTGAAAATCTCATTAACCTTTATCCTTGAATAGCCTTCGGGCCTTAATAAGAGATGACTATAAAATAGTATAAAAAGAAAACGGATGACATTTATTTTTTCAAAAAGAATATTATGTTAAACAGTAAATTATAAAGATTGATTTAGGAATCACCGTGGAATTTCTGCGGGATGCTGCAAGTTTAAAATTAATAAAGTTTAAAATTAACACTCGTTTAATTTATTTAAAGAATATTTAGCTGATAATCAATTATACAGTGAGGAAAAAAGACTAATTATTGTTTAAACAATGTTTAAATTGAATGTAAGTTATTAATAAACTAATACGGGGCGACCTATTTGTTTTATTTATTTAAAGAATATTTAGCTGATAATTAGAACGAGGGGTGCCGATCCGATTTGGTTTATTTTCTCTGTATCATTAATCTACTTTGGTATGATATCTACACCTCATATTGCAATCAATACGGTACAAGAGCAAGGGAAACACTGCCCCTAATTGGTTTCGAAAGAATCGGTGGTTACCGATCCTAGAACCGAAACTTTAACCCTAATCACCTAACTCGTAACCCTAACCCTAAACAACTAACCATACCCCTAAACATAACCATAACTATACCCCCTTAACCCGTAACATATAACACTTAACCCTCACCTCTATCACATAATCCCTAAATCTAACCCCTAACTTCTAACACATAACCATTAACACTAACTAAATTCCATGATAAATGCCAGTATACTGAAATCATAAAACCATAATAGGGTTAAGATGAAAATTCATATACACTAAATGTACAAAAGCAAGGAAATTCCCAAATTTTTACAATTTTATTGTCATTAAGGGTATGCGAGCAGAACAGGGCTATGTATTTTACTTGTAGGAATTTTTCTTCAGCGCACCCTACACACTTCATGCGTTCATGCATAGATATTTATACTGTAGTGATGTGATAATGTTTGGTTGATATGTAGTCATACCCTTAATGACAATAAAAGTGTAAAAATTTGGGAATTTCCTTGCTTTTGTACATTTAGTGTATATGAATGTTCATCTTAATCCTATTAAGGGCATATGATTTCAGTATACTGGCATTTATCATGGAATGTCACTACTTTTGTAAAGGCTATGCCTCAAGACAATAGTAATGTTTAAGTTTTTTTAAAAATTTTCTGGAAAACTAAACTGAAATTAAAATGAATGAACTAGACCCTAGAACATCTATCTCTGCCAAAAATCAACTGAATCCATCAAATAGTTGATGATATACAGGGTGGCACACACGTACGTACGTACACACGGATAACACAAAATCACTCTTGACCTTTCTGGATCTCTGGGTTGCCTTGACTAATGATGCTGAAATTCTACACACTTATAGAACCTATCAAATGAAAATATTGTGCACAGTTTTAACTAATTTGGTTTATTGGTTTTTGAGTTATGACTGATCAAAGAAATGAGATTTCTAGCATAGGTCGTTTTTGAAGTCTATTAAGGGATTGAGTGCTATCGCGCATCCCTTGATTATATTTAAAATTCTATCTAAGGAATAATGAATGCTGTTTTTTAAGTAAAAACTACGCTTTAAAAATGAGGTATATAAAAATAATTAGTAAGTTAAAAAGAACTTGTTTTACTTGTCGATTTTTGTGGAGGCGACAGAGGAGAATTAGAAATAAATAATTTGTCAAAAGAAATGATTACCCTTGCAGGAGGGAAGGGGCACATGTCCTTTGAAAAGTAATGAACATTGTTTCGAATTTTTCTTATCACTTTAATTAATTACTTGGTAATACCAACAAAACTATTCCATATATATAAGCAAATAGGACAATCAAATTATAATCGAATAACAGCAAACAATCATTTATTTTGAACTGTTTTAAAAATATAATTATGCAAATTAGGTAAACAAAAGAATCTGTTTGAAACTTTATTTGACTATAAATAGAGTATTTCAAAAGAATATAGTGTATTAATTATTTAAATTAGAGTAACCTGTTTAGATTGTAATATAAAGTGATAGATAAGAAAATATTTCGCATTTAATCATTTAGATAATTTCGAAATAAACAAATTCATGACATATTCATTTATATCTGTTCCAAGAATTCAACAGCAGTTTGATATACGATCGTTTCTGAGACGAAATACCTTTATTAATTCCAAGTTTCTTCATCAGCACAGATTATAGATATCAGAAGTTAAAAGTTGCACTTCTGATATGTTTAACCTGTGCTGAGGGCAATCCTGAATAAGGGGCTAATATATCTAGTTAACGTCCCTATCAATATTTAACGGACGACTGTTAGGTATTTCAACGATCATTGGCACCGAGAGTAGCCATGACAACGATCAGTTAACAGACATTGCTTGACAGAATCAATGAAATGATGAAATATGCCAGAAGAAATATTCATAAAGATAATTACGAATGTCATCTTTGTGCATCTTTTTCATCGGAGCTGAAAATCCCCCAGACAGCCAATTAGTAAAGAGAATATTATTATCACACAGCTAAAAAGAAAATTGGCGTCGCTACAACGTTACACGTACATTGCAAAAACTTGACATTCACACTTTTGTAGACACCAGACAACGTTCCCGAGAGGTTACCTCATAACATTCTAAATGCATATGTTAGATAGCGAGAAGGGTGCCCGGAGAGTCGGCGACCTAAAAAGAAGAGGGATGATAACACCAGAGGTAAAGAAATCACGTCACTTCTGTCAGATAGCGGTTCTGTGTGTTGTCCTGCCTACCACGAGATTGCACAGACGAGAGAGACGTCACTGTCCCGACCAATCCGGCAGGGAGCGGGGGACGGTGGGCACAGATGGCCAACAATCGTCCTCTCTGTATATGTTAATAGTATCTCGCCTTCCAATTCATTCTTTCTAAATTTCTCTCTCTCTCTCTCTCTCTCTCTCTCTCTCGTACACATGCATTTAATTTCTGTCTTTGCTCTGTTAAAAATAAAACGCCTTTAACACAAAACTCGCGTCCACGTGGTTCTCGATCAACAAGCGAGGAACAAGAGCCAAAAGCGCGAGCATCGACGAAACCTGGGTTACAACAGAAGATGCACGGGTTTATCATGTTTATAAAACCACGACGGTAAGCAGTATGCAACACATGTAACACAACATTAACGCGGCGCGTAGGTAACGTAACATGACCCTGTAAGCAGGTTGTAACGTTCGATGAGGTAATCATTTTAAAACCATACAATGGTCTGTAATCTTTGAAACCATACGAAGGTCTGTGATTTTTAAAACCATATGATGGTCTGTAATTTTTAAACCATACAATAGTCTGTAGGTTTCACGATGCCAGAAAGTATATGTCGCCTCTCCTGAACATGTATTATGTAGTTGTTCAATGGGTAGTGAGGTCTTTCTCTCTATATCTTCTTTGCCGTCATCATAGTCGTTTTTAGTTGTATGCGTACGATGGTGTGTTCTTGGATGTCAACGGTGGATTCTTTTCGATCTACACGGTTCGTCCACTTTTTTTACGTGATTCACTGGTCGGGTGTCAATACTGATGTGGCAGTCAAATCTCATCTTCTCTTCTTCTGGTTTTCTTCTTCTTTTTCATCTTCTTTTCTTTCTTCTTCTTCTTCTTCTTCTTCTTCTTCTTCTTCTTCTTCTTCTTCTTCTTCTTCTTCTTCTTCTATGAACATTATTAAAAATAGAAGTACCAACGAAAAAATTCGGCTTTAAAAATCTTCTTTTTTTAAAATTCGTTCTTCAAAGCACGCATGCAAACGAAAAAAAACACACAAGACCTATCCCCTCCCCGAGGATGAAGATCAAGCAGATATCTTAAAGCCCAACCGCCTTCTCTGGTGGTTCAGATGAAAGATAACGATCCACTCTATCAATTTAACACATCAGCTTATTCAATGCATGTGCTCGTGAGATCACAGCAAGGAAACGTAGCATCCTTCTAAACTTAAATTGAACATTTTACTCTATCTAATTTGTTAGCCTTACGTGGAAATTTACTATACTAATCCTTTTCTTACACGTCTGTCTCTAATATTGCAATAAGAATCAGCATCATACGATTTCGCTGTTAACTTTTGTTTCCCCGATTATTTCTAGAACCATGTACTTACAGGAGGGAGCCTGAAAAGGTCGTCATGATCCTTAAGTAAAAGTGGCGCTATGGAATCGATTGATTCAAACCCAGGTCATCAATTTACCACGCCATCACTGTCACTGTCGTAGGTATTATTGGTTGTTCACAGCCGTCGCTATTTCTTTGCCCCGTAGTTATTAAACTTAAAGTAAACAATAACAACTGGACCATATATCATTTTTTTACATTTATGTTTTTGCAATAAGCTAATTTAGACGAGTTTCATCTACCGTAAAGGTCACAAAAGAGCTCCCCAAAAAGACGCCCGTTCACTTTGATGAAAAAATCCAAGAGAGATAATCGATCTCTCTTCTCTGCCATGTACTTCTTCTCATGACGGAACCTCATGTACACGTAGCTCTAATCCTACTTCTCATGGAATTATTCGATTTCTCCGTACTTTAGCCTGATGTTGAAAATTCCGTTTTAACATTATTTTTACAAACCCACACTCAATCTTGCACCGTTTGTATAAGTGCATCACCTTAACCCTAACCCTAACCCTAGCCCTAACCCAAATAATGCAATGCCACTTTTTTCTATTTTCCCTCAACAACAAGAACAACAAAAAATAGTCGGAAAAATATAAGAAAACATCAATTGAAATAAAACAAAGTCATTTTTGTCTCTAGAATTCTTGGGTTGTGTCAAAATGAAAAAACTGATGCCAGGCGTTCTGTAGAAGATTACTTTTAAGGAAGATATGTGCGTTATATGATAGGAGGGAAGACACAACAAAATAAATATAACTGCTTTCAAAAGCAACATGATAAAAATAGAAATTAAAAAACATTACTCTTTTGAAAATAAAATTCTCATAATGTTAGATGTAAGAATTTACCACAAAACAAAATATCGGATAATAACCGAATTCCAATAGAACAAAAACTATAAAAGTATATCAAAATAACAATACATTTATGGAATAGCTGAAAGTGATTAGGAATTTTATTTATTACTTTGTTCATAAAAAAAAGCAGCAATACATTTTAACCGTAACTAAATTAGGAATAATTATTTATCAAATATTAATTCTTAGCACACGAAACAAACAACAGATGTCTGTATAAGTAGTAAGAAGGTTGATAAACGGACAGACTGAGCGCAGCATCCAGGAATATAATTAGTTGTTGCAGTCAAGACGAGTAGGAGACAAACCCCCACCCCTACACACACACACATTTTTGGGACCAATCGCAACAAACGCAACTACGTACGTACACACGCACGCACGCACGCACGCACGCACGAACGCATACACATAGAAACTGGAAAGTTTGAATTATCTACTAGACGCCGCACTCGAGTGTCTTCGGTCTCTCTCTACAAGGTTTTGCTAGGATAACCTGACATGAGGATACTTCACCCTACAAGTAAACCCTGACCAAATATTAAAAATAACGTATTATTACAATCCTAGATAAGATCACCTCGGTATGGCTACACACTGGCTTATACAAGTAATGGTGCACCTTCTCCCAGTGATGTTGCATCTAGTAACGGCACAACGCTGCATTCTCCACCAGACTAGATTAATTCTTTTTCTTGGAATCCGGTAAGACAAAGTTACCATAAGAAAGATATACTATAACATATTATAGGTCAATTGGGGGGGGGAGGAAAATGAATGTTCTTCACTTTCTTACTAACTGAACGCTTGAGAAATAAAGGAGAACTTTAGTATAACACTCGGATATCTATGTATATCATAGAAAGATCACGTGTTCCCTTCAGGAATGAGCCGTTTGATTTCTGAGAACTTCGACTGAAGTAAAATTAAACAAACAAAAATAGTAAATCCTCACCACAAACAACAACTGATACGTTACAATAAAAAATAAGTATACATTTTCAAATTGCGTGTCTTCTGTGTTCTACTGTAAACTCTCTCACGGGTACCGCTACGATGGGTCGATGAATAACACTCACAATAGCGGAATCTGCTACAACTCCATTTTTGATTCAAGACGTGTACTTCCCTCATCCCTTTTCGAGGTTTAGAGATCAAAATCGTACGAGCTTGTTGAGCTGGCGGCTGCCAATCGAATCTGTGGGCGAAGGGTTGAGTGGTGCCTGTTAATTTATTCAGTGTGGTAGGATTCTCCCTTGTTTTCTGTGGTCCAATCTTTTTTTCTCTGGTGGAATTCGTTCTTTCCTTCATGTCTACGTTACATTGCTTTCTTTTTGTTTCCTTTTTTGGCTAGAAAGTGTGTGAGAATGAAATAGAACGTGAGAGAGAGAGAGAAGCAGAGAAAGAAATAGAGAGAGAATAGATTAAAAAAAACACAAAAACTTTTTAAATTGTTCTATTTGTTCTCTATTCTCCTGGGCAAAGTTCGATAACTCTGTTAGTTTAAAATAAATAAATAAATGCCCCTCAAACGTAAACAGTCCGAATGATTACACAAAAAAGTCTGAAAGAGACACAACTTTAAAGCCAGACATCGAAACAACTCGCGCCATTTGCGAGCAGAAATATAATTTTTTTAAAACAAAACAAAACAAAACAAAACAAAAACCGAAAACGAAATAATAATAATAATAATAATAATAATAATAATAATAATAAGAATAATAATAATAATAATAATAATAATAATAATAATAATAATAATAATAAGAAGAAGAAGAAGAAGAAGAAGAAGAAGAAGAATAAAAGAAAGAAAGAAAATTGAAACAAAAAAGACCGAAAACTCAACCGAAGATTTTGGAGAGAAACACGGCGTCCATATTAGTTTTTGAAAGTGTCTGCAGAATCACAAAGCGTTCACGCTCCGAATGTCTTATGAGAGCAGCTGTTCAGGTCAACAATCATGGCGTCGAACACATCGCCGTTTGCCGATCAAAAGAGACGGTTGCTTCTTTTTTGTTGGGAGACCAAAAAACGAGAAGGAAATTAAAAGGAGAAACAAAAGTACATTTTGTAACTAAAAAGGATAGCATAGAAAAATGGAAGAAAAAAAACAAGCAAAATAAACTGTTATTCTTACATTCTGTAGGAATACTGTCTAATCGAATAATGCGATGTTCGGTGGAGCGGCGCAGGAACTAGACTTTGTTTTCAGTTCTGTGATTCTACAGAAATGTCTTCTAATATATCAGGTGTGTCTTATAAGTAAATAAGCTGTGCGCTGTGTGAGCTATAGGCAACAGAGTAATAAAACATGATACATTGGCAGTTTTGGGATCAGGACTTATAGAGTTACCTCTCTTGGAAAACAATCTAAATTTTCTCCATTGAATTTTACTTGTTAAAAAGCAAAGAGTAAGTTCATTAATATATATGTTATGATTTTGGTTCGCGAGGCAATGTTTACACGTACACAGAAAATCGGGGTCATAGAGTCAGCGTGCGAAGTTAGATGTAACCTCAACCTGCTGTAGATAGAAGAGGACGCCACGTCAAATGGCTCGTAGAGTGAGGGAAGTAGAGTTTACTTTAACAGCATCCTTGATTCTGTCAGTTTAATACGTTACTCACCGAGCTATTCAGATATCTGGTAGTCCTCTTAAACTAACGCTAATAAATAGATTAATTTCATTGTGTTACATGTTTGAAAATTACCATTAGCTTCTTTAAGGTACAACCAGAAACCCCAAAAATACTTCCATTATGTTCACATGCGAATTGTGCATGTGAATACAATTAGATTGATAGTGCATTTACTAGTACGCCTTCGATTTTAGGGACAGACATGCACAGTTGGAGAAGTTTTTTACTTTGATTATATATATATATATATATATATATATATATATATATATATAATAATGGTAATAATCCAGGTGAAAAATATCCACAGGGTGGTAATCCAGAGAATTTTAACCGGGTTTATAAAAAGTGCTCAATATCAAAATAGAGCTTTATATATGATAATTTTATTTACACAGACATGTACAAAATCTGCGACACTGGCATGTCGATGTTATCGATCAACAGTTACTATAAACTGAGATCTCATCAGGCAGAGTTAGAATCCGATCTTAACCTCAGATCATATTTGGAGAGAACCAAATATGATCTGAGGTTAAGATCGGATTCTAACTCTGCCTGATGAGATCTCAGTTTATAGTAACTGTTGATCGATAACATCGACATGCCAGTGTCGCAGATTTTGTACATGTCTGTGTAAATAAAATTATCATATATATATATATATATATATATATATATATATATATATATATATATATATTATTTGAATCAAAGGGAAACAGTTTTCAGTGGAGTTAGGGTTATGTCCCGGGGAGCATCTAAATATTATCAAAATTTGCTAAAATTTTGGGAATATACATCATTTTCGGTCATTTACCTATGCTGTAAATGTTATTTGAATCTAACGGAAAGCAGTTTTCAGTCGGGGGAGGTTGTACCCCACGTAACTCCCAGCGTTGAAGTGATATATTTCTTAGGAAGCCTATTACATTCACTGAGAGGTCAGTAGTCCACATGCCAATTTTCAAGCAATTCTGTCCAGCGGTTTGTGTGAACATAGGACATAAATATCTGGCGGACACACACACAGACAGTGTTACTATATATATATATATATATATATATATATATATATATATATATATATATATATATATGGTGGCCCAAAAGCTTTGAAGTTTTTTAACTAGGTTATTCGAAAAACTTCAACCATATAAAAAATAGTTTAATAACTGTAAACCTACTTTTGGGCCTCCCTATATATATATATATATATATATATATATATATATATATATATATATATATATATATATATATATATATATATATATTGAGAGAGAGATTGATATTGAGATAAACAAAATTATAACATCATTTATATCAGTTCCAAGTTTCAAGAATCAAAACACAACGAATATTTGACGTACGATCGTTTTTGAGATAATTTAGAAAATGTTATTTTGTATTATACTTTAGATGATTTCAAAAGGTTTCTTCATCAGCGCTCTTCATAGCATCACTCATAGAAGTCAAGAAAGGAAAACATTAAATGTTAGTATTTTTTTCATAAAACACATATATCAATCGATATTGACCGGATATATGTGTTTTATAGAACAGAACCTTTTATCATGAAAATTCACACTAATCTATTTGTTAGATCAATAAAGATAATAGTAATGAAACTATGTATGGCACAGCAAATTAAAACATTTAAATACAGAATACACAGAGTCGAAAAATAAATAAATTAATAATAGAAAATAAATCCATAAATAAAAATAATGAATAATAAATCACAAATACAGTAGAGATAAACACAAAGAAAAATTAAAATAATTCGAAGATAAAAATCTATAGTAAACATAACAATATACAACGGGATAAATATTAAAATTATAATTATGAGAACGAAATATACCACAATAAGAAAAAATATAAAATAATAATAATAATAATATAAATAATAATAGTAATAATAATAATAATAATAATAATAATAATAATAATAATAATAATAATAATAATAATAACAATAATAATGAGAAAAAGAAGAAATAATATTAAGAAAAAATAAGAAAAATATAAAAATAGTTAAAAAAGAGATAGTTAAAAAAGAAATAGTTAAAATTTGTACAAAATATATTATATATTTATAGAAATAAAATCATATATATATATATATATATATATATATATATTCATTTGGATGTTTGTTTTGGCACCAGCATATACAGAAAACCTTCTTTCCCAGATCAGTATATTCGCTGGGATTCATTCTCCCCCAAATCAGAAAAATAAATCTGATTAAAAATTTAGCACATCGGGCGTTGTTGATTTGCTCTAGTGTGAAACTAGATGCAGAACTTCAAAGTATAACAGAAATTATTTCATCTAATGGTTATACTTTACATACCATCGACATATTATGAAGGACAAAATCGCTGCTTTTAAAGGCGGAAAATATTTTGGACCCTCCAAAATGCCCCGTTTATGTGAAGCTCCCATTGGATTGGTATTAAAAGCCAGGAGTTATCACACAACATTTCTCCAGCCGTGTCGCGTTGCTTTTTTGCAACTAAAGTTCGAACGGTTTTTAGGACTAAAAGCCCCTTCCCCTCTTTTCGGAAGGATGGTATCCCCACCATTCAATATAACATGGTCGTTTATCGCTTTCACGGTCAGTGCGAAGCTGACTACGTGGGGTGTACCATCCACCGCTTAGAGGTAGAAATTTCCCAGCATATCCCCCTTTCGATACGCAGACGCAGGCAGTTGCCGACATCCTGGCGTTCAAAAGCCCACGAGTCGTTCATTGGTGAACATTTATTACAATGCCAAGTTTGCACTGAAGGGTAGTCAGATGAGGCATTCTCTATTTTTCACAAAGCTCGTTCGAAATCGCATCTAAAGGTTCTCGAAGCGGTTGCTATCAATTTACGACAACCGTCTCTGTGCAAACAAAAAGAGTACACCCATAACTTAGAACTAATGGGTGTACGTTAAGAATGTCTCTTCCCATTTTTCTTTTTATAATTTTCTTTTTAATACCCTCGATAATTATTTATGGTCTTTTGACCATGTGTTTAATCGTGATTCCCCCTCGTAGTCGACGATTACCTTGAAAAGTGTCGATTGAAAGACATCTCGGTAATTTTATTTAATTTTTTTACCTTTTTTTTAGCAATACTCGTTTGGAAAAGAAAAAGAAATCCTCATAGAGAAAGACAAAAGTTACGAAGTGATTCATCTTTGTTCCCCTTCTCGTGCTTCTTTATTCCTCTTTTATAATATAAATCATAAAAAAATCCTCACTATAGATAATAATGGTAGTGCGTCTTACATTATTACACAGTTTATTAAACTTTGTATCTACAAAACACACACACACACACACACACACACACACATATATATATATATATATATATATATATATATATATATATATATATATATATATATATATATATATATATATACGTGTGTTTTAATTAATTTTAAACTATTTCTTTTTTAATTATTTTTCTAAATTTCTGTTGCATGAATCTCTCCCTTGGAAGATTGAATCCTATGTTAGAATCTTACTAATGCGTTTACAAGGCATTAGTCTCGGGTTAAAAGCTTTATCGGATCGACTGCCGAATACTTACGAAACCAGGGTCCATGATACATGGGATCTGGATTCAAATCGTTCGACCGGGTATGCGGTTACGTAATTCCATACTGACAAGCGTTAACTAAAAAAACAACGCGAAACATATATATGTCTATGTATATAAAAATATGTATTTATTAACAATAATATATATATACTCGTGCTGGTCAAAAAAATAGAACATATGTATAAAACTGTAAAAATCATTCCGTTTGAGATAATTTTCGGCTTTTAAATTGTGTAGGCGAAATATTCTATATGTAAATAACAATTACAACTATTTTTAATCATTTGTCATATTTGCATATATCAGACTTGATTGTCACAGAGTAGTTTATTGTCACATTAGGAAATTCAACGTTTCAATTTAATAGAACATTATTCGTTGAGTAATCTCAAATTCAAAAAATGTATGTGTTTAAAAAGATTTTGCAAGTAATTTAATCATAATCTCTCATTCTTATTTAGGGCAATCTGTGAGATGTTCAAAGGTAGTAGGTTTTTCTTTGCGAAGCTTCCTCTTCATCTGATCCCACAAGGCTTCAATAACGTTAAAATCTGGCGAGTTCGCCGGCCATTCAAGAACAGGGATCGATTGTTCTCGGAGCCAGGAAGTTGTTGACTTGGCAGAGTGTGTCGGTGCCAAATCATGTTGAAAAATGATGTATGTGGCGTCACTGTCAAACTGATTATCCAGCACTTACAGTAAATTAGCTTCCATGATATCTTGGTACACTGTTGCGTTTACATTTCCTTTGATGAAGCAGAAATTACCAACACCCTTAGCACTCATACAGCCCAAAACCATGCAAGACTGCGGGAACTTCACAGACTTCTTGACGCATTCTTGGTTATACCGTTCCGTGGATCTTCGCCAAACACCTGGCCCTTGGTCGCCGAAGGAAATACAAAATCAGGACTCATCTGAAAAGATCACACGCCGCCATTCGTCTGTAGTCCAGGTTTGATGAGCAGTTGCCCATCGTAGCCTCTTCAACATCTGATTTTTGTTAAGGAGCGGTTTGGTGGCAGCTATACGATTTTGGTATCCCAGTTGCTGGAGCCTTCGGTAGGTAGTGCTTCGTGAAACGTCGGCACCAGAAGCCTGTTTCCACTTTTAGTAATGTGGCTTGTTGACTGTAATCGACTTTTCTTTGCCACCTTGTCCAGTGCCCGGTCTTGTCTTTCAGTGGTGCTTTTCTTTCGTCCGCATTTCTTGCAATTGCTGTTGGAAACAACCTTAACATCTTTCTGGAGCACTTTGGTCACTACCGATTTTGAACATCCGACCTTGGTTGCTATTTCCATGTGCGTCTTTCCTACTTCCCGCAAATCGAACATTCGCTGCTTCTCAAACAAAGATATGTCTTTAGAGCGACCCATAATGAGAGATTATGATTAAATTACTTGCAAAATCTTTTTAAACACAGAAATTTTTTGAGTTTAAGATTACTCAACGAATAATGTTCTATTAAATTGAAACGCTGAATTTCCCAATGTGACAATAAACTACTCTGTGACAATAAAGTCTGACATATGCAAATATTACAAATGATTAACAATAGTTGTAATTGTTATTTACATATAGAATATTTCGCCTACACAATTTAAAAGCCGAAAATTATCTCAAACGGAATGATTTTTACAGTTTTATACATATGTTCTATTTTTTTTGACCAGCACGTGTATATATATATATATATATATATATATATATATATATATATATATATATATATATATATATATATATAGTCTAAAGAGCTTTGAACCATTTTAAATAAAGAATGAAATGCAGTTTAAATTCCCAGAGAAACTAACTAAATCTAAGATATCGCAGACTTAGCACTTGCATAAGCGACCTACCGTTGGAAAATTCGTAAATAAAAAAGGGAATTAAGTATCTAACAATGAAATAAAAACAGGGGACCTTAACTTGAGCGTGAAATATAAAAACGGGGTCATCAGCTGTTTACCATGTAACTGTTTCGTATATTTAAAACAGGACAGTTATAATATTCATGTGTCTCAAGTATATATATATATATATATATATATATATATATATATATATATATATATATATATATATGAGGAAGGAAGGATGAGAGTATGAAAATAGAAACACCAAGAGATATCTTTGATATATTCATCAACGTTTCGTCTTTATTGTAAGACTTCCTCAGGATGATAATTTAAAGAAAAATGTCATGCAAGTACATCAAAATATTGGGTTGACATGATGCGTTGATGAGGAAAAGTAGTAGCCGTGGCTACTAAGAGCGCTGGGCGAAGGTGCGGGCTGAGAGAAGTCAGTCAGTGGCAGAGAGTGACATTAATGTAGACGGCTGTGAGTGAAAAAGGGGAGTTGTGGGAGTGTTAGTGAATTTGTCTTAGGGTGGGCGAGAGGGGACGGGGTGCTGAGGTTTTTGTCGTGGTGAGGTGTAGCATGGATTTTGAGGGGCTGGGGAAAGAGGAGGGAAGGGGGGAAGCTCTGTCTTTGGTATGTAGGTAGTATCATAGTTTTAGATTCGAAGAAATGAAGATAATTGTAATTATTAAATTATCTTCCAACGAGATAACCTCTCGTATCAGGTTTATTTTCTACGGCGTCTCTTCTGATAATCTTCGTGCACCCTTCCATTTAAGACAACTATCACCTATTCTGACCGGAACGAATCTTTTCCCGAATATAGCTAGTTCTGCTCCACACTATGTAGAGTCGCAACTCTCGAAATCACCCAGGACTTTCGGAACAATCAGATACATGAAAATATATTCATAGATTGATTCCAATCGCCATAATTCTACTCTCTTTGATACCGTTTTGGCATCGGAATATATTTTCTGCTTCATGATTTTCAAAAATCGTTATTCTTCCGCACGAAATGCCCGAAAAGAAATTTCACTATGGAAGTTTATTCATTTCCAAATTTGTATTCAGAATTCGAAATCGTCGAGATGATGAGGGCAGATAACAGGACTGCGCTTTGAACTAATAAAATAAAAATATAAAAAATCGAATTGAATAATCGATTACTAAACTCTTATTTGAATTTGGTATGTCATTTTTACGGCAAATCAACACTATTTACAGGATTTGATGGCTAAATTTAATGTATATTGTACACGATTCTTTATATATAACTAGCGGAACCCGTCACCCGGCGTTGCACGGGAGAAAGTATTACCTATTGCATGGAGTCGAATAAAAAAGAAACGGGCTATTGTTTTTTCTCCCCCGTCTACCGAATGTTTTAAATTAAAAAAAAAAGTAAAAAGTGATATAGTAGAATGGGATCGAACGCTAAAACTGGCGATTATGAAACCTACCTTCTTACCGACTGCGCCACGGTTTCGGGTTAAAAAGTCATGTGAAAATAGGCCACTTAAACTATGCTTGATTAATTAATACCAGGCAAATAATAAATAAGAACCGATGTTTTGTGAAAATTAAGCTGTGTTTATTAGTTCCCGGTGTCGATGAGTGTAGTCACAGTACATAATTGTTAGGGAGAACAGTTTTTGCTACCACCTATATGGAGTTGGTTTTTGGAGAGTCGTGGATGGCGGGCCAAATGTAATATTTAGTGTTAGCTGGAAAAAAAGAATAACACATTTACTAAAACACGTTCGAGTGAATAAGTTTAATGTAATGGTGAGGTTAGTAGCCTGTGATGCATGTGGTTATTTTCCTATTCTCCGAAAAGGTACAGGGGAAAATCGTCTTTACTTTATATATTAGAGAAGAGAAGAGAAGAAGATTAATTAAACAACTTTCATGTTTTATTCAAAGCTGACGTGCAATTAGGAGTTCATACTTTTGCTATCAATATTAGTGTATAAATGGCCAGAAGGGAAAGGATTGGCTGTTAACTCGGCATGGGCGATTCCAAAGGACGCAACGTTATACAATCAGTTTATGTAGCAACCCCGGAATTCTTGAAAGTCTTTGAGAAAAAAGAAAAAGCTGAAAAAAATCAACAAAAGCTGATTGAAAGAAAGAAGGGAAAACATAAATTTGATAGACAGAAAAACGTAGTTCAAAAGCTAAAAAGGAAGATAAAAAGATACAAAGAAGAAGTAGAGAGAGAAGAGAAAAAGCAGATGAAGAAGAATGAAAGAAAAAAGAACGAAAATGTAGTTCAAAACGAAAATGGAAGAAGAAGGGGAAACAAGATATACAAGGAGAAGATACGAAGAAAAAGAAGAGAAGAAGTTGGGCAAAAGGAGGAAAAATTAAGAGAAGAAAAAAAAGAACAAGAAAAAAAGAAGAAAAAGAAAAGTAGGAAAATAATGGAAGAAGAAGAAGAACAAGTACAAGAAGAGGAAAATAAGAAAAAGAAGAAGTAAAAGAAGAAGAAGTAGAATAGACTAATAGGCCAAGAGGAAGAAGTAGAAGTAGAAAAAAACGGAGAAGGACGAAAAGGAGAACAAAAAGAAGCGACGAAAAAGGAGTAGAAGAGGAGGAAAAAAGTAAAAGGAGGGGGACAAGAATAAAGAGAAAAAAAGAAGAAGAAGAAGATTACAAATGAAGATGATGAAAAGCGGAAAAAGAAATAGCGAATAGGACGAAGCAGAATTAGAAGGTGAAGAAAAAGAATGAAAAAAGAATAATTTAAAAAGACGAAGCAGAAGGAAAATAGGCGGAAAAGACGAAAAAAAAGTAAGTAAAAAATATGAAGAAACTGTGCAATAAAAGGAATATACAAGAAGAAAAGGAAGATGAGAAATAAGAAAAGAAAGAATCAGGAACAAGCGAGAATAGAGAGAAAGGATCATGTGAAACTGCAGAAAGAAATACAGAATCACTTCTAATATTCTTGGAAGAAAAGAGTTGTTTTGATAACTACGATATAGAGATGGTTTGTGCTCTACAAAGAAAAATGTCCATTAAGAAAATAGATCTAGACAAAGTATCCATATTTCGAAGACACATAAAAGACTCAATGAAATCATTGAACGGGAATGATTTTGAAAATAATTAATACATTCAATAATCTTAATACAGTGATATACATGCAGTATCTCGTAACAATTTGTTTTACAAATATTTAGGCATCTAATGTCTATTTGCGTAGATCAATAGTCATTTGCCTTATAAATACATTTTGTTTACATATAGTTTTTTTAAATTATCCTCAGAGAATATTACTAAAGTTCGCGAAACTTATACTCATTTTCAATATCTTTTGACGAAAAAAGAACTTTTAAGGTCATCTAATAAATCCTACACTATGCCCAATCCTACGCTATGAACAGATCCAAAGTTCATAGCGCAGGAGTTTTAATATATAGAGAGGAGTCATAGAAGGCTATCAGAATGCAAGAAATAAAAATATGTCGGCATTGAGAAGAAGAACAAAATAAATTGTTTTTTTTAATATTTTGTTATAGCATATCTCACTTGTTTCGTCACAACTTCTAGACAGTGATCTAATATGTGTGACCGTGTTCCACAATATATTTCGAGGTAAGACCTCTTTATTCAAAAGCGGGTGTTTCAATTTTTCTCTATATGATTCTTATTTTGAAAATATGTAAGGGAGAAGAATATGATGAAGTGGCCATTTTGTAGGCCTTGTTTGCTAAGAAGAAAAAGGGGTTACAGTTGTTTGCTCGAATATAAATGTAAAAACGCAGTAGGTTGCATTTTATTTGTGGTGCATACGAATTGCAGACGTTGAACATGATAGATGCTCGACCAAAGGAGAAAGGGGGTGTATTTTGTTCGTAGATTGTCTCCATGATAATCCTCTGTTTTACCGTTATCTCCAGTTGATATCTAAAGTAGCATGTATTTGGGTGGTCCGGTTGTGACAGCTGAATAATTCTTTATTGTTCCTAGGCATGTTGGCTCAGATCAAAGTGTACTAGCTGTTCTCTTAACATCAGCGCCGGGGAAGTTTCATGTAATTATCTCCCTTGAAACTGATAGTTTAAAAGTGTTTTTAAAACGCTGCGGTATTTTCAAATAAAATCTCTTAAAAAAATTGTATTAATAATTATAATAATATTACGATCGAGGAAAATATTATAAATATATAATAAAATTTGACAATAACTTTTTTATTAATTTCCAAGTCAGAAACATAACAAATACATTAGGGCACAAATAAACAATAAATAATTTCGACGCCGAGACTTGAAATCGCATCCTTAACGTCATTGAGTAATTTGAACGAATGTGTCCGATACTCTACCACTGAACCACGATGACAAGTTAAAAATTTCACAATAACAATGATAAATGTATATTACAGAATATTAATTTATTAGAAACTTAAAAAGAACATAAATATGCAAATGTGCAAAAGCGAGTTTTGTTTGACGGAGTTTTGAGATTACTATATATACTGTATCATTATATTTAAGTAAGACTTAAAAGTTTTTATGTTAATATACTTAGGAAAGATTCGCATTTATTTATATTTAGATTAGATTGGAATATTAGATTGGCTAAATGCAGTATTCTCCATTAGTTTGCAATGTATTTATTAAGTTTAAAAAAGTGTGACAGACAGATGCTGAAACAAAGCATATAGAAGAAAGCACACAACAAAAGCAGGGTTTGTTTAATGGAGTTTAGAGATTACTATATATACTGTATCATTATATTTAAGTAAGACTTAAAAGTTTTTATGTTAATATACTTAGGAAAGATTCGCATTTATTCATATTTAGCTTAGATTAGATTGGACTATTAGATTGGCGAAATGCAGTATTCTCCATTATTTCGCAATGTATTTATTACGTTTAAAAAATTGTGACAGCAGGAAAGACGGACAGACAGACGGACGGACAGAATCCTTATTTATATACGATTGATGCATTAAACAATAAGAAGACGAATATATTAAATCTGGATTTGGACTAAAAGATTATGTTGATGGAGGGCAAACATAAATTATGCGGTATCATATGATGTAACAGACTATTTTGGGGTATCATATGATGTAACAGACTATTTTGGGGTATCATATGATGTAACACAGACTATTTTGGGGTGTGATCGAGGGTTGAAATGCAACTCTGTTTATAATGGTAGCTTCGTAATTTTGGAAAATGGCGTTTATCGCGTCGACTTTTAAAATTGTGACAAATATCCAATTTATGAAGGAAAGAATAGACAAAGTAAAGAAAAAGTAAATGAAAAAGAAAACAGAGACGGATAGACATCCGGAAAAAAACACTTGACACACATTCGAATGACTTTTTTTGTCCTTTTGTCGTGTTGAGAGTAAAAATAAGGAGAAAGAAGATAACAGTTAACGTTTAACGAACACACACGCACATAATCGAACCTGATAATTCATCATCCAAACTCCTCGGCCTAATATTCGCAGGAAACATGAATTGAAACAAATACATAGAAAAAATGGCCAAGGCAACTGCAAAGAAGGTTGACTGCCTCTATCGCTCTAGGAAACTACTCACACCTTTCAGCATCCTGTATCTTTACTAAGCCAACATTCGCCCATGCATTGAGTATTATTGACAGATCTGGCCATGTACATCTACCACTAGTCTCTCCCTCTTAGACAGGGTCCAAAAAAGAGTCTCTAATCTAATAGGTCCCGCACTGTTTACTAAGCCTCAACCCCTGTCTCATCATCGCAATGTTGCATCCGTGTGCTTGTTTTACAAGTACTTTAATAGAATTTGCTCTGACGAACTCATATCACTTGTGTCCCCTCGGCGTAAATATCCCGACTAACCCGACAATCATCAAAATCCCACCCCTTCATTGTAGAGGTCTCTAGATGCCGGAAAGCTTTTTACTCTAATAGTTTCTTCTCTCGTACTGCTAGACTTTGGAATTCTCTCACTGTTCCCTGCTTTCCTAACTGTACGTACATGTAGAAATTTAAATGTAATGCGAACAGTCATCTCGCTGATCAACTCCCTACATAGTGCCCCTGTAGGCATGGCCCCTAATAGTAGCCCCTTACCCCCCAGTGGCAATGTGTCTTGTTTGGGGCGAATGGGAGTAAAAAAAAAGGTAACAGGAAAACGCGTTGTATTTCTACGCGGTTCACCTTCGGACTTTTATTAGTTCTTTTCATTCTTTGTTCGCAACTGAAAACAATGAAGAGAGAGCTTGTTTTTGTTGTTCTATGCTCGTTCAAATATTCTTAAAACATTTTTTATTAAATGCTTTTGTGAAAAGTGTGAGAATAAAGAGGAACACTTACCAGCTGAAAAGAGAATGCGACGCTTCGCATATCGTGACTACTTATCTGCTTAAGTAAAAAAAAAGGCTTTTTATCACAACTGTAGACTTTTATAGTTGGGTCTGATCTGCGTATGTGAAGAACTAATTATCATATGTGGAGACCAACTGAGACAAACGTAATAACTGGTGAAAGGCAGTGAGTAGATGTTCATAGAGCAGAGATAAAGTATTAGTGGTGCTGGGAATCTGTAAGAAAGTTGCATTGCCTTTGTAAGCTTGTTTTCTAGACTACAAGCTATTTCGGCGTGAAATGGGCAGCCGTTTCGACTTATAGATAATTTCTGAGTCAGATGGGACTGGAGCAGTCGTTGAATGGATTGAGACTACAAGTATATATAAAGAGGGGGCGACACAGTTTTGGTGAAGAAGAAAAGGAAAAGAGAGGGAAGGGTAGTGCACAGGGTGTGGGTTTCTCTTTTGTTGTTTCTATTTTTGTTTTGTAACATGAGATCAACTGATGACTGCTTCGTTGAATGGCGGGAGAAAGAGCGTATGCATTTTTGTGTATAAAAAAGAGAGAGTATGTTTTTGTTATGGATTCTGAGGGTGAAAACATAATTGTATTGATTTTCTCTCCAAGATTTATGTGTAAAAAAGAGAAAAAGAAGCAAATGAAAGACAATTACTGGATCTGAGCAGAAAGAAAAGAAAAAAAGAACTAGTGTCTTGTAAATTTAGTTTGAAGCTACTTTTTAAAAGAAAACTAAAAAGAAAATTTTGTTGAGTAATCTTGTCGGGCTAGTTCGTTTTCTGTTCTATTTGCAGATGAGAGAAATAGAGAAAGAGAGAGAGAAGAGATAGAAAGAGAGAAAGAGAGAGAGAAAGAGAGAAAGAGAGAGAGAACCATTTATGGAAATATTAATAAAACATGTTTAATCAGATAAACACGTGTCAGCCAATTGATTGAAAAATAAACAAAAAAAAGACGATTTTGAATCGTTAGATCTGAAGAAATAAGGTTGTTAAAGTTGAACCGGTTTTCGTAGCTTGATGCGCACTGATGTGGGCATTAGAGACGACCTACCATAGTTAGGTCATGCACGAATATAAAAGTGGATTACGTTAAGATATATATATATATATATATATATATATATATATATATATATTATGTAATTGTTTTTTATGTGATTGCAGCGTTTGTTATTCGCATAGTTTTTCAAAATAGCCTCATCGGTTGGGCGTCAGGATTTAAAGTCAAAGGTGACCTTTATTCCAGGGTTCGAATCGTGCGACCAGTTTGAATAGTTATCTCTACACTGATGATTCCGAAAGAATGAAACGTATACGTCTGTAGATAATTAAATATTTGTTATTGGCGCATTAATATGTATCACTTAGGAAATGAGCAACTAATTAATAATGCAACAGGTAATAAATTCTGCAATCACCTAATAAGTTTTTCGGGGCACATTCCATAGAAGTACTTGTAAAATTAGCAAATGAATGCAACACTGCAGCGATGCCACAGTGGATGGAGCTGTGCACATAGAACAGGACCTATTTGGTTAGAAGTTATTTTTTGCACTTTCTGAAGGCGAGAGAGTCTAGTGGTTGGTACACCATCACAGATTTGGTAACAATACAGCGTACACTGGTGGCTTTATAGAGATATATGATACTGGCAGGTGAGAGAACTTTCTTCAATGGTGAAATAATTGGAGTTCCAGGTTGATGGGAGCTCCTTGGAAGACGGATAGTGAAAAAGCACGTGATGACGGCTCCAGGTTAATGTAAGTTTCTTGGAGTAAGGATAGAAAAAATGCATGTGAGGCCGGCTCCGGACATAAATTAATAAAACCATCGGTTTGGGAGCAAGAAGGTTTGTTTCGAGGATGCATATTAAAAAACAGAAGAGTGTCGAAACTTCGGGTACGTATGATAGAATGTAGTAGAGATATCTAACAGAAAATCAGGTGGCTGACCGAAAAGTAAAATATAGGGTCCAAACTTTTTAGGGGGTCGGGCCACATTTTTTTTTAACGTAAAATATTTCTCAGGGTTGGGGGAGAGTAAAACAAATTAGGGGGTGGGGCTGGAGAGATTGGGTGGATCGGGGAAATTTTTGGGGGATGGGGGCCAAACTTTTTAGGGGGTTGGGCTAAATATTTTTTTTTTAACTTAAAATATTTCTCCGGGTTGGTGGAGTTAGGGTTTTATGATTTTGCCCGCTTTAAAGATATAGAATTAAACGAGCCACAAAATGGAAAAAGAAGTGAACGAAAGAATAAGAATGTTTGGATGAGAGACGAACGTGGAAAATACCTTTCATCCAAATATTTTTAGAAAATGGTAGTAGAGGTGTGTTAGATAGCGAAGACTGTGTTTTGATGCAATTGTTTGAGTGACACCTTAAAGGTCAGAGGTGATCTCAAATCAGATGTCGATGAAAACATATGACTTCCAGCCTGGCTGACAATATAAGCAAGCCGAAGTTAACGTTCACGTAGGCGCCTTCGTGTACAATGTATCTAGGTGTAACGAGACAAGCGATCTATCTATCGATCGATCTGTATGTCTTTCACTCTTTCTCACGCGTACAAAGTGTATTGTCGCTCTGATGTTTTATCTAACTATCCTTCTCTTATTAAATAAACCTTTATTATAAACTAACACCAGCGACCGAGTGTGTTTTTTTTTGTCTACGGACGATCAAGAATCTGGGTTCACAACGACGACGACGACGACACGGGCGTTATATTCCCACTTACCACTAAAGCATTTATACACACATCGATAAGTGTAAATATAACACCTGTGTCGTCGTTTACTTTTTCTTCTTCTTCTTAAATCTTATTCTTTTTACTTTTCTTCTTTTTTTCTTTCATCTTTCTTCTTCTATTTTTCTTCTTATTTTTCTGTGCCTTCTTTTCTTCTCCTCCTCCTCATCTTACATGTGTGTTTACCTTTTTACTCTACTTCTGACATCTTTCTTCTTCATTTTTACTTTTTTATTTCTTCTTCTTTTTCTTCTTTATCTCTTCTCCCTCTTAAATCTTTTTATTTTTACATTTTTTTCACTTTTTTCATATTTCTTCTTCTTCTTTTCTTCTTCTTCTTTTTCTTCTTTATTTGTTCTTATTCTTTATTTCTTTTTCTTCTTTATCTCCCCCCTCTCTCTCTTAAATCTTCTTATCTTTACATTTTTCCACTACTTTCATCTTTCTTCTTCTTTTCTTCTTCTTCTTCCTTATTTTTTCTTCTTTCTTTCTTTTTTTCTTCTTCTTCTTCTTTTTTGTTTTTTTCTCCTCTCCCTCTTAAATCTTCTTACTCTGACCTTTTTTCATTTCTTTCATCTTTCTTCTTCTTCTTTTTTTCCTCTTCTTCCTTATTTTTTCTTCTTTCTTTTTCTTCGTCTTCTGATTATTTTTCTTCTTCTTTTTCTTCTTTTTCTCCTCTACCCCTTAAATCTTCTTACTCTTACCCTTTTTCTCTTCTTTCATCTTTCTTCATCCTGTTCGTCTCTCTCCAGTATTCTTCTTCTTCTTTATTCTCTTCACCTCCCTTTCTTTTTCTCTTAATTCTTCTCTTTCTCGTTTTACCTTATAAATGCTTGAGATGTTGTATTATTGGCTGTCTCCTTTTGTTTTATTAACGCAATTCATCCCCACGCGCCTGCGTTTATTAAACTCGCGATTCGTGCATCGCCGGCGGCATTTCACTCTCCTCGCCTCCGGTCGGCTTCCTTTCTGAACGACTTTCGGCAAAGCGCTTATTTGGTAAAATGCGAAAAGGCGATGACAGCTTAGCTCTCGTTTTTACTTGACATTTACCATCGAGTCGCTTTTCCCGGATTGTTCGATGAACAAAACTCATTTAACATGTTCAGCAATATAAACAACCTTCTAACGCATTTCATATTCGTACGTACGTTATCACTTTTCACATGCATTTAAAAATTAGATTTTAGGGGGTACACGTGCAGTAAGTTCATCAGAGCACATTCCGTGGAAGTATTTGTTAAATAAGCACATGGATGCAACACAGTGGCGATGCGACAGGGGCTGGAGCTTGGCAGTCAGTGTGGGGAGTATTAGGTTATAAATTCTTTAATGCACCCTGTCCAAATGGGAGATGCCAGTGGTTGGTGCACCAGCCCAAATGTAGCAACAATACTCAATACATGTTGAATAGTGGCTTCATAGCGATATGGGATACTGGCACTGGCGTAGCTAGGGGGGGGGGCGAGGGGGGCGGGCCGCCCCGGGCGGCACACCTGAGGGGGCGGCATTTTGAGAGGGTAAAAATAGAAAGTAGAGAAAAAAATTTAAAAAAACAAAAGTTAACAAAAAATATGAAATTTTATACTATAATTTTATATAATAATAAATTTAAATGAGAACATTTGAAAACCTGAAAATGTTATGAAATGATAAAATCATTTTTATTTACTTTTTTGTCGTTGTTGTTAAAGTCCGAATTTTCGCCAAATAACATGGATGTATCAAGGAGAGAATAGTCCGATGTAGTTTTCTTTTCTTTGTCTTCATAATGTTATTATTAAGAGGGCGAGCCCTCCGAAGAGAAAAAACGTCTTGTATCGGTGCTTTTTTAAATCCGTGTGTGTAATCGCTCGGTTTTCAGAAATTTGTTGTTGTTAATAACGTTTCAACTCTTTTAAAAATAGTTTTAATATATTTTAAACAAATGTATTTATGAATGGCAAATAAGGCTATAAATTTATTTTTTGTGAGAGAAATGCCGGGGGGGGGCGGCAAATTTTACTACCGCCCCGGGCAGCAAAAGGTCTAGCTACGCCACTGGATACTGGATAGTGGTGGGAATATTTCTAGCCCGGAAAAGGGAGCTTACCTTATTTGTGGGAGAATTGGTAGCATCTTCTGTGTACTTATTCGACTTCATATTGCCTGAGAATGTCAGGCCGATGAGTTGAAACGTTCGACGTCTTCTGAACATTATTCGTTTTCTTCTTCCTGGTGTTTCTCTTTCATCACTTTAATTCACACAAAATTCTTATACGTTTTATGTTTTTATTACACATTTGTTTTTTTTATTTGTTGCTGTTGTTCTTTTTCATAATCTTTTTTACTTTATTTTTCACATCTTAATTATTGTTCTATTTCTTTTCTTCTCTATCCTCTTCTTTTTCTTTTTCTTTTTTTCTCCCCCCCCCCCTCATTAATCACTAGTTTTTCTTTTTTGCTTTGTTCTTGTTGATGTTGTTTTTGTTGTATTTCTTCTTCTTCTTCTTCTTCTTCTTCTTCTTCTTCTTCTTCTTCTTCTTCTTCTTCTTCTTCTTCTTCAAATGATTATTATTATTAGTATTATTATTATTATTATTATTATTGGTATTATTATTATTAGTATTATTATTATTATTATTATTGGTATTATTATTATTATTAGTAGTAGTAGTAGTAGTAGTAGTTATCAGTACTCACTAGGAGTTCTCACAAAGGTAATCATTGGTGATTGCTCACTGATAATAACCGATGATGTTCCCTGGGGTTTGAGTAACAACAAGCTTTCCAATATTTCCAATACTCTCCACCTTTCTCAATAACTATTGCAAATGACTTTGCGTTATCGATACAGCCACCTACCATTGATTCCTCGTTGGCAACAGCCATTGGTATTGGTGTTTTCCTCAAGGTCGCAGTGTTCTCTGCATTCTTCCAGTGGTGCTCTTGTTAGTGCTCTCCTTCCTCGGTCTTTCCATTTTCCTTGTCCCCTTACGACCATTTGGTGTGGCGCCATCCGATGCCGACACCTTTTTGGGAGAGAGGAGGGGGTAACATTTTTGCGGTTTCAGTAGTTCTCTTGGTTTCACGTGTTGTGTTCTTTTTGGTTATGTTTGGTTTTATTTCTATAGCAACTTCCATGTGACTGGTTGGTGTTTTCACTTCATGTGGGTTGCTGTCCGCATTCGAGGATTTTACTTAAGATTTCTTCTAACTTCCTTATCGGCGTCCGTTGAATCGTCTCAGCCTTCCCTCTGAATCTAATTTCTCCCATCCGTTTTTCAAAGTTTTTCAGGATTGTTCCTAGTGCTCATACGATTATTGGTGTTATCTTGACTTCTTCATGCTCCATATTCCTTTCAGATCTCCAGCAAGTTCTGTGTATTCGCTTCGCTTTGCTGTCTCCTTGATATTCACCACGTGAGCTGTTAAAACGGCTTCATCTACGATTTAGCAAGATTTTTCTTTTTTGTTAACTATTATTATTATTATTATTATTATTATTATTATCATTATTATTATCATTATTATTACTATTATTATTTCACAGTAGTCTCAACATTTCGATGCTTTTAGTTGGAATTTTCTTTGTTTGAACACCAAGTAAATTCCCTTCACCTTAGACATTTAAGCTATACTATAACACTTTCGCTGTTCCGAACAGACAAGCCTTTTGCAGAATTGGAAGAGAAATTGACTTGTCAATCTGTTTAAGCGATTTATGGTGGGTTTTCGTAACGGTATCAAGCATTTTAATTACAATAAGAATACAATTGACTTCTTTACATTTTCGATAGACTAACTAATTCCCATTTTAGGTCTTGATTTTTTTTCGTGTTCTTTCTCCTGCACTCTCGTATCGATGGGGCAGGCTATATAAATGATTAAGCAAGTTCTCTTGTTTTTTTTAGAAAGATTAAGTCGGGGTTTGAATGTTCAAGAACCTTATAAGTTTGTATGCGCATGCCCCAAATAAATTTACCATTGTCGTTCTCCTGTATCACTTCTGGCTTATGGCCATACAATTTCTCATTGTGGTCCAATTCATAAAGTTTGCATGTATTCTAGTGTAGAACCTGAGCGACTTTGTCGTGTCTCCATTTTTTATATTGATGTTGTACTATCATAGGGCATTCAGATACAATATGATATAAGGTTTCTTCCCTTTCATTCGACAATCAGCATATCGGTAGTTCTACAGTTTTGTCAATGTAATGTTTGATTGACTTAGTGCGAGTCGCTTGTTTTTCGGCTGCCATTAACGTGCTATCAATAAATCTTTTAAGATAACCTCTGACCAAGCAATTCCAGCTGTCATTATCTCGAAATACAGTATTCTTAAAGAATACACTGTGTAGTTTCTTTCCAAATAAATTTAACCTTCTCTCTTGTAACCTTTGATTCTTTTTCATCCCAGTCCTTAGTATTTCGTATCTTTTAACTTCACGAAAAAGAATTTAATTACTTCAAGAAAGATATTATATAGACAACCATCTTTTATATTCACAACATCTTCAACACTAAGTAGACCTCAACCACTGCCCTTTCTAGGTAGATACAATCGATCTGCATCTCCTTTCTTTGCAAAAGTTCCATAAATTGTAAGCATTTGCCGTGTTTTGGTATCCAAACATTTTAATTCATCTACATTTCAGTCAAGTATACCGGCAGTATATCGAATGATAGCTACTGCTCTGGCATTGATAGCATAGATAGTATTTCGACTTTAAAAAAAAACAAACTTTTAAAAATAATTTTTCATCATCATCATCATCATCATCATCATCATCATCATCATCATCATCATCATCATCATCATCATTATTAATAACTAAATTCCCCGACTCTTGTCAAATAATTTTCTTTATTTCTTTATTCCCTCTTTTTTCCACTTTTTTCTTCCTTATTCTTCTACCCCATTCATTTTTCTTTTCTTAACTTCTTTTTCCGCGTTATTATTACTTTCCACTTCTTCTTTTTCTTCTTCTTTTTCTTCATCTCAAATACTTGCTTTGTTTCTTACTTCCTCCATTTTGCCCTTTTTTCTTCCTTTTTTAATTGGCCCTTTTCTATTTTCTTCTTCTTTTAACTACCTGTGTTTCCTTTTTATTCCACTACCTTTTTTCTTCCTCTTTTACTTTATTTATTTTTATTATTTTTGTTAATTAATGTTTTTTTCGCCTTATTATTTTTTTAACTACCTTTTAGTTTTTCATCTTCTCCTCAAATAGTTTTTTGTTTCTTTCTTTCCCGTCTTTTTATTCTTTATTTTAAAAACTCGATTATTCTTCTTCTTCTTCTTCTTCTTTTCCTTCTTCTTCTTCTTCTTCTTCTCCTTCTTCTTCTTCTTCTTCTTCTTCTTCTTCTTCTTCTTCTTCTTCTTCTTCTTATTCTTTCTTCTTCTTCTTCTTCTTCTTCTTCTTTTTTCCTTCTTTTTCCTTCTTTTTCTTCTTTTTTTTTTCTTCTTCTTCTTCTTCTTCTTCTTTTTCTTCTTCTTCTTTTTCTTCTTCTTCTCTTTCTTCCTTTTCTTTGTTTTATCTTAACCATTTTTGTTTGTTAATTGGCATCAAACTCTATGTACACGTCCAGTTCTCATAAAAGAAAATCCTTCCGAACAACAACGTCGTCGAAAACCGATTCTGTTGCCTGGAAACGCACCGGTCGTCAGTCTCATCTGCATTTTTCCCGCCAACAGAAAAATCAGGCTCCATCTAGATTTGCATTTCTTAGATGTTACTTTTTTGTTTTCGTACTCATTTGTTTTGGTCCTAAATATTTTTCCATGGCTTCAATTTTGAGAAGAGAGAAAAACTAAAATGAAATTAAAACAAAACACATTCGTTACATTCACATCCCAGGGACAAGAAGCAGCCAATCAGTATGTCGATCTGAAGAATTTATAACAGATACAACTAATTAATTTATCCGTCATATTTCTATAATATAAAACTAATAGATGACGTAGTTGTTATTAAATATTTATCAACCATGTTGGTTGTTATAATCAACCATGTTGATCTGTGTTTGCTATTTAGATGTTAACTTACTTCCAATTTGGAACAATAGTACGCACCTCAGCTACTCAGTTGGCTAAGATCAAAGTGTAGTATCTGTTCCGATGGATACTGCACCCCATAGACTGGTAGTGTCTTGGCCTTCGGTGCTTGATTTACGCCGGTCTATGGGTCTGTCCTGTGCAGTTCTAGGAGGTCCACCCTCCCAGACTTCGCCTCCCCTCTTTGAGGAGGAGTAAGTTTATTGCTTACTGCCTGAGGCGCCCCTACCGGGGAATGCCGATGGGGCTTCCCAGGCAATTTTTAAACCCCACTTTCCCGACCCGACCTTGGGTCACATCTTACTTGTGGGAATAAGATAAAAACTGGCCTTGTCCTAACTCCTGAAGAGGAGTAAATCAATACTCAGTCAAACATGACTTTTCAAAATTAGTTAATGTAATCTAAAAGAGAGGTTTTTAATTTATCTCCGGAGCCTTGTCCTTTATGTGTGTGTATGTGTGTTTAAGTAAATGTATATGTTCTTGTTTATGTATGCATATGCGTCTATGCATATGTATGTGTTCGTATATATGTTTTGGTCTACACACACACGCACCGACATTCATGTTCATATGTATATATATATATATATATATATATATATATATGAGCTCTGTATGCTGTATGTTTGCGTGTGTTGTGTTATAGTTTGTTCAATGCCGGTGTGAATTTAGTTATCATTTTGTTTTCTTTGTATAAAAAGGTAAACATTATCTTGATTCTGATAGATCGGCATGATCTTGAATCTACCTCTGCTGCATGTGTGAATATATTGTGAAACAAATACATTTCTGTTTTTTTGGAATGTTTATGTTACTTCTATGTAGAGCGACTCTATTATAAAATGTTTTGGTTTCGCCTATATAGGATGTGTTGCATGCATCTTTTTTGTTGCATTTGGTGACTCCCTGTGTTATGTATTCGTTAAGTTTGGATGAACTTAAAAGGTGTTATACGTTATATATATATATATATATATATATATATATATATATATATATATATATATATATATATGTGTGTGTGTGTGTGTGTCTGTGAATTAAAAAAGAAAAGCGGAAGACCTAAAACTCAACTTTCGCCCAGCTTTGAATGGGCTTCATCAAGTGCAAAAAGCTAAAAGTGGCATATATATATATATATATATATAGAGAGAGAGAGAGAGAGAGAGACAGACAGACATACAGACATACATACAGACAGACAGACAGACAGAGACAGATTGTACCAAGATGAAAGAATTTAAATGTAATGTGAACAAACATCTCGCTGCACAACTCCCCACTTAAGATTTATTTCATTTATGTTGCTCTTAATTTACAGTCCCTGTGACAATGTGCCTTTTTGAGTATGATTATCAGTAAAAAAAAGACAGACAGAGATTGAGGAAAAAAGTATGTTTATTTTTCTTATTAGAAAACGCCTGGCTACTTCGTTTCCATCCTAGACTACAAAATATGCAGGGAATAACTTCACATCTTATCGAGGTATTTGTCAAAGGATCTATTCTTGTGTGAGGTTGTTTGGTGGAGAATGTACTTTTTTTCGGACATTTTGTTGTTTTGGGGTGGTACATCGGATAGATATTATTTGAACAAATGTTATGTTGTATTGTATGACAAAACAGAAGTGTTACACCGGCCGTTCTTACACAGGAGAAACTGCAGCGGTTGTCACTATAAATAGTGCGAGTCAACAGAGACACAGAGAAGACAAAGCACAGTCTTGTAACTGTCTAGCCAAGTGCTAGTCAAGTTTCTTACTTTGTTAATACACTTGTTAAACCAACCCTCGACTTGACTTCCTTTATTTATTATTTAATGTTGGACAACTTCACAACAATAAGCATCGAATTGAAACAGCTGTAAAAAACCCTTTGGAATGTCAGGTGTATAGGTAGACAAACCTTGGACAGACAGAAATTGTCACAGGCACAAAACACATAGTTGCTTCTTAGTCGTGTTTTCTTAGTCCAACGCATTCATGTTTATGACATTCATGTTGATTTAAAAAAATACTCCTTAAAACGTCTCTTTTACTTCTGACTCCGACTTTTATTGTTTTCTATTTATCCATATAACAGTTCTTAAGTGAGCTTGTTGTCTTCCATCCATAATAGCCTATCTGTCTACGTACGAGACACACCGGCTCACTCTAATATGGTAGTGTCTTTTGTGAGAGATTGCTAGCTTACATTTAAGAAAATATCAATATGTTTTATTGTATAAAGGGGAGATGGGGGACGATAAACCACATCATGTTAGATTACTTCCCCTTCTAAAAAGTCACATCCAAATAAAATACATGAGTTGTTAGCAATGCAATCACAAATCATAACAGCACTATTAATTTCTACCATGTGTCGGCCATTCTCTTCATGAGCGGACCACGAACAGCACGAAGAAACGAATAAATCATCAAATTTGAAGAAAGGACGCTTTCTTGAGATGTTAGTCAGGGGCGTAGGGCATTCCGAGCTGTGGATATTTAGGCCCCTCTAGGTTATTGTGTATCTTCAGTCATTCTCTGCCTGTGCTGTTCGCTCCGAGACTTCCAACCGACTGCCTACACCTCTTTAAACCCCTCGTTTAGCCGTGTGATGTCACATCCGCTTCTGGCACATATAAGGTCAAGCTAACATACGAGTACATTATGCTTGCCCCGACTGAACCCTACTCTCTGTTATCCTAAAGTAAAAACATTATACTAGCACAATATTTAAATATCATAATTGAATGCAGGAAAGAAAATACAAAACAGACATAAATTGGTGAAGAAAACGACTACATTTTAAGTATGTTGCAGTCATAAAATGGCGTCAATATTGCAAAATGAAAGAATAAATAACGACTGAAGTTAATAGGGGACATTAAGAAAACAACAATGATACTAATAATTGTAGGGGCAGTAGGAACAGTCTGAGAAGACCTGGAAATACGACTAGAAAATATTGAAACGAAAAGGAAGATTGACATTATACACAGCACAGCACTACTGAAAACAGTTTAATTATTAAGAAAAATCGTCGAGTGCTGAAACCACCCCACATAACCAGATAACGCCGACCAAACAAAAATCTTCATATAAATAATCAAACACAAGTAAATATGGCTGGAAACATAGAAGGGACCTTACATGGAACATGGTCATCTGAAACGACAAAAGTAGATAAAAAAATCACAGAATTTGACCTCCCTAAAAATGCGTTGGCAACGGCATCAGTAAGGGGTTGTCTGGCGCTAATCATCGAGCACAGGAATCCACAAACACAGCAAAAACAACATAGAATATTGCACGAATCCAAGGTAACTGAAACTGCGAGAAATCCCATAATCCGACCCTAACCCTCCGCTAAACCACACACGAACGTGCGATAGCACCACTATCGGCTGGTACCACACGAAATGGTCACGAAGGGTAAAGGGGACCGAAAAATCGACTAGGAGTGCACCGACTAGGATCCACTTGGATAATTCGAAAAATAATAGAATCTTCCATAGAAAGGCCAACAGTCGTGTTCAACGAGAAATCAATGGTAAACCGCTGTTGCGATAACACAAAATCCTTTTCAACGGCTATCTAAAGAATTTGAAGATACATATTGTACCTCAGAGTTCAGAGTAATTACTGGTTAATAATGATTTGCGTGGGATCTAGTAAGGAAATAATAATAATAATAATAATAATAATAATAATAATAATAATAATAATAATAATAATAATAATAATAATAATAATAATAATAATAATAATTTGTCAGATTAAAGTTGCAAGAGAAATAAAACAAAAGCATAGACGAAATTGAAACTGCCAGAAATTTCATAAGCTGTCGGTCAATGGTGTCTAGGGAGAAGGGGTCATATAAAAATGAAAACCGGAAGACCTTGGAATACAATTTTCCAAAGACTGAGGATCTTCGCTGTAGACTAATTACCTATCAATCATTCGTCTTGATCAATGTTAGCCACCGCAATTGTTCTTCCTTGATTGCTTGGCACAGCTGGATATTATAGAGATTGCTTTGATCGAACAAAAAAGAGATTGAATGAAAACAGAAAAATACGGAATTGATTGAACTTCCTTGTCTTCATTGACCAATCGTTTCCCCCTCAGAAATCAACCTGCCTTTCGCAATACGCTCACTAAAATTCTAATCTGCTGGAAATAAAAAAGAGGATAACATCCTGTCAAATAAAGGGAATTCCTTTTCAACAACACCCCAACGCTCACTGACAAATCTCAAACTTCAACGGTCTTTGGGCTGTCCAGATTTCGACCAACTCTCTGTCCCCAATCCGCCTTTCTTAAAATTAGTTGCTCTCCACATGTGCAAATTAATTTCACCTATGAAATATCTGCAACTACGAAAACAAGTTTTTTGTCCACTAAAAATCGGTTGCTCGACACGCGAAACATCTCACATAGTTCGAAACGAGTTAGCTTTCGTTTTCGTTTCTTGTTTTCAGTATGTGGCATTTCATTTAATTTTTAAATTACACATTTCCAGTTGGGGAACAAACAATACATCTGAACCGGCCTGAATTTATTGCAAAGGTTTTACGGTTGGACTAGTCCATATGCTGCTTGGGTTAAATCTATACAGTCCATCTCTTATTTAACAACCAACATTTTGCGTTTGTGATAACGATGCAATCGATCCAGTTCACTTGATTTTTAAACGAGGTATTACAAGATTCTCTTCTGGTGTCAATAAAGTTATACATTCGAATACATCATCACTGATTTGAAGTACGATGCGTCTAAAAAAGGCATATTCTGCTGATGTCAACACAATGCATCCGTACAACCCATATTTTTCCGATGTGAAAACAATGCATCTGAACAACCCATATTCTGCTTATGCGACAACGGTGCATACGATCAACCCATATTTTTCTGATGAGAAAGTGATCTATCCGAACAACCCATATTCTGCTGATGAGAAAGTGATGTATCCGAACAACCCATATTCTGCTGATGTGAAAGTTATGTATCCGAACAACCCATATTCTGCTGATGAGAATGTGATGTATCCGAACAACCCATATTCTGCTGATGTGAAAGTGATGTATCCGAACAACCCATATTCTGCTGATGAGAAAGTGATGTATACGAACAACCCACATTCGGCTGATGAGAAAGTGATGTATCCGAACAATCCATATTCTGCTGATGAGAAAGTGATGTATCCGAACAACCCACATTCGGCTGATGAGAAAATGATGTATCAGAACAACCCATATTCGGCTGATGAGAAAATGATGTACTCGAACAACCCATATTCTGCTGATGTGAAAGTGATGTATTCGAACAACCCATATTCTGCTGATGTCAACAATATGCATTCGAACAACCCACATTTTTCGAGGTTAAAACGATGCATCTGAACCACCCATATTATGCTGATGCGATAAGATGCATATGAACAGCTATTTTTTTTCTGATATGAAAGCGATGAATCCGAATAACCCATATTTTTCTGATATGAAAGCGACGTATCCGAACAACCCATATTCTTCTGATGTAAAAAGCGATGCATCCGAACAAGATACCTACTGCTATTGTGAAAGCGAAGTATTCGAATAACTTATATTCTTCTGATGTGAAAGAGATGCGCTCGAACAACCTTTCTCGTTCTGATGAAAAAGCGATGTATTTGAAAAACAAAAGAGTTCGAATGCAAAACGCGATAAACGCCATTTTTTTTAATTACAAAGCTATCACTACAAAAACTATTGCATTATAAGACTCGACATCACACAATTTTGTTTTTCATAATATAATACTGGCATAATTTATTTTTGCGTTCAATTAAAATAATCTTTTTTTCGAAGTCTGTATTTAAATGATTCGCCCTTTTATTATTTAATGTCTGAATTTCAACTGATTGGATTTATCGCGTTTTGCATTTGAACTACTTCAAATATACTGTTGATGTGAAACCGTAACATCCGAACAACCAACATTCCTTTTATGTGATAGTGATACGGCCGAACATCACACCTTCTGCTGATGTAAAAGCTATGCGTCAGTTCAACCTCTGTTTATTTGAAAGCTACATGTCAAAGTCCGTCTTGTACTGATATGAAAGCCATGCGTCCGAACTAGCAACAAGCTTCATGGCGTAAAAGCGATACGTCAGAATCTGCCACGCTCTGCTGATGTAAAAACGATACGACTGAAACCTCTAAACCAGCCGATCTATCTGTAACATAGTTTTAATGACCAAGCGTTGTCTCGGATGTTATCTCGTAGTCTTGTATCTTAGAGAAGCAGTGAGTCGTCTTTTACGTACTTAGAAATGGGTGATCGGATGTTGTCGCGGCTGCAGTCGTTTTCGTTCATCCATGCATGGTCGTAAACACGAGTCGTCCACATCTGCCAGTCCCAGTATTAAATCAGGACGCCATCTTTAAACAAGAACGTACGCTCTTAGACTTGCGACAAAATCTTATCAAGAAGGCACCACACACGCTTTATGGTTCACAGATTTATCGATGTTATATTTCTCTGGACTGGTTCTCCTAAAAGCGTATTTGTTTATCGGCCGACATAAAGAAGACTCCCAATCACTTTGCTGATTAAGTACGACGATGGATCTGGGAAAATGAAGCGTGTCTTCCAACCGTTGAGATATCAACTGAAAGTAAACTTTCCATACCGGACAAGATCCAGTAGAAAGAAAACAGCGAGTCAAAACGAAAAAGACTTCATTGCTCTTTGTTCAGTTACATCACTTTTTATTACTCCCAGCTGGCTTCTCGGGGAGAAAGAAATCGATATGAGATCCTATAAACACGTCTGCGTAAGGCACTCGCTACTGGAAAAGTGTCCGGCTGTTCTCTCTTCATTTATGGACATGATGTCTTCACGAGCTCTTGTCTTCCGAATTATACAAAATTTTATGTGAAATCGATATATGCAAACAAGTCACCTTCTGCCGTGTAAATGTCAAAAAGTTCAAACCAGGTTGCCGTCTCCTGGCGTGAAAACAAAACCCCAAAAGAAAGTGGCAGAAACCACTTGCTTACTGGTTGATAACACGTTTTATACGCCTTCTATTGTTTTAAAGCAATACGTTCGGAAAGGAATTGATCCGAACGTTAACACTCGTATTCTGTTCAATATCACCAGCCACTGGCTGCGTATGGAAAAAGCAATGATCTAGCATATACTATGATTAAGCATGTTTCGTCGTTCAGTCTGTCTGTCAGCAAAGTATAGGCTTCAAAACTACTCGACGAATTGTACAAAAGTTAACTTGAAATTTTCTTCACATGCGGAATATGACATAGGGGTGTAAACATATTTATAGTACTACTGCTAATAATCAAAAACAATAAACACTTATAGGTTCCAAATTTATTGGATAGAATAGAACACAATTTAGAATGTATGTTCCGAGTGCATCATACAGGATCAAAATTATATTACTACAACTATATTTACAATTCTCACTACTATGACTACTACTACTACTAACAATAGTAATATACACTGAGAATCTCCAACTTTATAATGGCTATCTCTTGAGATGGGGGCGGTAAAACAATAATATTAACAATCATAAACAATTATAGGCTAAAATCATTCGGATTTCTTTAGATGAGAATTGATAATTGATTCGGGGGTGGAGAAAAATACAACTGAAATAACACCCGTCCTCTTTATACACAGTCATTTACGATTAACAAAGTTTAACATTGCTACAAAAAAAGGTTTCTTCGTTAAGTTGCAACGAGTTTCGGCGTTTTTTACAAGTAATAGTATTTCTTTCCCTGTTACAATGGACGCACTGGATACGTCATTTAAGTTCAAATAGAAAATATGACAACATAGAACCATTGAGAACAATGTGAATCTACGCTTTTTTACTTTACTGTTAATTATAGAAAAATGACTCCGTTTTTCAATATTCATTTCCAGTTCACAGAGTAAATAAAATACTTTTTATTCAACGGTATAATTTCTTCGTTAGATTAACGAAAACAATTTCCCGTCCACGGTGTAAATACAATAGTTGTGCTTAATTAGGGAGTGTTTTACGACGAAAGAACGAACGAGTTAATTAATCATAGACTGGAAATAAAGAAAGAAATCGAGACGAATTGATAGACATATAATAGTGTTTCTAATTATGTACAGAGATCTCGAGCTAGCGAAAGAAAGACACGTAAACAAAGTGTAAGAGAGATGGACACACAAAGAGAGGAAGTAATAAAGATAGAGAAGGAGGGAGATCACTAATATTCTTTAAATGATATTGCGATTTTAGCAATATGTTGAGCTTTTTAATGGCGACATTGAAAGCTGAGGGTTGGAACAAATGAGGATAGTAGTTCGAAGATACCACGTGACTATAGAAGACACTTAGTATTTTTTCTTCTTTTCTTCCAAAACTCGTCGCCTAAAAATATAAAATGTTTATACTGCATAAATTTGTACACAATAAAAAATATGATAATGAATGAAAAATATTATAGAGACTTTATTTGTTGTGTAAAAATTATTTCAGCCAAATCGGTTATTTTCTTAACGAACGAGTTAATTATCGCGCACAACTGAGTTATCCCTACCACATGCCTTCTGTTGTTTTTACTGTGGCGCAACCACCGAGACGATACTTGGGCTACAGTGGTTCCAGTCCCTAATAAAAATATATATAGGTCTAGACCCTCAAATGATACACATTTCTTTGTTTTATTTTCATCAACTACTGCTCTTCACTTCAGAAATATATCACATGATCAACCAAGATAAATTCTAGAGGTCGTTCAAAAACTCATAATTAACCTTTAACAGTTCATATATAAAAAACAACCTTTTAATACTGTTTTCCTTAGAACTCAACTGTTAGATAACGATGGTCGTGGTCGGATTGAAGGGTTTGAGTGACACCTTAAAGTTCAGATATGACTTCAAAGCGGAAGTCAATGAAACCACGTGACGGGAAGTTTTCGGTCTGGTTTTGCCTGAGAAATTAATCAAGCGGAAGTGACCTTTCTCCGATGAGCCCGATTGAGAGTGGGCCGGTCACGTACAGTGTAGCTAATTGTAACGAGATAAGCGATCTATCTGTCTTTCTATCTGTCTGTCTATCTTTCTATTTTTGACGCGTACACAAGTGTGCTGTCACTCTGATGTTTCATGCTCTCTTTTTAAATAAACGTTTCTTTTAAACAAACACCAGCGCCCGAATATTTCATCTACAGACGATCAACAACCAGGATTTACAACGACGACATTGTGTATAATAGTTTATACACACATTCCTAATTGAAAATATAACACGAAATCAAATTATAGATATGCAATCTTTTCTCTCTCTCTCTCTCTCTCTCTCTCTCTCTCTCTCTCTCTGCGTACGAGATTACACCTCAACATATTTGTAAGCAACACTTTAAGTTATCAATTGCTGTTTAACACAAATGATAAAGTCATGTAATGAATCTCGGGTAGTTTAATATAATTGTTCTCATTCTGTAATATATTGAATGTATTTGGAAGTATTCATGAAAAATCCGAAGAATACATGACCATGGGAGGTTTTAGGTTACGAAAGGTCAGTGCGTGATGTAAATGATGAATATACGTCTAGAGGAGTGAGAAAACGAGGAGTGTGGAAATGTAGTGGGACACAGTACGCATAAGAATGTATGTAGTGTGGGCCATGCTAATAAGCGTCGTGACTAGTGATGGGACGAGCCCTATATTTTCCCGATTCCGATACAATTACCGATTCTGGTCTACATTCCAGGTTCCATTAAAATTACCGATTCCGATTCTAAAATTGCTTATAAGGTAAGATTTATATTTTGGGTGAAGCGTGAGGGGGTAGCGGAGAGTCCTCATCTACTTTTAAATCTAGATATAATTTTCTTTTTAATTTGACAAACTTCTAAATGTTTTGCTCTTTATGTATTGTATCCAAGATTTTTATAAATTCATTGTGAGATTTCCATCTAGATTTTTCACTCGTGTCATTTTTATCAGTGTTATTTTACCGGACCATTTTTCCGGTGCAATTTTTACCTAAATTCGTTTTTTGATCTGAAAATGTTAGTTTTACTGGTAGTTTTAAAATCAATAAATACTTATGATTATATCCTTAGTATCAGCAATAAAAAAATTAAGTTTTAAACAACACTGAAAATGACAAGAATCGTTTTTGGGAATCAGAAATTAGGCTTAAATTTTTCCAATTTCGATATCCCAAAAAGTTCCGACTTTTTCGATTCCCGATTCCGATGAATTGTCACAACATTAGTCGTGAGTAAATCCGCAAGTTTTCACACTAGTTTGTTGATCTGCTTCTGCTTATTTGTTGTTTCTTAGTTCATTGTGTTCTTAATAGTTTTGTAATCTCAGGTCGGTAGTTAGTAATATACAAGAGGTACCACACAGAAGAACAAATACACGTATGATTATGTTACGAAAAGGTTTGTTCTTGATTTACATGAATAAGCAGGCACACTACTCGATTGTTACTCAACTATTTTCGAAGAGCTTGCGCATTTGTTAGGAGACTGCGGGTGATCTGGCGTCTTTTACGATCTGTCATGCTGCATTCTGCCTCCTCTTCTTTTCTCTCGTCTCTGTCTGTTTATCTATTTTACTATATTATTTTGCGTCACAAAGTACGTTATACACATGCTTTGAATTAATTTGCTTTTCAGTATTCATTACCAGCTCACAGAGTAAATAAAATACTTTTTTCTCATTGTAATATTCTTTTCGTTAAATTAAGGAATACAATTTCCCATTCACGGAGCAAATAAAATATTTCATTTTCATTGTTCAGTTTCTGAAAATGAAATAACCAACGACTTCATTTATCATAGACTGCAGATGAAGAAAGGAATTAAGAGAGGACACTTGGGCTTTTAGATACAAACTTTCCCCCACATGGAGTTATTTGAAGTGTGCACATGTATACTCCAAGGAACGAATAAAACCCCCAACAAAGTCATTACATTCCGAGTGTATTTGTGTATGCTTCTTTTTTAATAACGTTCGGAAAAGCTTTTATTGAGAATATAGCGATGGAGAGAAGAGGAGATTGGACCCTTGACTACAACATCAGCATCGAAACCGGACCAGTAAATCCTGCCCACGAAGAAGACAGGCTGCATGGCAAGCTTAACTTCTATTCTTCCGTAGTAATAAAAGCAAGTGCCTGTAAGCCACACCCCAGCTAAAATTTATATTGAGACACTCTGAAAACGAGAGGAGGTATGCAACATAAGATTAAAGTATGTCGTCTTTTCAGTTCATTTTGATTGTCATCAAGACGGATGTGTAAGAATAGGCTAGTATAGTAAATTTCCACGTAGGGTTAAAAATTAGGGAGAGTAAAATGTTCCGTTTAAGATCAGGAGGTTACGTGTTATGGTTGTGACGTCACTAGCACAGGAAGCGGATATGTCGAATTTATAGAGAGAATCGTGCCTCTTTCTTCTGAACCACCAAAGAGGGCAGCTGGGATTTTAGGTAGATGCTTCCTACCCCATGAAGGATGGGTGTCAGATTTTTTGAGGTGGATACATGTATACTCGGTAGAACAAATAAAATTCCCTAGAGAAGTTATTTAAAGCCCAACTGTATTTGTTGATGCTTCTTTTCTTAATAACATCCGTAAAATCAGTCACTGAGAAGATAACGACGCGAAGAAATTTAGATGAGAGCTTTGACTGCTGCATCAGCACCGAAACCCGACCAGTTAATCCCGTATGGATCGAGGAGAACGCACAGGGATTAACAACACAATAATACTACGACATCGTCTAATTTTAAGGGTGCTTGTCGTGCTGAGAGAACAGCGTACGTTTCTCTTTCTTTCTTGTCTTTTGTCTTCAATAGCCGCCGCAATCGTTGTTTTTGTAGCTAAACCATTTGCAGCAACAACACCATTATTTGCTCTGGACGGCATGTTATTTTCTTGCTGGTTTATCTCATTTTTTTACGGCAAGTTCATCTTGATGATTGCATCTTCGCGGCCATGCCCAATGAGGGTACTGGAAGAGTCTCGAAAAAGATCTCTGTTCGCTTTGAAGCTGGATCAATCTAGCTCCTTTGGCATGTAGACTTCCTGCTATTACTTAACTTCGTGTACACGTCAGCTTGACGTCTAACGAAAAATTATTATTCTTACTTAATTTATTATACGTTGAAAATTTCGACCGCATCTAAATATTTCTACACGATATAAGGACAACATACAATAGATATTTATTTGCAGACATCTGATGAAGAGATTTTTCCCGAAATATTATTCTATACGGACCCATCATCTAGTGACACTGAAAGCAAGTAAATGTAAGAATAATAGGTGGAAAAATCAGAAAACCTCAACCCCCCTTATATTGGATACATTTCTGCATTGTAATCGTCTCATATATATATATATATATATATATATATATATATATATATATATATATATATATAATAATCCAGGTAAAACATCCACAGGATAGTAATCCAAAGAATTTCAACCGGGTTTCTAAAAAGTGCTCAATAACAAATAGAGCTTTTATATATGATCATTTTTATTTACACCGACATGTACAAAATCTGCGACACTGGCATGTCGATGTTATCGATCAACAGTTATTATAAACTGAGATCTCATCAGGCAGAGTTAGAATCCGATCTCAGTTTATAATAACTGCTGATTGATAACATCGACATTCCAGTGTCGCCAATTTTGTTCATGTCTGTGTAAATAAAAATAATCATATATATATGTATATATATATATATACTACACACAATGCTTCAAATCAGCTACATCAAACTATTAGATATTTATTTATTTGTCAAATACTGAGGTTTTTTTTCGAGTGATGATTTTTCTCAAGAATGAAAGTCGCTAGTTTTGATTTACTCCTCTCCAGGAGTTAGGCACAACGCCAGTTTTTATGTTACTCCCACAAGTAAGATGTGACCGAAGGTCGGGTCGGGAAAGTGGGGGTTAAAAATTGCCTGGGAAGCCCCGTCGGCATTCCCCGGTCGAGGCGCCTCAGGCAGTAAGCAATAAACTTACTCCTCCCCAAAGAGGGGAGGCGAAGCCTGGGAGGGTGGACCTCCTAGAACTGTACAAAACAGACCCATAGACCGGCGTAAATCAAGCCCCGAAGGCCAAGACAATACTAGTCTATGTGGTGCAGTATCTATCGGAACAGATACTACACTTTGATCTTAGCCAAAAGGCCAAGAAAGGCTCTTGAAACACTCCCAGGACAGGCGGAACAGTTATAAAAGTGTGGGGGGGGCTCTCCTAAAAAGTGGGGGGCCGGTTAAACACATGCATATATAACTTCATTATTGATGACCGTAAAGTGGGGGGGGGAGGCAAGTAAAAAAGTGGGGGGTCTTGAGCCCCCCCCCCCCTCCCAGGGTGCCGCCGTCCATAACTCCACCCCCTCTGCTGGATTGAGATAAATTATACTATTCAGAACAGGATGCGTTTTCTCACGAAAGAGTCCGTGTCTAGAGAGGCAGAGTCTTTATGGAAATAAACACCGGTAGATAAGCGAAAACAATGTTCAAAGTCTGCGACTCTTCTCCATAGACCAATTACCTACAAACTATGCGCCTTGGCCGATTTTGTCCGAAGCCATTGTTCATTTTGATTGCTATAACAGAGCTGGACAGTTGCCAAGTTGTTTCGAACATGAACAAGAAGGAACATGAGGAAGATGGCGAAATCAATCTATATATAAAGTTGTACTTGCTGTTTTTGCGTTTCTTTGTTTGTTCACGAACTGCTCCGATGGTTTTAGAGATAGATTCGCATAACCATACTTGCATAAATATATTTTCATTTCATACACAATAATATCGAACGATCTTTGTTCGCGCCGTACAAATGTATTTTATTTCATTTATAACTTGAAACTGAAGACAAATCCCCATCGGCCCCCATAAAGGTGAGGTCATTCTGTTTGCGAATAAATGTCTTGTTTCGCTTAAAGCTGTGATGCAAATGTCATTTCCCTTGGTCGAATCTTTTTAGAGACAATTGAATTGTACTGATATATGCAGTAGTTACACTTCCAATTCACGTAGCTGGTCGGTTTGGCACATGGATATCAGTCCCAAGTTTCAAGGTTTGTCACATGCGGCCAGCGGATCAGTTGTATAGCTACACTGATGAGTATTTAAAAGGGGAAACAAGCGCATATCTGTGGATATAAATGATTTAATTATTAAATAATAATATGGAGAGTTCGACTGCAAAACGCGATAAATGCAATTTTTAAAATTGTTAAATAACCGTTACAAAAAGTGTCTAGTTTCGTTACTCTGACACACTCTAAATCAGTTTGTTAAAGTCATCTGATATTTGCATAATATTCTTGCTTTTAATTGAAATAAGCTTTTATGCTCGAATTTTAGATTTGGAACATTCGTCTTTGTGTAGTCGAATTTCTAAATTAAAAAAAATTGCATTCATCGCATATTGCATTAGGACACTACATGTATATAAATGGGTTGGATACACATGACAGTCCTCCCATGAAATCTAGCCTTGTGAAACTCTCAGCGAACAGTTTTTGTTGAAACGCGATACTCCAGATGATTGTTAAGCTCTGCTGTAATGTTGCCTACCGTGATTTTGTGCCCTTTCTTCAACATCCTTACAGGGGCTCTACGATCTCTTTCAGACAGCTTCGGCTATCTTTCATGAATTTTGTTTAGAGATTGATGTGTTACCTTTTTTTCATAGGCTGTCATCACCTTCGAGAGTTCCTCTCGATACGGCCACTATCTCAGCCACTTGCGTTAACGTACCATCTGCGATACGGGCACCAACAACCTGCTCCCTTTGGAAATCTGATAGATCTGTCATTTTAATTTTTCTTACAATGCACAAATTTAACCAATTAATTCAGGACAACAATAACCATGAATCAAAAGATGAAACCAACATCTTGGTATTTAAAAAAATGTTATAACTGTTTTGAAATTAATGTAAAATTCACAAGGTGTTTCCATTATTTTGTCCAACGCCTGTATATATATATATATATATATATATATATATATATATATATATATATATATATATATATATATATATAAATAAATACCCTGATTCTGCAAATGGAAAAGATCCACACAAGGATATCAAGACATTAGTTATCTGTCATATTAAACAACACTATTGAAAATTCTATAGAGTATTGATATTTCCTGGTAAGTAATTTTCTTTTAGGTCCAAAGTACTTTCTGACCCATCTGGGTCCATCTTCAGTGGAATAATGTCAATCAGGTAAAAACCTAAAAGAAAATGACGGCAGATTCATCAGCCAATTCTCATCCGAGATTAAGACTTTAATCCGGAAAATGGAAGGGATTCATACAAAAATATCCAGACATGAGTTGTCGGTTATTTTTAATAATACGTGCTATAGAGAAAAAATGCTGCCTCGATACACACACACACACACACACACACACACACACATATATATATATATATATATATATATATATATATATATATATATATATATATATATATATTATTTGGTACAGAAAATCAGTATAACCTCAGTACCATTTGTTTCGAGATCAGAATGTGTTTACCATCCGGCTATCATCTAGTAAAGAAAATAGAAATGTCTCATATCCCTCTCGTTTGGATACGTTATTTGCTTTGCAGTGTAGAATGAAAACCGTCTAAATTTGTTGTTAAGGAAAGATATGTGAGATTAAAAAAGATTAATGAAGTCCAAAAAAGTGGGGTAAAATATAAAAGTGAAGAATTAAAAGAAGTGAAGAATTAAAAATTTAAAAAACTATTTTCAGTATTTGTTAACAGCCTTTTTATCTGGGCCGTTATATGTTTTTAAGGGTTGAATTAGTTTCGTCTAAATTATGTGTTAAGGAGAGAATATGAGTTTCATAATTAAATTTACAAAATAAAAAAAACAGAATTTAAATTTAAAATTTAATTTTTTAAAATTCAATTTAAAAACTTTAAAATGTTTTATCACTTAAAAATAATAATTTAAAAATAAAATAATTTAAAATCTCGTAAGCAAGTAATCGCTAAACGATACACCAATCTAAGAGAAGTAACTCTCCAAAATCTATGATTGCTTCTGCATTAAATATTTAACACTCATATTTAAGGTATAATTTGAAATGTAAATTAATGATGGAGTATCAATTTATTATAAAATAATTATTAATGATGTGGATGAGTAAGCCTGATTTAGAGTTAATAATAAGATTCAGGCAGTGGATTGATTCTGTTAAGGCAGTTTTTAAACTTGCTGTTTTATGAGAGAAGGGGTCTTTCCTCTTAGCAACTGGATTTTTTTTCATATTTCAGTGGTTTAATTTACTGGTTTTAAGTTTCTGTATAGAGATGGACTATATTAAAATATGAATCGGGGAGGTGGCAATTGGAAAAGGGCATTCCTGTGTAGAAGGCGCAAATATAAGGGTGGATCTGATATTGTATGGAACTATTTTGAGGTTATGTATTTGGAAGGATGCGAGATTATAGGTAGTCCTTTATGTGTACCGGTCAGTCCATTTTATAAGTTCCTGTCTCCTATTAACACATCCTTTAAAAATCTTATCCCTAATGTTTAAGCAGATTGTATTTGGGTCAATAATGTCTCTTAATATGTATGATTTGTCTGCATCACACTGAAGACATCTATTAATGGCTGGAGAGTATGATGGCATTTTTTCTATTTCTTTCCATCTTTTAGTTGCCATATCCGAGTAGCGAGTGTTATTTTGGCTTACTTTTTGTATTTAAATGTGTACCTGTGTGTACTATCTCTTCTTCAAGCTTCCCTGTGTCATGCCTATGTATTTTTCGGCTCTGCGGCTGGGCTGTCTTGTGACAGTCGCCTCATATACATAGGAATTCATTTTGCAATTCCCCTCATGAGCAGCCTGTGTTTTCTATTGTTTTAGGCTCAGCAGAGATGATTTTTCTTAAAGATGGGTGGAGTAGCTAATCTTGATTGTATTTCTGTTAAAGAGTTTGTGCAGGTTGTGTGTTAGGGGAAGTGCTGATCAAGTAAGCTGAGAAAAGTGTGGCCTAATTTCGTCTTGGGGTTAATGGAAAAAGGTTGAGAAAACAAAATCACCGATATCCTCATTTTGCGGCTGCCCCGTGACTGATTTCGAGTGGGGATGTATGAGATCTCCTCTCTGAACCCGCTGTCGCGGAGCGCTTTCTTGTAATAGAGTGCTGCCTGTACGAAGATTTCAGGTCTGGATCAGAGGTTTGACATTCTTTGATTTTCTTTACCAAATAATAAATAAATATTACGCTTTTAATTTTTATTTTCTCAATTAATCGAGCACTCTACTAGGGGTTTTGCCTACCATCTTACAAAAGAAGTTATATATATATATATATATATATATATATATATATATATATTCATATATATATACATATACTTAGGCATAGATAATCTTAATTATCTTACTTCAACATGGTTTATTTGGTAGTATAGTTTCGGCTTCAGACAGACAGATACTTAATCTCCATTAGTAATAGATAAGCAAACAAATAACAATAATACACATTTAGAACATCCAAGAAATTGGACAGGATTTCATGGAATTTTAGAATAGATGTCCCTTTTGATGCCACGTGGACATATAGGATGGAAAGTAAACATGTTTTGACGGATTTCTTGCAAATTGATATCAAAGTAGAACAACAATTCTTAATGTTTTACAAAAAAAGTAATGCCTGGGAGAATGCTATCATGATACAATGAACATATACTACACTTCCCGCCTCCAAAGCATCGGGGAATTGCCTCAGAGGATGGTCTCATGGCAGTAGAACATATACTGCACTAACCCTGTTCCAAAAGAAGGTGATAATGCCTGGGGATGCTCTCTTAAGAACATAACAGAGACTACACTATTCCCACCCCCTGAATTGAGCAGTAAAAGATAATACAATTTCATTCATGTATAATTTAAGCTTCAAACAGGCAGATACTAAATCACCTAATATTAATACTAAACATTTTAGAATGGCTATCCTTTGCGATGCCCTGTGGTCATTACAAGTAAATTTTGGGGCGGCTTTTTGTCTAGTTTACATTACGGATCTTCCTGACTCTCTCGCAACATCTCGTTCTATCACCCATCACACCAGGTAGGTTTCATAGGTGCATTGTGAGTCCTCTGTTAGTTGTTTGACATGAGTTCTGTGCAGTCTCCCCATTGAACTACATCTCTGTTTTGGCATCCACAAAACCACTTTGCTGACAATTCTTTTTTTCAACTAAATTGACCCGCAAATTTTGCTCTCTCTCCGATTAGGGTTAAGATCCGAAGAAGGTGTCCGTAGAGTTGCTCCCTGGTGGGGTATTGCCCCCAAGACGAATATTTTAAGAGCAGCTATTTTCATTCTGGTTTGCACATTGTCAATTTTCTTCTCCTATTTTATTAGTAAAAGTCCACGTGCTTCTTGCATATACAAAAACTGATGTAACAATGGCTTAAAAGAGGTCACGCTTGGAAGATTTGACTTCCAGATTTATTTCACCTTATTCAGTACAGCTGATTCTCACATTTTGTTCACTCTGTATGTACAATTTTCTTTTACAATTTTTCTTTGCAATTTTCCTGTCAAAATAGGTAAACCCATCGACATTTTTTAAACCAGTCCCATTTTAGGAAGTGATATTTCCATGATGGTTCAGGAGAAGGTGCTCCTTTTGCATGTGTTAATAAAAAGCCCAATGTAATTTGCCATTTTTTTCAATACAATTTAGTAAATTTGTGTTATTTGGATTATTCAAACTACTGTTCTCATCTTGGATGTTATTCTCAAAACGTGTTGGCCGACGTAACCTCCGACTTTCTTCAGGTGTAACTTGTCGAACTCGCGAATCTGTAAAGAATTTAAAACGGAACCCTTTATTTAATCCACAAGTAAAACAAGATGATCCAAAACCTTGTTAGAATAACATCCAAAGTGAGAATAGTAGTCCGAATACTCCAAATAATACAAATAATCAATCCTCGTTTAAAAAAAATTGCGAAAAATAATGTCATAAATGTTTCATAACAAAATAAATCTTTTAGAATATGACGTTGTTTCTGTCACTGACGGACACCGAATGTGCTTTATGATAAATTTATGAATATTATAAAACTGCTTACGCTTTTCGAGGGAGGGGAACACATTTTGCTTCTTTGTATACTTGTTCTTATAATTCTTTGTATTATTTGATTGTCTCACTCTGAGGATGGAATAAAAAGAAGAACGTGTCCTTAGTGTCTGTCATATAGAAATATTAACGCGTCTCCATTGACGTTAATACGGCTTAGTGTCAAGCGGATTTACCTCCTTTGTCTCTCACATTGGCCGAGACGGTCGCAAGGCTGGACAATGCACTGACTACCAGCGGAATCGAACACCTGTAACCGAAATAAGTACCGGCCCTATTGACACTGATCTTAAGCTGGGTGGTGTTTTAATATAAAAATATGACGCACAGTAGGATATCCTTGTGAAGGACTGTTTATTCATATATATATATATATATATATATATATATATATATATATATATATATATATATATATAAACATACATATATATATAAACATACATACATATATATATAAACATACATACATATATATAAGCATACATATATATATACATATATATATATAAAAACATATATATATACATATATAAACATACATACATATATATACACACATACATATATATATATATGTATATATATATAAACATACATATATATACACACATACATATATATATATATATATATATATATATATATGTATATATATATATATATATATAAAGATACATATATATACACACATACATATATATACATACATATATATATATATATATATATATATATATATATACATGCAGAAGAAACACAAAA
>OY744518.1:80484907-80497407 GCA_963556195.1 Sepiola atlantica
GAAACTGCTATGATAGCTGCAGCAGCCAAGAGTAAAAACATTATTGATTCTAAAAACGAACTCCTTTCGAATTGCAGACACATACGAAAATTCAAATATATCAACGTTTATCTCTCTGACACCCCTCGCCGCGGAAATTAACTAACCTCCTTCTAATAATAGTTTAACTCTTTAACTTTTTAACTTATTTACTTTCTAACTTCACAACAAATCAAACCAATAGAATAACGTTGTTTTCTGAACATCGGATCACCTTATTAATCCATAATCCCTTAAAGCATATTGAAAACTTGAGTTTACTACACTATTAATCCATAATCCCTTAAAGCATATTGAAAACTAGAGTTTACTACACTATTAATCCATAATCCCTTAAAGCATATTGAAAACTAGAGTTTACTACACTATTAATCCATAATCCCTTAAAGCATATTGAAAACTAGAGTTTACTACACTATTAATCCATAATCCCTTAAAGCATATTGAAAACTAGAGTTTACTACACTATTAATCCATAATCCCTTAAAGCATATTGAAAACTTGAGTTTACTACACTATTAATCCATAATCCCTTAAAGCATATTGAAAACTAGAGTTTACTACACTATTAATCCATAATCCCTTAAAGCATATTGAAAACTAGAGTTTACTACACTATTAATCCATAATCCCTTAAAGCATATTGAAAACTAGAGTTTACTACACTATTAATTCATAACCCCTTAAAGCATAAATATGGCGATGAAAACAAATGTTGCTCTTGTAGTTCATTCCGTGATTTTTCTCTTCCTATCTGCGTCACGTTGTTTTTTTTTGTTTTTTTTTGTTACTCACGAGTCATCACTCATCAAGTCCCAAAGGCCACTCGAGGACAAGGGTTAATGGTTTGTGTCAGGTGAATGGTGAGACAAACACCTTAAGGATTGCAGATCATGGTAAGATCTTGACTGAAATCGATTACTTAATGGTACTGCTCAAAAAGAATTTGTTAAGATTGGACTCGAAAACGACCATGCTGTATCAACTGTAGAGCAGTCCGGTGGTATTGTCTTCCACAGACAGTTTTGGGATAGAAACTCTGCTCATGGAAGTTTCGTTTCGTTTTAGGTAAACAGAGATAGAAAGAAAAATTATTACAGTGGTTGTAGCTAGACGTGTTTTTACTGTGAATGTTTTACTGGGCTAAACCCGAGAGTCGAGCTCAGTCGAACATCTAACATGAAAATAACGATAGAGTAGAGAAAGACTAGCAACGTATGTTCTGTAATAAAGAAGGGAAGAGAAGAGGGCACCCCGTTAGATTTCGAAGTCTAATTTATACTCTGTCAAGGCAAGAGATGATGCTCTGAGCGGCACCTTACGAGATGTGGCAACAGTACCCCAGATAGGAAAACGTGTCTTACTACACAACGAAACGTCAACCGCATATCGACACGTCTTCGACAGTCATCATACATTCTGACATTAGCGTGTTATTTTACTTCATTTTCCCTTCACCCCTTCCCCTTTTTCTTTTCTTTTTAATTTTATATATTTTTTCTTTAATTTCTCCCACCCAGTTCCCTCTCTCACTTCTGTTCTCTACTCTCAATGATTTTATAATTTATAATTTATCTTATTTGATTCCTTTTCATTGTATTTCATTTTATAATCTCAACGATTTCAAAGCTAACCACGTGACTTTCTAAATTTAGAATTTCGTTTCTTTTCTTCCCCATTTCATTCTTCCCAAATATGATCTGAGGTAAAGATCGGATTCTAACTCTGTCTGATGAGATCTCAGTTTCTAACAACTGTTGATCGATAACATCCACAAGCCAGTGTCGCAGACTTTTTACATGTCTGTATAAATAAAAATAATCATATATATATATATATATATATATAGAGAGAGAGAGAGAGAGAGAGAGAGAGAGACAGAGAGGGGGGAGAAAGAGATAGATAGAGAGAGGGAGATCTATGTAGATAGAGACCGATATCCACTTAGCCATCGTCACCTCCCGAATGTATTGGATCAAACAGGCCATTTTAGTTTCTATGGCGCCGAATCTACATCCTGCCACCGCGTTCTCAGCTGTACACGACGATTGGTCTCAAAATAATCCGCTAGATCTTCGACTTTACACTTTACAAAAAGAATGAGCCCCTCTTATTTTTTAAGCATTTTCTTAAAACTGTGTTTTTACATGTAATTTTATTGATATCCGGTCTAAATTGATCTTAATTATTAATATAAAATGTCACCTAATGGAACAATAAGCATTTGGCTAAACTTACGAACACCAGAATGTAAGAGATAAGACGGACTTGGAGTTTAAACAAATCTGTATCACGTTCAACGAGGAAAAAGTTGTTACTTCCCTTTTCACAGTGAAAGGAATTGGCAAACAATATTAACAAACAGTTAAGTCGTCCCAAACGACCAACAATAAGAAATGATTCAAGGCTGAAAATGACAGCTTTTCGTGACAGAAAAGGCACCTTTAAAAATTTGTCCAAAGCGTTCAAAATTGGAGAGAGTAAATCTCTTTCTCGAAAGAGGATTGAATGAAAATTATATATCATCAAAACGATTAAGAAAATCCTTTGTTATCACAAGAGAATATCCTGGATAGGATGAGCTTTGTTACTGGATACGACTCGGAGTCAGGGTTTTCTCTTGTGAATGATGCTCCGAACAGTGTCTTCGTAAATCAGGTGAGAGGTTCAGGGTTGATTGTCTTCAAACTACAGTTAAGAATGGAAATGCAGAAATTGTGGTTTGGAGGGCATTTTCATAAGTTCAAATTAGAGAGTTAATTCTGTGTGATAAGAGCATCAGCACCAAAGTATACATCTTTATTTTAGATAAAGATTGACTCTCAACAGTTCAAAAGCTGTTTCCTTCTTGTTTCCGAGGAACTGTCTTGTTTCTGCACGATAATGCTCCAGCCCACACCGAAGCATTAACCAAAAAGTGGTTGACTAATAACGCTTTCCAAACAATGTTCTGGCCCGTACAAATCTAATATTAACCCGATCAGGAACTTGTAGAGCACCGTAACCCTAACCCTAACCTTAACCCTATCAAGAATTTGTAGAGCCCCGTTAAAAGAATATTGGCTGGTAAAAATTTGAGTTAATAAAAGACGATTGGGAAATAATCACTCTGCAACAGTGTCAGAAGCTGACAGACTACATGCCGAAACGAATGGCCTTGTTACGGAAGACTAATGGAGGGCATTTAGATATTAGTTTAAGCATAATTTGCTGATGTGTATTCTTTTAAGTTTAATTAAAAATTAGCAATACTCAATTTTTTGGCCCGGGGGTGTAGACTAAAAAAATAAATTGTTATATGTATTATTCGTATTATTTGGACTACTATTCGCATCTTTGATGGTATTCTTACAACGTTTCGGCCGCTGTAAACTCCGACCTTCTTTAGGTGTATCTTGTCATACTCGGAAATCTTTCTGTCCAACTCTGGAAACATCGGACGAAACGTTGTGAGAATAACATCTAAGATGAGAACAGTAGTCTGAATAATTCCAAATAATACAGGTTATCAATTATCATCTAAAAATTCCATGACATAAATGGTAATAATTGTGATTCTTATGACGATAATAAAAACTGCCAGAGTGTTGAATAATGGCCCAGTGAAGCCGGACGCATGGGAAATCGTTTGGTCTGGCTTTCGCGATTTAGTGCGGGTCGACCCGTACAGTCGAGTGCAAAACAGTTGGAGCTCACAAACGTTGACAGGGCCACCACGTTGACGAGACCTCAAGTCAAGGGTCAAGGTGCACCTGCGCATAGGGGTTCTGTGACGTCACGGGCGTTTGTGTGGGAAACGGAGTTTTGCTAGTCTGGGTTTTGGAAGCAAGACGAACAGATGATTTCTCTATGTAGTCTTCAAATGAAAAAGGGAATTTATTTCTCTAAGAGAATACAGGCATGAGATTCCTTCTTCCTCCCTTCTCGAATGGCTAAGGACTAAAGCTAGGAAATAACTACGATAACGTAGTAATTTGGTCTCTCCCTTAACGTTGGTGAAACATCTCCATGGCCGACAGAAATCTGACGCCTGAAATAAACAAATAAAATTTAAAAGATTTTTTGCCTGCCTTGAATTGTGGTATGAAGGTTTTTGTTGTAGACACGGCAGACGACATACCCCTCCACGCGAGGAAGAAGAGAAGGTACGAGAAAATAAAGGTATGCAAGAGGAGAAATAGCTGCCATATTTTAATCTATCACCGATGCGTTGCTAGTGAATTGATACAAGTGCCAGTGATGTTTTCATTTAGGTAACTTACCATCTTTTGCAAGTGATATTGTTTGGACTGGTACACATCTAGATTTTGGTGTAGAAACGTTTTTGAAGAATGGTGAATCTGTAATTGCAAGACAGAGTGTTTTTCGAACTCATGACATGTCAGGTCGGAATGATGTTGTTCCAGGTAGAAAACCAATACTGCTATGGATTGCAAATTTATGAGCAACAAGTTCAGCACTTTTTGAAAATCACCTGGAAGACCTCGACGCGCTTGAACTCCAGACAGTGCGATGCTGTCTGTGACTCAGTCTCCTAGATTTTCAGCTCGCAAACATGCTTCTGCCTTGAGCTTGTATGATTACACACTCTGAAGCATTCAACACACTGATCTGAATTTCTATCCATACAAATTGATGATTGCTCCGAATTTGAACGAACGCGACAGGGATGATTGCATATCATATTGTAACGCTGTCTTTCAAAATGTTTCTGTCAGGACACTTCGAGTAATGAAAAACTTCAGAAATCTTCTCCAAGTTTATACCGAATAGAGATTACCATTTAAAGGATGAAATCCTTGAAATTATATGAACAAAAACAATACCCCTTTGTTTAAACAACAATAACATTCATTTTTTTATAAATCTTATTTTCTCTTCCTTTTATCCACCTTTCTAATGTAGGAGATATTCATGCCGCAGCCTGTACTCAATATTTGTGAAAAACTATACAGGAATATCAAGCTATACATTGTTATAATGAACAAATCGAAAAAGATTGCTCCCATTGTTTGTGTAAACGTCCCGAATGACTAATGTCTCAATAGAGCCGAACGCGAAAAGATAATAAAATATCAGGACCTCAAGAATGACCTAAAAGTGACGTGGTTTCTGAAAGAAAAAAATATCATACCAGTTAGAGTAGGGGCAAATGGCTTAATGAAGAAAAACCTTCAGAAATACTTAGAAACAATCACTGGAAAACCGAGCTGTAGCGAGATAAAGATAGCAGCCATAAAGGGACTAAGTCTTCGGATATAAATTTAAATCTTAATGAAATCAAGTGTTAACTCCAGGAGGGAGCCCCTTAAATTCCTCAAACTTACTGACTAGAAAAATAGAGTTTGAATTACCTACGAGACACCATTCTAGAGTATCTTCGGCCTCTCTGTACAAGGGGTTAGTCTGGACAACCCGACATTAGTATACTTTACCCTACAAGTAAACCCTGACCAAATATTCCACAGAAGATTATATACTTAGTCCAAATAACATCTCCTCGACACGGCTTTACACTAGCTCATACGAGAAATAGTGCATCTTCTCCTGATTATGTTACCTCAAATAACAGCGCGTAGCTGGATACTCCACCAGACCAGTTGAATTATTGTCTTGGAATCCATAAAAAGTAAGACCACAATAAAGATAAGCTATAACATAGTTGAATGGTCAAGTTAAAATTAGTGTTATTTACTGATTTACTAGCTCAACGTTTTAGAGGAAGAGGATTTTAGATATTTGGATATCTATGTATCCCATATGAAAATCAAATGTTAGCCCCTTCATTTCTGAGAATTTCAACTGAAGTAAAATGAAACAAAAGTAAGCCAGACATTGTTATCTGGAACAAACCTGAAAGAACTGCTTTCATTATTTGTGCAAACCGTCTCGAATGGCTACGGTCTCACTAGAGCAGAACGCGAAAGGGTCACCAAATATCAGGGCTTCAAGAATGACTTAAAAGTGACGTGGTATCTGAAAGAAAGAAATATTATACCGGTTGTGGTACGAGCAACTGGCCTCATATAAAAAATCTGAAAAAGTACTTAGACAAAAACCATGGAAGACCAAGCTGTAGCGAAATATAAATAGCAGCCATAAAAGAGGTATTTCTGCCGTATCTTGCATGGACGGCGGCACCGGGGGGCTAGCCCTCTTACTTATTTTCTTGGGCTCCCCCACCTTACGGTCATCAATAATTAAGTTGATATGCATGTGTTTAATTTTATCTAATAAGCTTATCTATTAATTGATTGTTTGTTAATGTTTCTTTATCACCAAGAGTATTTCATCCCGCTTCTAACGAGCCATCAACCACTTCCAGACGATCATTTTAAACGAAAATATGCCCCAAACCGTGATTTTTTCCCAATATACCCAAATAAGGTAAAATTGAAATATTTTGAATTTTTATTTTTCTATCACCAAGAGAATTCTATTCCGCTTCTAACGAGCTCTCAATCACTATCGGACGATCATTTTTAGTCAAGATATTGAATTTATTCCCATATTTGACATTCTGGGCGCAATGTGGGCCGGGCCCCCAACTTGTTAGGACCCCCAACCCCTCACATTTATAACTGTCCCGCCGGCCCTGCCTTGTATAATGAATAACGTTACATTATGAAGCTGTTCTGGGACGAGTATCACCGCTAGAGGTTTCGTCTATGCTTTATGTAATTGCGGACAGAATGATTAAAAAATGGCGGGAGAAAATCTAAATCTCACTCACGGAAATTAGTCCGATGTCATCGAAGCAAACGTAGACGGCGATTGGTTGACGTTTTTATGGTTGACTGCATATTGCCATTTCGTAGAGTTGATATCGTCTGACCTTGATTGTTTGTGATTTTACGCACCAGCGAACTTCATTATAACAATAGACTTGTAAACAGAAATTCGATTTTCGATCGATAATTCGCTAGACGGATCAGTTTTTTTCTTTTTTCTTGCCTTTCTTTGCTGGCTGGGTCCTTTTATTCACCGTCGAGATAACATAGATGTTGAAAACGATTCAATATCTATATAATAATACGTGTTCGGACGTACGTTATCGTCTTTCACACTCATTAAAAAAGAGATTATCCCATCAGCAAATATGATGATTGATGATTAATTTAATATCGCGAAGTTAAAAAAACATCTAACTTTACCTATTTTAAAATGAATTGTGCCAAAATTAAATTATGTCGGCCTGTCTACTAAAACCATTTTAAATAAATACATGTCAAGAAATAAACATTCGTTTTATTCATTTTAGCTGACAATTATTTTTACAGTAAGGATACACAGAATATTTATTGTTTTAAAAACAATTAAATTGCTATAATTTTAAAGAAAGAAAAGAAAAAGAAACATATTCATTTTATATATTTGACAATGACAATTATTTTTACAGTAGGGATACACAGAACATTTATTGTTTTAAAAACAATTAAATTGCTATAATTTTAAATGAATAAAGAATAAAAAAACATATTCATTTTATATATTTGACAATGACAATTATTTTTACAGTAAGGATACACAGAACATTTATTGTTTTAAAAACAATTAAATTGCTATAATTTTAAATAAATAAAGAAAAAAGAAACATATTCATTTTATGTATTTGACAATGACAATTATTTTTACAGTAGGGATACACAGAACATTTACTGTTTTAAAAACAATTAAATTGCTATAATTTTTAAGAAAGAAACAAGAAACATCACCTCATGTATTTAAAGCATATCTAGCTGACAATGACAAGTATTTTTTACAGCAGAATAAAGGGTCATTTTTCTTAATAATATTGTGTCATCAGAGATAGTTATTATTTTAAAGGAAAGATTGATGTTAAAAGCACCGTGGATGCAAGTAAAAGTTGAATTGGGTATTAAATTGTATATTTCGCACAGGGAAAACCTATCGTCTTATTCTTGCAATAAGGAGACCACACTCCGAGGCATTACCTCCTCATTCGGAATGAACGATTGGCTTATTGCTGATCATGACATCAATAAACCGGTGGTAACTTTCCATTGGGGAAGTCTTTCGATCCCATCAGATAGGCTGTAATCTTCTCGTTGGCAAAAACAGTTGAGTCTCTCGTAAATGCGTTTTAAGTAGTTGGCTCAATATGTTATGACGTCTCTCTCTCTCTTTATCTCTCTTATTTTCCAATGTTTTCAAGCCGTCTTCCTCGTGTTAAATATTTAGACCGTTATACTGAACAGGTTATTTGACAGAAGTAGGTGCATGTAACATGGACACGCATCTGGCCTAAAACAAATATGATAGATAATCAAAAATAAAATAATTATTAACTGGTACTGTTTAATAACCTAGCCGGGTGTACCGATAAAGTCATTTGACAGAAATAGGTGTATTTGCCATAAACACGCATCAGGTCGGGCATACCAAATATGGTGGATTGCTAAAAATAAAATAATTGTTGATTAGAACTGTTAAATATTCAGGCAGGGTGTACCGAAAAAGTCATTTGACAGAAATAGGTAGACACACACCTGGCTGGAAGAAAACAACATAACATTATTGATTGACATATATTAAAATAATCGATGGTTGAAGTCTGGCAGCTGGTTGGTAAAAACAAATATTGTAGATTGTACAAAAATAAAATAATTGTCAGTTAGAACCACCTTCAAAAACCTAGCGGCACTCTCGTTCTTGGCCTTTTGGCTAAGATCAAAGTGTAGTATCTGTTCCGATGGATACTGCACCCCATACTGGTATTGTCTTGCCCTTCGGGGCTTGAATTACGCCGTTCAATGGGTCTGTCCTGTGCAGTTCTAGGAGGTCCACCCTTCCAGGCTTTGCCTCCCCTCTTTGGGGAGGAGTAAGTTTATTGCTTACTGTCTGAGGCGCCCCTACCGGGGAATACCGACGGGGCTGCCCAGGCAATTTTTGAATGGCCAGAGTGCTCACCTCTCGGGCGCTGGCTTTTCGAACCCCATTTTCCCGACCCGACCTTGTGTCACATCTTACTTGTGGGAGTAGGATAAAAACTGGCCTTGTGCCTAACTCCTGGAGAGGAGTAAATCAATACACTGACAGTAAAGTCCAACAGTGGACATTTGCAAAGGATTACAAATTGAAATTTATATCGCTAGTTGGCGATTTGGGCCTGAGATAAAACACATGTTGAATTCGTGTACGTGTTCCTTCCGTCCTCGCTAACCCACACCCCTTCACCGCCACCACCAATAAAGATATATAATTATATTTTTGTATATCAATGCGGTGTCATTCTTTTATGCAGAAATACTACACTAGTCGTAGTGAAGATATTGCTGTAGAAGTTTATATGTATTTCTCTTTCCGTTTGTTCCGTAATAAGCTAGCAACATATTTGCCAACTGCCATCATGTGTTATTCTTTTGTAGCACTATAAGGACGACAGGGTTACCTCCCTTCAAAGTGGTTTCTGAGGCCATTGGGCTTATGGTCGAATGCGAAGTTTATGACCGGTGAAAAATTTGGGTGGTCCCAAGCATCGGTCGGATTTAAAGTTTTTAATGATGGTGACTGGGTCTGTATGGAGTTTACTTATACTTAGAATGCTATCTTCTTAATATATAGGCGTTTCTATCTGAGGTCATAAAGGGTTACTGTGTTTTATTGGTCCCCCAATTTATAAAATCGGGGGACCTATGTTTTGAGACATTTTCGTCCGTCCGTCCGTCCGTCTTTTTCTCCGCAACCATCCATTGAATTTCTCTGAAATTTTGCATGAAGTCGTAACTATGGTCAGGTTAGAAAGTGACATTCTCCGATTTTTGAAAAAAAATCTGGTTAGCCCCCCCAATGGGTCAAAAGGCCCCGAAATGGCAAAAAATAACATTTTTTGCCCCATAACTTTTCATCCATCCATTCAATTTCTCTAAAACTTGGCCAAAATGTGGAGTCAATTGCTCCTAATAGAAAATAAGTATCGCTGATGTTGGAAAAAAATCTGGTTCGCGCCCCCAGGGGGTCAAAAGCCCCCAAAATGTCAAAAAACGACCCTTTTCTCCCATAACGTTTGATCCATTGATTCAATTTATTTGAAACTTGGTCAAAATGTAGAGGCAATTGTACTGGATATAAAATGAGCATACTTGACCTCAGAAAAATTCTGGTTCGCGCCCCCAGGGGGTCAAAGGGGGGTCAAAAATGCCCCAAATTGCCGAAATTTATTGCATTTTACACTCGCCACATCGAATCACATGCAAAGGGGGACCACGCATGCGCGGCTTGTTTAATTCTGTTATGTTTATATTAATACTTTTTCAGTATTATATTTATAAAGTCCTTTTTCTATTGGTTAGATTTTGTTTTTATATCTGTTATTTACCTCCGGACCATCACGCTTTGCCTAGAAATATGTATGGTTTCCATCACTCAAATATTTAATGTATTTTATGTAATTGTTTTTTATTAGTGATGTTCGCGTTTGTTACTTTCCTTATAACTATTTCGATTGTTCACTTCCTAAGTGATACAGATTAATGCAGAAGATTGCATTATTAGTCGCTCTTAACTTTATAGGACGTATTTTTCGTTAATATATAGATTTGATTAATTTCGTATTTCTGACCCACAACTGCCATCAGCATGATATATATATATATATATATATATATATATATATATATATATATATATATATATATATATATATATATATGCGTCCCTAAAATGGGGTGTCATTGCGTATCTAAGGGAGGAAACTCCCAAATACTTAGGGAGCAATAAGTACCAGAAGCTGTAGAACGATTATTTATCGCTAACAATAACAACAGAAATAGCGTTGTTAACGAAGCGGACTGAGGACATAAGTGTGCCGGGTTCGAATCCAGTTAGTTCCACAGAAACACTTTCATTAAAACCCACACCTGAGCTTGTGTCTAACCTCCTGGAGAGGAGCTAAATAAAATAATAAACACATTTTCCTAATAAGCAATACATAAATGCGGTGCTAGGTCTCCTTCATTTAAATACCTTTTTCAAATCAGAAAAGCCACATAGTCTGGGCGTTGTGGTTAACCAACAATATACTTACTATGATATAACGGACAGCTGTCCGAGATATCGCTTTCGTATCTTACTTCGACCAGTCGGTTCCGGCATCTACATGCTTGATGAGCCCAACGGATTAATTTCTTTTTTCTCCTTCTTTTTTTTGTTAGCTCATAGGCAGATTTTTCCACTCAGGAAGGAGAGCGCTAAACCACTGCAGTTCTCCCGGCAGCGCGACCGCGCCCTCGTCGACCGCTCCGGAGGCAGCAATACTTGCATATTGCGTAAGCAGGACGGATGCTATTGCTATGTCGGCAGTTCGCAGCTAGCATCCGATTTGGAATCCGTCCAGTGGGAAAGCGGCGTCGGTAATTTCGCGCCGGGAAGCAACGGCAAATTTTGGTTCGTCCCTCCTGGCAGACTTATCGCCAAAGAATTTGGTTTGGGCTACAGCGCACCGAGCGTGAGAATATTTTCATTTGAAGTTCAAGATAAGAAATGTTAATTTATTCCCTCTCTCCCTCCCCTCTCTCTATCTATCTATCTATCTATCTATCTATCTATCTATCTATCTATCTATCTATCTATCTGTCTGTCTATCTAAATGTTTATTTATCTATCTATCTATCTATCTCTATATCTATCTATCTATCTATCTATCTATCTATCTATTTATTAGTCCATCTATTTATTTACTTGTCTTTCAATCTATCTATCTATCTATTTATCTGTCTAGCTGTCTGTCTGTCTAGCTGTCTGTCTATCTATATGTTTATTGGTCTATCTATCTATCTATCTATCTATCTATCTATCTATCTATCTGTTTCTCTATCTATCTATCTATTTATTAGTCTATCTATTTATTTACTTGTCTTTCTATCTATCTATCTATCTATCTATCTATCTATCTATCTATATATCTATCTATCCATTCATAGCAGTTTGCTATAAAAATAAAACAAAATACGTTATAATTATCTTATTTTCTTAGTTTAAGGATGACTACTGTACTAGCTGTCGGAGTTCGAATCTCAGCTTGAAAATCTCACTGTGTATATTACTCTGTAAAGTCGTTATACAAGGAAAGAGTTGTTTGCAGATGACTAAAGATTAAGATTTCCCTTCCCGTGGCTTGTTTCTGATGGCGCAGTGGTTAGAAACTACGACTACCCTACCCCGACCCCGACCCCCCGCCAAAAAAAAGTTCGATCTCATCTTCAAACACTTGCCTGTCTAACCACTATGAAGAGCTGTGATATAGCAAAACAGTAAATCTCTCTGTTATAATTAATATTATTTGATATGCAAATTACCATATCACACTGTAGTCTTAAGGGTAATATATTATTATTATTATTATTATTATTATTATTATCTTATTATTATTTATTTATGTATATATTAGTGAAATTAAAGCTGAATTGTTTCTACATTTGATTATTGAGGACATGGTCGTT
>OY744518.1:80502407-80512407 GCA_963556195.1 Sepiola atlantica
TTGTGCTGTTAAGATTTTTCACATTGTTGCTAAGCATGTTATTGGTCTGTAATTGCTTGGGATCGTTCCCTTCTTGGCGTCCTTTTGTATTAGCGTTGTCATTCCTTTGGTCATCTACTCTGGTACGTCTGTTTTATGGATACATCCTCTCAGTTTCCGTGCTAGTCTTTCATGTAGGATCGTGATTTTTTAAAACCAGTACGCATGTATTCCATTGTGGCATGCTGCTTTCCAGTTTGCCATTTTCTTTAGTGTTGTCTTAATAGTTTCTTCATTAATTTCTGTTTCTATTCCTTTTTCAATTCCCTGTAGTTTATCTTTCATATTTTTTTTTAGACATTTAGCTTTTTTGTTGTGATCTTGAGCTATTTCCCATATCTTGCTCCAGAAATGTTTTGTTTCTGTCGAATCTGGTTTCTGTTATTGTTATTTCTCCGTTTACGTTTTTGTAAACGTTTTTGTACACGAATATGCTGTTGTTCTTTCTCCGTTTACGTTTTTGTAAAACTGGCTTTCATTATTTTCAAAGGTCCTGTTCTGTTTGTACTGTTCTGATTTGTATTTGTATCGTCTCAATCTTCCTATTTTTGCTGCTATCTTTTGTTTTAGTTCTTCGTGTTTCTTATTTAGTCTTTACTTGCGATTCAGATTTCTGCTCTTCCATCGTTTACTGTACTCCTTCAACCTTATTTACGGTTTTAGCTTCCTTTTGAAGTTTGGTGATCTGGATTTCCAGTCTGATCTCTCATCCAGATTCTGTTTCTCTATTCTTTTGGACAGTCTTTTTTCTCTTTAGTTTCATACTTATTGATTTTGCCCCACATATATCAAGTTGTTTAGGTATGTGATAGTGTCTGTTGAGATGTACGCGAGAATTCTGTTTACTTTCTCTGTTTCAACTTTGAACTTCTTCCAATCTTCGTTCCTTAGGGATGGGAGTTTTGTTTTGTTTTTGGACATTAACCGTTTACTGGTTTCAATTTCTCTTGCTTCTTCCTCTGTGAGTTCTGTGATTTCGTCGTCTTCGCCCTCTTCAGTTTCTATGTTTATGTTTTGTCCGTCTTCTTCCTGAGAGTTTTCGTTAAGTGGTGTTTCTTGATCTGTCACACCATTTATATTTTATGTTATTTCTGTTAATTCCATCTCCAAGAATCACTCTCTCTTGAGTACTGCTTTGCTTGATTTTCTATCCTTTGTTCTGTTGTATGATAGTCAGTAGAAATGTCCCATAGACCTTTCATTCGTTTTTGATATCCTCTTCCTGTGGGGTAGCGGCTTTTGTAGTAGCATTCTATTACCAGTCTGTTCTTCTTTGTATTCTATTTCTTTCTATGGCTGTTTGGTCTGTTCTTTTCATTCCTGTTTTCTTGTGTTTGGTCCGTGCCCTTATTATACCTGGAATTAGAGAGGTTACTTACTTTTTATTCCTGAAATTAAAGAAGCCAACGCAGTTGTTGTTGTTGTTGTTATTATTATTATTATTATTATTATTATTATTATTATTATTATTATTATTATTATTATTATTATTATTATTTATTTATTTATTTATATATTAGTTAAATTAAAACTGAATTGTTTCTACATTTGGTTATTAGGGAAGTGGTAATTTGATCAGTACCACTGGAAAGCTATGCATTTTCAGCTGTCCTGTTTCATATCTCCGAAACAGTTACATGGTAAACAACTCATAATCTCCGTTTCTTATTTTATAATTAAAATTAACGTCCCATGTTTATGCTTCACTTGAATCCCCTTTTGGATTTGTAAACTTTCCAGCGGTAAGTCGGCTTATGCAAGTGCTAGGTTTGCGATATGTTAGATTTAGTTAGTATCCCTGGGAATTTAAACTGCATTTTCTTTCTTTGTTTAAAATGACTCAAGGCTTCTTTAGACTATATATATATATATATATATATATATATATATATATATATATATATATATATATATATATGCGCCATAATTTACTACTGTTTGTGTCTACCGGTTATACCTCTGCATTTTATTACCTTCTAATGTGACTTTTTATACACATTAAACAATGCTTCGGGAAAACGACATCAATCTCGTATAAAGTGAAATAGTAATAATAAAAATACTCTGAAACAATCGTTCGCAATTTTGTTGTTTGTTTATTTCTTGGAACCCAAATAGATCATGTCATTGTGTTTACATACATCTATGCTATATATATAGATGCTTTTCAAGTAGCCCTAGCGAATTATTATATATATATATATATTTATATGTATATATATATGTATGTATATATATATATGTATATATATACATATATATATATATATTTATATATATATGTATATATATACATATATATATATATTTTTATATATATATATATATGTATATATATATATATATATATATATATATATATATATATATATATATATATATATATATATATTTATATATATACATATATAAAGTAAACATCCACATAATAGAAATCCAAAGAATTTCAACCGGGCTTATAAAAAGTGCTTAATATCAAATAGAGCTTGTATATATATATTTGATTAATTTTATTTATACAGACATGCACATAATCTGCGACATAGGTATGATAATAATAATAATAATAATAATAATAATAATAATAATAATAATAATAATAATAATAATAATAATAATAATAATAATAATTCAGCATTGTTAAAAATATTAATGGTATTAGTAACAACATTAATGTATTGTAATTATAATTATAATAATAATAGAATAATTAAATGTAATGATCATACCGACGATAATATAATATATAAACGCGAGGGAGAATTATACAATGGTGATGTTTAATGTGCTGAAATCCATCTCCTGGGAAAAAACAATTGCCACAGTCTATAAAGATTTCTTCTAAAAGAGACATATAGTTTAATAGAGAGAAAGTAATAAAAACCAAATTTGCTGCACTCTAGAAACATGTCTCCTTCAATGACCGAGAAGAGAAAAGACAAAGTATCGGATACTGCAATTTAAGTTGAAGTATATTTAGAAAAGTAAAAATTAATATTTTTTGAATATCAGTAGCAGTTTTAGCGTAAAAGAAAGTATGTAAAACAAGTTATGAAATACATTTGAATAATGTTCGATGAATATGAAAATGTAGACGAAAATAATGATTTTAAATGTCACGCAAATTTGTGTTCAACATTGATTTCGAAACCTATTAACTGTCGTAAATTTAATAAAGGAACGTTATTCGTAACTGATGTATAAACATGATGATAAAATAAATCGCGAATGCTAATTTAAATCGAATGTGAGCATAACAAGTATACGTATCTGTTGAATGTGTATTGCCTCGAAGGTATTGTTGCGTACTGCGATTATTTAAGTCGGCGAAAATGTAAACACGTTTTTATAAATTGTTGCGAATGAATAGTGAGAGAAAATGGAGGCGAGAAAGAGAGAGAATGGACGGTTATAATAGGTAAATCTAAAGAAGACAAGAAAACGTCTTGTGTAAAATACCCCCAATAAAAAAGGATACCTAACGTGAAAATGAGAACACGAATGTTGCATTAATCTTAGCTATGTATAGATGGTCAAAAGTGAAACATTGAATTTGTGTTGCCTGTTAAATATTAGTAGAATGTTCGTGCGAAACTGATATTACGTTCGTCCATAGAATTAGTATCAACAATTGAATGTTGTCAAAATTAAAACTGCTGTTTTTTACGCTGTAAGTATTTTAAAACAGATTGTTAGCCTTAAAGGTGTTATGTATTAAATGGTCTAAGTGTATATGTTAAAAATGAAATTATACCTCAAGTAATCGAAGATTACTAAGGCAAATGTCTAAAGTCGATTCGATTAAGAGATCGTAGCCGACATATTGAATCAATGTATAGTATAAGTGATTACTTTCGTTAAATGTATTCCGTAAATTCCAGAATGAGATGAAGTCTATACGTAATAGTTAGAAATAACGTAATCCGATATTCTCAAAAATCAGTGGAATATGTGGGAAATACTTAAATTTGTGCGGAATGTATTATGTATTAAATTAATTGAAGATAAATAGAAAACAATAACGGTTGCGTCTTTTTTAAGTATTTGTTGTTTATTACTTCTCGGTTATAGAAGGAAGAGTGTTAGTATGAAAATATTAGAGGAAAAGTTTTGGGGAGAGTTTTGATGGTGATCTAAAAGTAGTATTTCTTGTTAGAAAGGGGAAAATAATTATAAATTTCTTCAAACACTTTCGAGTGAATAAACTGAATAGACTGGTTAGTTTAGTAGCATATGATGCGTGTGGTTATTTTCTTACTCTCGCTAAACGTCTTCACTTTATATATACGAGGGGCGTTCAATAAGTAATGCCTCTGACCCACTTCCAGTTGTCTGATCTAGATGAAATTTTGCATGTGTAATGATTTATATCTGTAGGGGTTATGTTGCAAAAACAGCTCTGAACTAATTGTAGTATTTGAATTGAGTCAGGTCTGAAATGTAGCCAGTTGAGTGTCGCACAGTGATCCGGTTTTTGTATTTGAAAGGACACACACCAAGGGAGACTTTTGATGAAATAAAAAAAAACTTATGGTGATCATGCCCCATCATATGACCTTGGTATCGTGAATTACAACATGGTCGGAGGTCTGTGGAAACAGCTCCCAGACATGGTCGTCCCTCTTCTGTGATTGATGAGGCATCTGTCTGTCAAGTTGAAGCTGCCATTTTGGAAGATCGATTCATTACTATTCGTCAAATAGCCCAAGAGGTAAAGATTAGTACAGGGTCTGTGGAAACTATCATTGATGACCATTTGCATATGCATAAGGTGTTTGCCAGATGAATTCCCAGGTTGTTCACACCTTTCCAGAAGCAAGAACGCGCCGAGTGCTCGAGAGTGAATTTGGAGATATGCGTGTGGCTATGAAATCCTTCCCCATCTCCCTTACTCTTCTGACTTTGAACCCTTTGACTTTCATATTTTCCCAGCCATGAAGTTGTTTTTGAAAGGAAAGCATTTCCCAGATGGTGCAGCCTTGATTTCTGAAGTTACGACGTGGTTGGAGGACCAACCTGGGTGTTCTACTAAAACGGTGTCCAGAGCTGCATCAAACGATGGGAGAAATGCATAACTCTGGGTGGTTCTTATGTAGAGAAAGACTAATAACTGTGCCAACTTTTCATTAATTTACTGCTATGGGAAATGGGTCAGGGGCATTACTTATTGAACGCCCCTCGTATATCGGTGATATGATAATATATATAATAAATGGATAACTATGTTATCTATTTTTAGTAGATAAATAAGTTCTAAGTTTTTCGTTCAATAATAGGGGCCCTAGTATTGCCGTGTTTTAGGGGACCAGTATTAGATGAAGGGGGTAATCCATTCTGGAAAAATTAGTAGAGACTGTCCAATGATGGGTTTCGATAGGGTTAATATTTTTTAGTTTTTATTTTATTTTCAAATGGTGACATTGGTTCAAGAGGTTATATGTAAATTACTAAGAATGCGTGACCTATTTTGCCTACAATTAATAAAGGTTTCTTGTTCTATGTTTTGAAGTTTACCTCTATTTCTAAATCTATATCAAGTTTTTCACTTAGGCATAGGTAACAAGGTGAATTTAGAAAACTACAGGTACTGGTGTTACTAATAGTGTTCCATTTAACTGTTGATGATTGATTATTATTGTTAGTTCCAATATAATCTCTTTTTGAATAGTCAGAATTGCTGAATAACCATTTATGGCCGTTATATCGTTCCTTGAAACTATTACTAGCCATACCAATATAGTATTATTTCTGGGTTGGATTTTCTTTAGTTTAAATTGTGGCTTGGTTGACTGTTAAGGTTGTGAGGCAATTTTGCTGTAGGGGACATTCTGTTTTGTGTATGCAGTTGCAAGTCTTATTTTCTGTTGTTTTTAGCATTTGATTAAGTATTTTTTATTATGGTTTAATATTTTATTGCTATGTTTTTAATTATTTTTCTAAGTTTCACCACAACTGTAGCTCAATTTAAGGGTGTTTTATTATGTATTTTATGTAGTATATTATTAGGAGGGAAGTGTAGGTTAATTAAATCTGTTAATCTTTTACCAAGTTTAGTTTTAACCATGTGATTAAATGGGAGGGGGCGTAAACCAAATAATCTTCCTACTTCTTCCTTTTTATGTTTACTGATGGGCGTTGTAGGTTTAATATATTTAATTTAGGTGTTTATGTATCCGTTCTATTTTAGTGCTTTATTGTAAAAAAAATTATGTGCGTTAAAAACTGCCTCATTAGATGAGTTGTTGTTGATTCATTTTTCAATTTATTTGGAATGTTTTTAATTATAGTTTTAGGGTGATTAGAGAGTGGATGAGTATAAATTGGATTAGCATTATCTTTAGTATTCGTATGTTTCTTTGCTTAAATTAAATGTTACATCTAAGAAGTTAACTAGTTTGAGGTTTAGTGCTATTTCAACCTTAAGACTTAACCTTTTAATCTATCTAAGAATAATCTTTTCTACTCTTTCACATTTTTCCCCATTTGAGTTTTTTACCACTAATAGGCCTTCGTCTCTATACAACTTAATATATTTTATGTTTATGTCTTTTGTGAGATTATATAACATGTGGAGTCCAACTGTGTCGCTTATTTCTGCTGATCCAAAGAACCCATAGACACATCGAAAGATCTCAATTGATTGCTTTTAGTCCATTGTTCTTGTGTGCTAATAAGCACTGTATTTCTGCATTTTATACTAATATTGTCTCTTCTTCGGAAATATCAGAGAGAAATAATGGCAAACTGAATAACACTTTCGAAAAGTTTTTTTTTTAGATATGGAAGGGGTAATGATTGATGATGTCAAATTGGATGAATTAACAGTTCGTTTTATTTTCAATTTTGCAGAACCAATTAACTAATGGTTTCAGTTGTGTTTACCCACTGATTTAGTTCGTAATATGTTTTTCTTTGCCCATTTACTAATCTCTCTTTTGTTTTACTAATTTTCCCGATAGCTTTTTTGGTGGGGTGTATAAGTTTGGTTGCTAGATTTGCTTGGAATGCTATTTTATTAATTGTGGGTTGTAATTATTTAATGTGTAGGGCTTCGAAGAGTTTTAGTTGGTTAGTGCAGTTGTTGTTATGTATGATCTTAGTGTTGGTTGTTCATATTTGTCGTAGATCGGTTGATTTTATGTTTTTATGTGTGGTAATGTGTCGCTGGGTGGGACTAGTATCATTTAAGTGATGCGTAAGGCGTCGGTAGAGGGTTGTAGTTGTATGGCCAATATAAGTACTGTGTTTGTCTGTTTGGGTCTTGGGGAAACATTCCTCGGATGAGCATTGGAACAAATACAGTACGTTTGTTTGGTTTAGGGGGGATTTAGTAGTGTTATTATTTTTTATTATTAAGTTAGAGGTTTTGAATTTAGTGTAGTAAATTATTAGTTTTATTTTTTGTTGTTGGTCGGTGGGTTTAGCGTGTCGGTTTATTATGTTAGTTATAGCTTTTTCGTCGAGTTTGTAGTTAGCATGCCTTAGTACAAGGAAAAAGTGTCAATTTATTGTGCCTTTTTGTCTGATTATTTTGGCGTAGGGAGGTTAGATATAGTTTTATTTATTGGTAAACAATTCTATTGGGGAAATTGTTATTTACTACGGTTTGTTTTGATGGTTAGTTCTTTGTAGACTATTTTCTGGATGAAGATATCGTGTGTGCGCGGTGGACGAGGTTTTTTATTAAGGCAATTTTATATTTTGAGGGGCATTTTCTGTGGTAGTTGAGCAAATTAGGGTTATTGTTCGTGGGTTTTTTATATGTGGATGTTGTGTATTAGACAGGGTTGTTAGAGTCGATAATTACGTCGAGGAAAGTGGTTTTGTTGTTAGTATTTAGTTCGCGTGTGAAGGTGAATACTGAGTGGGTTTCTAGGGTATGTTGGAGTTTGTTTATATTATCTAGGGATTCAGTGGCAATTAAGATGTCGTCAACGTATCTGGTGTATATAGGGGGTTTGTTTATTAAGTTAGGGAAATTTTGTTTTCGATGTGTGACATGTAGTATTCGGCAAATAACCCCTAGGAACCGTAGAATTGCTCGCCGAGTCGAGAGAATTACACGAAAGATTTTGAAAAGAGAGAGCTCTGTGGTTCATCAATGAAGCCTGCATATATATATGTATATATATATATATATATACATACATACATATATATATATACATATATATATATATACACACATATATATATATATATATATATATATATATATATATATATATATATATATATATGTATATATATATATAAATGATTCGTAGTCGAGGGTCTTATCCCATCGGCCATAGCCAATTAGTTAGTAAATAGCGAGGAAGTTAAATGTAAATAGCGAGTCGGCGGCTAGATTTACCCAAACAGTTTAGAGTGATTTACGAACGGCGTTCAGATCATGCATGTAGCTATTTGCACTGCTTGTTATTAAAGTCGCTCAAGAGTGCCCTGCCTTGTTGGAGCTGGCTGATAAATAATAATATTTATAAATAAATATTTATTAAATATTTTATTTTTTATAGGACAAATACATGATATATCATAAAATAAAATGCCGTGGTGACAGGATGTATGAAAAAGACAAAAGGAAAACACAGGAAGAAAAAAAAGTGAATTTTTTTTATCAGTTTCGCACTCTCATCAAGGAGAAAATACGAAACGATCTGCACACACACACACACACACACACACATATATATATATATATATATATATATATATATATATATATATATATATATATATATATATGCAGATCGGTTTGTAGTTCTCAGTAACTTTAATGCGCAACTTTTTCTACCCACATCTTTATGAGAGTGCGACACCGGTCAAACATCTCACGTTTTATTTTTCCTTCCTGTGTTTTCCTTTTGTCTTTTTATATCACCCGTATACACATATGTATATAGAAATGCACATATGTGCACCCATATAAATTACAGTATGAAGGCGCGTGCATGCATATGCATGAGTTCAATTGATTTGTTTGTAAAATTGCGTCATAGCTTTCTCTACCTCAGCATAAATGATTTGAAATACTACGGGAAAAGAGTTATACATGTCAATTTAGAGGTTATTATGAGCGCGTGTTTGAGTGTTTGTGATCAACGGAAGGAAAGTTGTTCTCCAAGAGTGCTCTTCTAAAATAATATATTTAGTGTGCATCTATTTCGGATGGGATCTCACGAAAAATACATATTTACATGTTTCATTTTAAAACGTTCGAAACTTTTAAATCCCCGACTGTACCAGCATATAAAATGTTAATCTAATGTGAACAAGCATCTCTCTGCAGAACACCTTACTTTGGATGTCCCCTATAAATATGGCCTCTATTTCTCAGTAGCCCCTTACGTCTCAGTGGTAGTGTGTTCTCTTTCTGGTAAATAAGAGTAAAAAACAATTAATTTGCATTTTAGATAATTGCGACATGTTATTTGATTAAGCTATTATTCGAGACCCTAATTGATCGAAGGGTCCAATTAAAAACCAATTAAACCCCCCTTTGTTTTAATTCTTTCCGCTTTGTAATGCTTTCACTCTTATTTTAATTTCTACTCAATTTTCTGTCCGTAAATGAATTAAGCTTGTGAAATTGAAACCCTATCTCGAGGATTGGTTTCGAGCGTGACGCGTTGACCTTCAGAAGCGAGCATTATTAACGATCCTAATTAAAACTAGTTTATAGCTCGGCCCATTTTGCACAATGGTTAGGGTGTTAGCTAATAGGCTGGGAGACCAGGTTCAATCCTAGATCGAGTCGTGTTTAAGACTAAAAAAATGGTATTTGCTGGCCCCTTATAAACACTCAGCATTATAAGGTAGGGGGCTATGGGTAAGCAGAGTAATCCTTAAAAAAGAATGTGGCTCTCCCCATCACATCGGTGTAGTAGCTAATAAAGAAGGAGCCTTCGCGTCGCCCTCGACTATTGTCCATCACTTTAACTTACTTAGTTGATACTCG
>OY744518.1:80517407-80572407 GCA_963556195.1 Sepiola atlantica
TTCTTTCTTCTTCTCTGTCTCTACCCCTCCACTTCATTCTCTCCAAATATGATCTGAGGTTAAGATCGGATTCTAACTCTGCCTGATGAGATCTCAGTTTATAGTAACTGTTGATCGATAACATCGACATGCCAGTGTCGCAGATTTTGTACATGTCTGTGTAAATAAAATTATCATATATAAAGCTCTATTTTGATATTGAGCACTTTTTATAAACCCGGTTAAAATTCTCTGGATTACCACCCTGTGGATATTTTTCACCTGGATTATTACCATTATTATATATATATATATATATATATATATAAATTTTAATAGTAATTTTTCTGTTTTTTGTCTGTTGTCTTTTTATGATCGTGTATTGGCGGATCTAATATATATCCCTGAAGAGGAGCCGAAAGGGTTCTGAAACAATTGTCGGATACTCAAACTCTGAAATTGTTACTTTCCTGCACTGATGAAAGCAATAAGCTGGAAACGCTAGCGTCTGTAGGTAATAATAATTTAATATTTATTCATAAATATTATACTAAGCCCCTTTAAGAAATTAAAGTTGAGCACTCTCGGGGATGTTAAAAATAGACTGTCAAAAAGCTCTAATGCAAAGTTCCGAATACGTTCGTCGAACACTCTCGACTAGTCTTCTATCTGTTCTCGCTTCTAGGTACACATAGATCTTAATTTCCCTATATTACGTGACAGTTTCCGTTGGTCGAGTGGATATGGCGACTGATTGCAAATTTTAGACTGAAGGAAACCGTTAGAACGGGGGGGATAAGAAGAAACGTACGAAAGGGGGAGGGGGAATTAAGGGATAAAAAATGCATACACACAGACACATATATATATATATATAAAGTGTAAATATCTAAATAAATATTTATTTTATTTAAGGGTATTTCAAGGGTATAATACTCCTCGAACTAAATTTATATAAATTTATTCTATATATTTATTTATTAATTTGTTTTATTTTTAAACATTTTCCTTTGTTATTATTATTTATTCATATATTTATTTATTCTTTTATTATTATAATTTCTTTTTTATTTATTTATTTATTTTTCCTTTCCTTTCTTTTTTATTCTATTTAAAATTTTTATTATTATTTTATTTTATTGAATTTCAAACTTTAGTTTAGGGATTACAAATGTATCCGCATACACATACACACACATGAGAATACACCCATACATACATACATGTATATATGTATACACATACACAAGGCCTAAATATATGTAAATAAAGTGTATATTATTCCATTCTTGTTTACATTTATGTCCATAACTATAATGTTTTATTTATAAATATGTAACATGTAAAAATTAAACACAGGATGAGAGGCATTGAGGTGTGAGGTGGATAGTGCTGGCAAATAAAAGGAAGAAGAAGGAGACAAAGGCAAGTAAGTTGGGGGTGGGAGTGTGAGGATGTAAGAATCAGAGGATCAAAGGGCTAGACAACTCAAATCTGTTATTCAGAGTTGGACGAATCAATGCAATTTTCAAGTAAACGATTAAATAAGTAGAAATTCAATGTGTCTTTAATTTAATATAAAATTTATATAGAATTATCATATCCACATCTATGAAGAAGTCGCCTGATTGTGTAGCAGTAGTCATAGTATTTCGATAATCATGCAGATAGTACAATTGCCGTTTTTTTAAATAGATATTTTGAAAACAATATTAATATTGGTACTGTTATCTATCTTAAACCAGCTGTCGTGACGTTCGACTCGGAATCGTTCGGCTGTCCTACGCAAACGGCCGAGTGTTGACGAGCCGATTGCGATTAGCCAATCAGCGAGCAGCGAGCAGCCGATAAATTTGTTACAAAAAAATATGTCGTATTAACAGTAATTTTTGTAAGTTTTTTTTTGGGGGGGGGGGGTTCTTCAAAAACATTCCTTGTAAATAAAAATACAGTATTCATTTTATAACAGCAACCTCGCAATGTTTTTTTCCCTGTTGTTTCTTCCAAAATATTTATGTAAATATGTTTAATTTTCATTAACTTTAACCCTAAACCTTTACCCTAAACCCTAACCCTAAACCCTAACCTTAACCTTAACCCTAAACCCTTACCCTAAACCTAACCCTAAACCTAAACCTAACCCTACAACTAACCCTTACCCTAACCCTGAACCCTGAACCCTAACCCTAACCCCTAAACCCTAACCGTAACCCTAAAAAAAAACAAAAAAAAAACAAGCAAAACATTATCATAGGACGCAGCACCGTATCAAAAATGTCGGCTGTTCGCTGCTTCAGCTCGGCAACTCTCGGCCGTTTGCGTAGAACTACCAAACGCTTCCGAGTCGAACGTCATGACAGCTGGTTCAAGATAGATAAGAGCACCTTAATATTAATTAACAAAATAAAAAATTCAAGTTAGCAACATTGTCCGAGCTCAAGAAAAGCAGTCAAGGAGGAACACGAAACTATTACTACTACTGCTACTAAGTATAAGTTTCGTATTTATTTGGAATACTTTTTTTTAGGATTCCAGTTTTTTTTTTTGGGGGGGGGTGAGAGTCGAGTTTTAGAGAAACATTTTAAAGAACACGGTTTTAGTTTAATACTCAAATGTTATACGGAAGCTGTGGGAAATTTATATTTTATTAGCTTCACTAAAGAAAAGGACAAACACAGAAACAAAAATATTAGGAAAGAAGGATAGAAAGTACAAGAGAACAGAAAAAGGAATATAAATACAAAGGAATTTTTATTTAGTACTGAGTACCCTCTTATCAAGGCCAAAAGCAACTCGACGTTAAGAGTTAATGAGACGGAAATAATGGTCAGCCGAAAAATGAAGATACCTCTAGGGGTACTAACATTGATCAAGGGTATGAACTTAATTTGGTTACTATGAAGTTGTTCATGACAAGAATTTGTTTACATTGGATTTGAAGACGATCAAGTTGTATTCAACAGGGAAGCAGTATCACGGTAATGTGTTCCTCATGCCGGTAGCCCTTGCAAAGAAAGTTTGTCTATGGAAATTCCTCCCTGACACTAGGTACATGAAGGGGGAAAGGAAAGTACCTTTCTGTTGTGGTATTTAATAATGTTTTCCTTGATTTTCCATCCACAAAACTCTGTTTATGTTAAGTTAGCACTTGCTAGCTGGTGATCTATAATATTCCTTAAATCTTTATTTATTTCTATTTTAATATGCTCGCATGCTCGTATATATCTCCATTTCCATCCTTCGCCGTTTACAACACGCATTTTATAATTTGGTTAGGGTTAGGGTAAGGGTTTAGGGTTAAGGTTAGGGTTTTCGATTAGCGTTTAGGGTTAGTGTTTAGGGTTAGGGATCATGGTTTAGGGTTAGGGTTTAGGTTTAGGGTTTAGCGATTAGGGTTTAGGGTTAGGGTTAGGGTTAGGGTTAGGGTTAGTGTAAGGGTTAGGGTTAGGATTCATGGTTTAGGGTTAGGGTTAAGGTTAGGGTTTAGGGTTAGGGTTTAGGTTTAGGGTTCATGGTTTAGGGTATGGGTTAGGGTTTAGGATTAGGGTTTAGGGTTAGTGTTTAGGGTTAGGGTTCATTGTTAAGGGTTAGGGTTTAGGTTTAGAATTAGGGTTTAGGGGTAGGTTTAGGGTTAGGGTTAGGGTAAGGGTTAAGGGTTAGGGTTCAGGGTTAGAGTTACTGGTTTAGGGTTAGGGTTAGGGTTAGGGTTGGAGTTTAGGGTTAAGGTTAATGGTTTAGGGTAAGGGTTAGAGTTTAGGGTTAGGGTTAAGGTTTAGAGTTAGTGTTCATGGTTTATGGTTAGGGCTAAAGTTTAGGATTAGGGTTTAGGGTTAGTGTTTAGGGTTAGGGTTTAGGTTTAGAATTAGGGTTTAGGGTTAGGGTTCGGGTTAGGGTTAGGGTTAGGGTTTAGGGTTAGGGTTCAGGGTTAGAGTTCATGGTTAAGGGTTAGGGTTAGGGTTTAGGGTTAGGGTTTAGGGTAAAGGATTAGGGTTAAAGTTAATGGTTATGGGTAAGGGTTAGGGTTAGGGTTTAAAGTTAGTGTTCATGGTTTAGGGTAAGGGTTGGGGTTTAGGGTTAGGGTTAGGGTTTAGGTTTAGGGTTATGCTTTAGGGTTAGGGTTTAAGGTTAGGGTTAGGGTTAGGCTTAATGGTTTAGGGTTAAGGTTAGGGTTTAGGGTTAGGGTTAGGGTTCATTGTTTAGGGTTAAGGTTAGGGTTTAGGGTTAGGGTTTAAGTTTAGGGTTTGGGTTCATGGTTTAGGGTTAAGGTTAGGGTTTAGGGTTAGGGTTAGGGTTTAGGTTTAGGGTTCAGGGTTTAGGGTTAGGGTTAGGGTTAGGGTTTAGGGTTAGGGTTAGGGTTTAGAGTTAGGGTTCATAGTTTAGGGTTAGGGTTTAGGTTTAGGGTTTAGGGTGTAGTGTTTAGGTTAGGCTTAGGGTTAGGGTTAGGGTTAGGGTTAGGCTTAGGGTTAGGGTTAGGGTTAGGGTTTAGGGTTTAGGGTTAGGGTTAGTGTAGCTTATATGAAATTTCGGCATGGTTCTTGGTAAAATCTCAAAGACGTCAAGGCTAAAGTTAGATATCACACCCCAGCCTAACTTCGAGCGGTATTCCCCCGGACAAAACTTACCGGTATTTTTTCTAATTCATCCAATATTGTGACTTTTTTTTTCTGCCGAGCGGATTTTAGCGGATCGAAAGCCGGTGCACCGTTGAAAATGTCCACCCTGAAAAATGATATGTAAAAAATCTATACTTTAACCGGAAGTCTTTTATTACAAGGATTTCTGTTATAATTAAAAATGTAAGAATTTTTTAGGTTTCAAATATTTAAACGAATTCTAATGTAAATAAAGATCATATGTTTATTAAGAATTTAAAACAAAACAAAAAAAAACGATTCGCGAAAACAATAAAAGAAGCAAAAACAAATGAATTATTAATACAATATATTCGGTATTCTGTTTATCTATTAAGAAATAAAAATAAAATATTCGATTGATTATTTGTAAAATAATATATTATTAGTATATCACATTTTAAACTATAATCACAATGAATCTTTTGTAACGTTGCATCGGCTTTCAATCGGCTAAAATCCGCTCCGCACAAACCGGAAGTCACTATAAGGGATGAATTTGTTGTCTTCAAATCTAATGGCAACAAATTATGGTCAAAATGCGCCTCATATGTAATAATCAGTTCATACTATTGATCAATATTAGTACATCCATAGGGCTCCTCACCGTTTGACTAATTATCACTTGTGTCTTATTAACCTTCATCCCTGGGTGGCTCTTGGCCTTGATAAATATTGACTCCATAGTGAAAGAAAGAAAAGAAAAACAAAGAACAGACAAAATTGATAAAGTCGGCATTCTCCAAAGACAGATACAAAAAAGAAGGAAAAGAAAATTTAAAACAAAAGATAAAAAAACAAAAAAACAAGCCGCGAATAAAAAAAACGATCTAACAAAAAAAAAGAAAAAAGTTAACAGAATAAAATGGTAAAATCGAAAAATGTTTGCACCAAAGTACCTAATGACCTCACTAGAGACCTCCCGGGGAAAATGCGGAGACTTGGAATTGGAAATTGTGGAATGTGACCAGGTGGTCTTCGGAGATCTTAAGAGTTTACAACTAGCGTCAATCAATAACCCGGAGGTTATCGGAGCGTTACTCTTAAATCGAATTTTGGATCCGCCCATTCAAACAGATCGAATGGCCCCCTCCCCTACTCCTCCTACTCTTCTTCTTTTTCTTCTTCCTCTTCTTAATCTTATACTAAATTCTCCATCTATTTTTTAAATATTTTTCTCACCCTTCTTCATCTTTTTCTTCCTCTTCTTCTTCATCTTGCTGTTCCTGTCATTATTATTATTATTATTATTATTATTATTATTATTATTATTATTATTAGGAGTAGTAGTAGTAGTAGTAGTAGTAGTAGGAAGAGTAGTAGTAGTATCATTATTATAATTATTATTCCTCTTTATATTCTCATTCTTGTTCATTCTTTTTGTTGCTTGTTTTTTTATCAACTTTTTTCTTCTGTTTTCTTTTTTTCCTCTTATTCTTCTTACGTTTGTTTTTTCATCTTCTTATTCCTCCCTAATTCTTCCATTTTCTTTTTGTTCTTTCGTCATCATCTTTGTTTTTGATTCCATTTTCTTCTTCTTCTTCTTCTTCTTCTTCTTCTTCTTCTTCTTCTTCTGCTATTATTCTATTCTTCTTCTTATTATTGTTATTGTTCTTTTCATATTTTCTCTCTTTTTCTTTTTCTCTTTCTTTTCTTCTTCTTCTTCCTTTTTTCTTCTTCTTTCCTCCCTCTCGTCTTCTTTCTTATTTACGTCTGTGCCAGTTGACACGGTTAAGATTCGAATAAAAATTGTTGTTTGGGATAAATACAATTTAGGCGCGCAGAGTGAAAATTGTTGTATTGGCGCGTGACAAATAAAAAATAACGCCCACGCAAATTCCGATGTAGCCTTATATATTAAATCAACTCAAAACGAGCGAACGAAATCTGTTTTTACCACAAAAAATTCGGCACACAGGCGAGGCGTTGCACTTATCCTTGCACTTTTGAAAACAAGAATCAGGGAAACGATCATTCCAGCCAGTAGAGACAACTGTTGCTGGATTTTCCACTAAAGGTCGTCTATTTTTCATTCGTGACAGTAATCAATATATAACTTCTTAATAGATACCGGAGCCGAAATAAGCGTGATACCAGCGCTAAGTAAACAGAAAGCTACTCCACAGCCTTACCACCTCCAGGCAGCTAATGGGACACAAATACCGACATATGGTGAAAAGTACTTAAGCGTCAATCTCGGCTTGCGTCGCACATTTTCGTGGATATTTACCATAGCCAACGTGACGACACCAATATTAGGAGCAGATTTCCTAGCACGATATAATCTATCAGTAGACATGACTAATCGCACACTGACTGATAACCAAACAAAAATCGTAATAAAAGGTATCACCACAAGATACCAGTCTACTGGGATTAGTTCTGCCTTTCCTGAAGAGACGTACATTCGTCGGCTGTTTCAAAAATAGCCACAACTTACTCAGCCATTCACAGTCGCGGATGATATAAAACATAATGCAAGGCATTATATTAAAACGAGTGGACAACCCGTCTACGCTACCCCCAGACGTTTGAAGGACGAATTCCAACGCATGTTACAACAAGGAATTATTCGACCTTCCAAAAGTGCCTGGTCATCTCCTCTACATATGGTACAGAAATCAGACGCGACAACATGGCGTCCTTGCGGCGATTTCTAGGAGATTAAATGCACAAACTGTACCGGATAGATACCCTATCCCACACATTCACGATTTCGCAATCGGACTGCAAAACGCCACGATATTTTCCAAACTGGATTTAGTGAAAGCATATCACCAAATACCGGTGGCGGAAGAAGATATCCATAAAACAGCACTGACCACGTCATTTGGACTTTACGAATTCGTCAGAATGCCATTCGGACTTAGGAACGCCTGTCAAACCTTCCAAAGGTTGATAGACGAGGTTTTTAGGGACCTTCCATTCGTATTCGCATACGTGGACGATGTCCTAATTTCTAGTAGAAACCTCGACGAACATAAACAACACTTGGAACAAATTTTTCTAAAGACTGTCCCATTACGGTTTAAAAATAAACTTGGACAAATGTATTTTCGGTCAGCAAGAAGTAAATTTCCTCGGACATTCAATTGATAAGGATGGAATATCACCATTACCCGAAAAAGTAAGTGCCATTACGAATTTTCCACAACCTACGTCTGTTAGACAAATTCGTCGCTTCATAGGTGTAATTAATTATTACAGACGATTTTTACCCAACTGTTCCACAATCCTCGCACCGTTAACGTCATTATTGAAGAACAAAACGAAAAACCAACAATTAAAACTGGAAGGATCAGCTTTAAAAGCTTTCCATCAAGCTAAAACTGCCTTAGTCAATTTCACAAAATTGAATAATATTAAGGACAGTGAGGAATCGAAACTTACACTTACAACAGACGCATCAGACATAGCTGTAGGAGCAGTTATACACCAACTGACAGGGAATACAATGACCCCTATTTCGTTTTTTTTCAGCCAAACTGAGCAAGACACAGACAAAGTACAGTACCTTTTCAAGGGAACTATTAGCAATTTATTTGGCAATTAAACATTTTAGACATCTGTTGGAAGGAAGAAACTTTTGTATTTACACTGACCATAAACCGTTAACGTATGCACTGCATACACACATAGATAAATATGGCCCAAGAGAAATCAGACATCTTGATTATATTGCTCAATATTCTACAGACATCAGATACGTCAAGGGACAAGAAAACATTGTGGCGGACGCATTATCACGAGCTGCAATAACTTCGATAAATTCCAGTTCGCTGAGTATGGAATTAATTGCACAAGAACAAAAGACGGACGAGACACTCACTGACGTACAACAGAAAACGTCTTTGCAACTGAGGGAAATGCCTGTACCTTTTAGTACAACAACATTTTATTGCGATACAGCGAAAAAACAACCACATCCATACATACCGCCAAGCATCAGACGACATGTTTTTCAACATTTCCACAATTTATCTCATCCAGGCAAACGAGCCACGGTAAGAATAATAGCAGACCGTTTCGTTTGGCCGAAAATGAATACAGATATTCGAAATTGGACCAAGACGTGTGTATCCTGTCAAAAGAATAAAATACACAGGCATACAAAGTCACCACTGGGTACTTTCAGTACGCCAGATGCCAGGTTTACCAATATCCATGTTGACTTGGTGGGGCCATTACCCCCTTCGAAAGGACACACCCACATTCTCACCATAGTCGACAGGTTCAGCAGATGGCCAACAGCCATACCCGTGAAGGACACATCGGCGGCGACAGTAGCTGTAACAATATTAAAAGACTGGATAGCAATTTTTAGAGTACCGTCAGTACTCACAACGGACAGAGGCTCGCAATTTCAATCGAAACTCTTTGCAGAATTCAACCAATTGTTGGGAACATCCCACATAAAGACAGCAGCTTATCACCCTTGCTCGAACGGCCTCGTCGAACGCTTCCACAGACAGCTAAAAACTTCTTTGGCTACGAGTCATAACAACGCAGACTGGTCACATAATTTACTATTAATCCTATTAATGATCCGAAACACGATGAAAGAGGATTTACAAAGCACGCCAGCGGAGGTAGTTTTGGGATCAGCAGTCACACTACCTGGACAATATTTTGATGCATACGCAGACATTTCACCCACAAATACATTTGTGACGGAATTAAAGAACAAAATGTCTTCTCTCAAATTTACACCCACCAGGAGGGCTGACAAACACACACATATGCCAAATGACCTTCACACATGCAAATATGTATTTATTAGGAACGATACAGTCAAAAAGTTATTTTGTCCAAATTACACAGGACCATACCAAGTTTTGGACAGAAGTGAAAAATATTTCACTGTCCAAAGGAAAAACAGGAAAGACAACATCGCGATCGACCGAATTAAACCAGCATACATTGAGAAACATCCTCAGACAATTTCCCCACTAGAACAAATTCCCTTAGAACATGGGAGTCCAGCAGAAAGTGACGGGAACGTCAAACCTACGACAAAAACAGGTAGAAAAGTCCACTGGCCGAAACATTTCAAGGAATACATTACATATTAAAAAAAATTTTTTTTTTTCCTTTTTTTCAATCTGGGGGGAGTATTGTGCCAGTTGACACGGTTAAGATTCGAATAAAAATTGTTGTTTGGGATAAATACAATTTAGGCGCGCAGAGTGAAAATTGTTGTATTGGCGCGTGACAAATAAAAAATAACGCCCACGCAAATTCCGATGTAGCCTTATATATTAAATCAACTCAAAACGAGCGGACGCAATTGGGAGCACACCACGTGATATTTCTGTCCAATGAGATTTCTCCAAAACATATTTTTCTAAACTTTTCTCCATAAGCTCGCTGGAGCCGATCCAAATAGTATTTAAGCACACACAAACATCAAACTTTCTCTTTCAACTGACTTTTCATCCGGAGGTTACACGCATCTTACTATCACTCTTCCATTTCACCCTTTCGCGCGCTTCATACAATTTCACAGGCGAACATTACCTATTGCCTCTTTTAACATTTTATAACAAATGAACACTTCAACAAAAGAAAAGACATTCTTCTTTTTACTTACCCTGAAACTAAAGGAGGGACTCATGAACTCATTACAAAGAGAAATATATTCTATTTGTTAATAGTTTATTTCAGTAAATAAACTTCCGTTGATTTTGCATGTTAAATCTTCTTATTATTATTTTTATTTGTGGAGGAAGTTATCACCAAAAAAAGGTATGACGACCCCCACACGTCTTTATTATCATTTTTACCAATATGTTACTTCTTTTTCTTAATCCGTTTTCTCATTTTAATTTGTCTAATTCCTTCATACTTTAATTCTTTCTTCTTCTTCTTCTTCTTCTTCTTCTTCTTCTTCTTCTTCTTCTTCTTCTTCTTTGCTTCTTCTTCTTCTTCTTCTTCTTCTTCTTCTTCTTCTTCTTCTTCTTCTTCTTCTTCTTCTTCTTCTTCTTCTTTAGAAATGAACCAAACCCCTGCACACATAGACACTCATATCAACAAACTAACCTATCATTATGAATGAGTGTTACAACAAACTTGCTAGGGCCAGAATGTGGGCTAAATTTAATTTGATTCATGTTTACGCAACAACAACAAAAAAAAACAAGATGAAAATTGTTGAGGTTCCTCCAATTTTTAAGAAATTTTAACAATACTTATTAGTCATCAGTTATAGATATCCCTCAAATTGCAATTGTATTGGAATATTTAAAAGAGATTTTATGCACATAATAAAGGCACAGCCTACCATTTGAAAATCCAAATACTTTAGATTTGTGTTTCATTTGAACCATTGTCGTTACACAACAATTAAGCAAGATTTACTGAATTTGCACTTCTTAAGACCCCTTAATTTTAAAAACCTTAAATTTAAGACATTTTCTAGAATCAAAAACATGTAATGGATTTTCATTAAAAATTCAATAAGAATTCTAGACATAAGGTTTAGTATAATTATATCTTGATTTTTATCTTCGTAAAAGTACGTAAAATTGATGCAGAAGTGTTGGGGAAGTTAATTTTACCCATCCTACGTATTTTTCTAATATATATATATATATATATGATTATTTTCATTTACACAGACATGTACAAAATCTGCGTATATATTTGTTTTTTTTAAATATATGTATGTATATATATATATATATATATATATATTTATGTATGTACTTGTGCATCTATTAATTTGTGAGCACTGTGTATTTTATATATTGACTAGATATTTATGCTTGAAAATGAATATATGTGTATATCCGTGTATATCCGTGTAGCGATATTTGCGTATATATTTTTTAATTATTTATTCTTTATTCTTATATATATATATATATATATATATATATATATATATATATATATATATGTGTGTGTGTGTGTATTTATATATGTACTTGTGTATCTATTAATTTGTGCACACATTTGTATTTTATACAAAGATTAGATATTTATGCTTGAATATGTCTGTAAATAGATTAACACTTTGAGTGTTAAATAGATTTAAAAAAAGATAGAAACTAATTGTAAGAGTTTACAAGTAAAGAATGTAACCCGATAGTAAATTATAAAAAAATATCTCATCCCTCAAAAAGGTTTATTTAAAGGGAAAGTTTTCCAAATTTATCTTACTTCCTGTCTTTTTTGGTCTCAAGATGTTGACTCTCTGTGAAGAGTACAACCGAAACATGTATGCACATTTGTAACCAATAATATTTGTATAAATAAAAACTTATATATATATATATATATATATATATATATATATATATATATATATATATATATATATTATTATTATTATTATTATTATTATTATTATTATTATTATTAGTATCATTATTATTATTATGATTGTATGAATCAACATAAAATCTTATAAGGAGATATAATATATTATGTATCGATCTTCAGTATTTACTTCAACAGTGCTCAATGCGTGAGTAAAGCTAGGTAGTAAGTTATGAAAATATATTTATGGCAATTACGCTACAGAGAGGTTTCTGCGTTTCATCACCGTAGGGAATCGACAGTGTTGGCTAATTACTATAAATATATAGTCATAACTGCCTATATATATATATATATATATATATATATATATATATATATATATATATAGTCACCCATCTGGTACTGGCCAGGCTCAACGTAGCTTAACTTTGGTGATCTAACAATGATCAGGTGTGTTAACATTATCATTACAATATTTATTATTTAATTTAATTTGTTTATTAACAATATACTTTTGGACATAAAAATGACAAGATACAAGTTTGTTTGTTTCAGAATTTTTTTAATATTAAAAATTTGTCTTATTTGTGTTATTCAAACAACTTTTCTCATCTTGGATGTTTTTCTCACAACCTCTGACCTTCTTCAGGTGTATCTGGTCGAACTCAGGAATCTTTATGTCAAACTCGTGAATCTGTACAGAATTTCGAAAGGGACCCTTTATTTAATCCCCAGGGGTAGTTTGTTCTCATTCCGTCAGCCATGACCGAGTAGAAGTCTTAAGTATTTTGTAATTGTATTTTTAGTATTGCCCGCACTGAGGATTGAACTTTCAATTTCCAGAAGACAGTCACTTAGAAATAATAATTACTCAGCAATTATAAATAATATGATTTATATATATATATATATATATATATATATATATATATATATATATATATATATATATATATATATATATATATATGCTTTTAGGAAGACTCGGTCACTCCAAACACTTAAACTCATCTCCTCCCTTAACACCTTCTCTGTCTCTCTCTTGTCGTAACCCTTCATATTTATTTTGGTATGCTAAGGGTGGAAGTTTAAGCGTGTGAGGTACCCCGACACTAGACAATAAATAGGATAGACTATACCCAAGACGTACAAAGTAATACAACCATTGTACCATGAACCATGGTAACTCGTTTTACCCCCTGCCTATTTATTGGATGTTTTATACTGATGAATCACGACTTACCAAGGCCAAAAGTAATTCAAGAATGATGATTAATTATATTGTCAGTAGGATGATGAGCAATACTATGAGAGGATTGAAAATGATGGCTGGAATAGGCAGAATTTGATTACAAAATACAATGGTTCTACAAGTATTTATTGACATTGGACCTGAAGACGACCATGTTGTTGTCAGCAGGGAAGCAATCTTGTGGTATCGTGTTTAACGGATGAAAAGTTCTTGGAAAGAAACCCTGTTCATACAAGTTCCGTTTGATTTAAGGTACGCAGATGAAGAAAGGAGAGTTATTTGCAATATTGGTAGTAAGGCGAGTTCTTGCTGTGAATGTTTTAATCATCAGTACCTACCATCGAAATAATGATGGATTAGAAAAGGACTAGCAACGACTTTTAAACTTTTGCCTGAAGTCAAAGTGTAGTATCTGTTCTGTTACTACATTTTATTCTTTTCTGTCTACGGTCAGTAAAAGAAAAATCCTTCTAGACTGAGGCAAAGTCTTTGAGATCTCTCTCAAACAATCTGTTACATTCTCGCGAGCCTCTCCCCTCCCGGTTTCCGCTTTACCCTCTCTCTCGCCATTTCTCTCATCTTCCCTCCTCATATTTAAAAATTATCGTTGTCGCTGTCTTCGACGAGTTGAAGCTTTCTACTTCTGAGCTTCAAGGCCCTTTTAAGAAATGGCGGACTAAAAGTGAACCCAGACAAATGCAAAATCCTCTTCTGTTAATAATATCTCAATGGACAACAAAACGGTCGAAACAACGCTGAAGATTTTGTGTTTCTTGGCGCAGTGGTTCCAGTATCCTCATCTCACATTATCAGAGAAATAGGAATTTATTTTATTGCTGTATATGCCAGTGAAACATTGACTATACTGGCAGAGAATAGAAAAGAAGGTCAGCGTCTTTGAAATCAAATGTTTAACAACATTGAATTACCTACTTAGGGTTTAAATTACCTAGACACTATCCTCGAGTGTCTTCGGTTTATCTGTACAAGGGTTTGTCAGTATTACTTGACATGAGGATACTCCCCTCCCCACAAGTAAACCCTGGCCAAATATTAAAAGAACATAGTATTCAAAGCCCAAATAAAATCCCCTCGACACAGCTATACACTGGCTCATACAAGGAATGGTGCATCTTCTCCAAGTCATGTTACAACAAGTAACAGCATGCACGCGGTTCTCTCTTTGTGTCTCCCAATTTCATACACATAACCGCGTGCATGCGCGTCACTTAATATTTTGTAAAAAGTGAGGTAGCCGTTAATAACAACACCACGTCCATTTTCCATTCTTACGGACTACCACCAACCCCAACACAATTGTTATAATCTCATACTCTGAAGAAGCTAGGTATACTAGCGAAATTAAAAAAAAATGAAAAAAACATTTTTCTGGTTTTATTTTTATTAATACACATCGTATCTAAACATGCGTTTAATGCTTTTAGCCTCATTTATTACGATTACTTTCTTACAAGGATGTTTAAAAATAATAACTCTCCCAATTTCATATATATATATATATATATATATATATATATATATATATATATATATATATATATATCCACAAACAGGTGTTTCGCCGTTTTACGACTCATCAGTGTAGCTAGACATAGTGAGCGTATCACTTCCTGAATTCGAAACCTGGAGGCTTGTCACTACTAACCGGTAGAACTAGTGTCCGATTTCTACCATCTGAGCTAACGAACCTGCTAATGGGAGTGGAATAAATTATATCGTTCACATAATTCACTAGAGTTCCCCATCCATTGCGGTGCATATATATATATATATATATATATATATATATATATATATATATATATATGTATGTGTGTGTGTGTGTGTGTGTGTGTGTGTGTGTGTGTGTGTGTGTGTAAGCCACAGTGAAATAGGCATATACTTAAGAAACACTTTGTAACGCTGAAAACGTACGCAACTTATTAGACCGTAATAATTTAATAAATAAACAAATGAATACTTATTACAATTAACAAATCGAACAATGAAACATTATTAGACGGCAATTTTAATTTTAAAAATGGTGCGTGACGTCTTTATTTTTTTTTTAACATATTTCACTCCAAACAAGGCAGGCCGCCACTGTAGACGTAAGGGATTACTGATAATTAGGGTGTAGATTTTGGGTGGCACTCCAAGTTGGGGGCAGTGTAGCAAGATGTCTGTTTACATTAGTTTTAAATCTCTTCATGTTGATACTGTCGGGGAAACAGGGAGCAGGGAGGGAGTTCCAGGGGCCAGCAGCACGAGTAAAGAAGCTGTTGAAGTAGAATGCTCTCCGGCATCTGGAGGCCTCTCCAGTGAGTGGATGGTATTTTGCTGATTGTCGAGTATGTCTAGTGAATTTACGTCGAGGGGTCACCAGAGCAGCCAGCTCATCGGACCACAATCCATTGAAGTGTTTGTTAAACAAGCACAAGGATGCTACATGACGGCAATGGGACAGAGGCTGGAGCCTGGTGGATAGTGGGGGACCTATTTAGTTGGCGACTCTTTTTTTGACCTTGTCTAGGAGGGAGAGACTAGTGGATGATGCACCAACCCAGATGTGGCAACAATACTCCATGCATGGACGGATGGTGGCTTTGTAGAGGTACAGGATAATGTCAGGTGTGAGGGGTTGACTAACACAGTAGAGGGAGCCCACCTTCTTTGATGCAGCCTTGGCAATGTCCTTCAATGTATTTGTTCCAATTCATGTTACCTGTGAATGTTAGGCCGAGGAGTTTGAATGTTGAACTTTCAAGTAGGGTGTTACTTGCCATGACAATCGGTGGTTGAAGAGGTTTCTTGTAGTTATTGAAGGAAATGAGCTTTGTCTTTGCTGCATTAAAAGTTATCAACCATTTATGACCCCAATCCACTACAGCCTGGAGGTCATTTTCTAAGGATTCAGCCATTGCCTCGGATATGATCGCGCCCGTTTTGCCCACATGACGAGAGTAGAGCGTGGTGTCGTCAGCAAATATTCCTATATTTTAGAAGTAGAGAGATGATATTCTACGACACGCTGGCTCCACGCGGATATCGTTGGGAGTTCGTCGACTCCGAATAGAAAAGTAATTTTATTGTTTAGTCAAATTCTACTCGCTCATTTTCGGTATTTTTTAGTGTACACTAACATTATTCACTGATAAGTTAGTATGTTTATAATTTTTCTTGTTATTTTATTTTTAACTGACATATTTCACTTGGGCGTCAATGAAAATATGCAAAACAAAAATAAATACTTGTCACAATTTATCAATCGAACAATGAAACAGCGATTTTAATACAAAAAATGAATACAAGAATCAGTATAAGTGAACAATGATCAATTAAGTATTAATTATATGCATAATCTACAAAAGCTTTGAGTCATTTTAAACAAAGAAAGAAAATGCAGTTTGAATTCCCAGAGATACTAACTAAATCCAAAATATCGCAAACTTAGCACTCGCATAAGCCGACTTATCGCTGGAAACTTTACAGATACAGAAGGGGATTCAAGTATCTAACAGTGAAACAAACACAGGGGACCTTAACTTGAATTGTGAAATATTAAACGAGGACCATCAGCTGTTTACCATGTAACTGTTTCGGAGATTGAAAAACAGGACAGTTATAAAATTAATGGCTTTCAATATATATATATATATATATATATATATATATATATATATATATATATATATATACATATATATATATATATATGTAGAGTTCGAATGCAAAACGCGATACATCCAATTTGTTAAAATTGAGACTTTAATCGACAAAAGAACGAATATATTAAATATATACTTCGAATATAAGCTTATTTTAAGTGAAAGCAAACATTAATCATTCCAGTATCATATTATGTAAACCATAATGCGAGTGTCTGGTCGCGTGTTGAAATGTAACACTGTTTATAGTGCTAGTTTCGTAATATTTTAAATGGCATTTATCGCGTTTTGCATTCGAACTTTTCATATATATATATATATATATATATATATATATATATATATATATATATGTTTTTTGATGAAAAAAAAAAATTAAAAAAAAAAGAAAAAAAAAATTACTCAATACTGGTCACCCCTGAAGAAGGAATTTTATTCCGTAATCGATAGGATTAATGTAAGAAAAAAAAATTAATCTTGTATTGCTAATTTGGCTTATATTCCAATTTTATTAACTTTCCATGCAATACTTTGAAACTTGAACGATAAACACACACTTTACTTGACAGCGTGCCAACGCATTTCTCGTTCGACAACGGTTTTTTTAATCCTACCCGCCATTCATAATAGCACGGCGATGACGTCGTACCATCAAGGACGTTTATCAAATTAACAAAGAAATAAGTTTCTTTATTCTTGTTTGTTGATGAAAAAAAAAATATAATAACTCAATACTGGTCACCCCTGAAGAAGGAATTTTATTTCGTAATCGATAGGATTAATGTAAGAAAAAAAAAATTAATCTTGTATTACTAATTTGGCTTATATTTCAATTTTATTAACTTTCCATGCAATACTTTGAAACTTGAACGATAAACACACACTTTATATATATATATATATATATATATATATATATATATATATATATATATATATATATATATATATATGAGGTCTGCCAAAATTACTATATAATTTGATTTCAACAGGATAAAGAAAACATGGAAAACATGTAACAGCAATATAGAAACAAATGAAGGGTAAACTTAAGTTTTTTGTGCAACATAAAAACTTATGTTTATAAAAACATTTATTAAAGCTCTGTGTTGCCTCTATACAGATCTGTGTATTCTACTAATCTTTCAACAACAAAGCGGCATACGCTTTAAACAACTCCAACGGCACTTGAACAATATCAGCTCGGATTTCGTAATTAAGTTCAGCGATAATATAAAAATATTCGATTTCCGCTTAAGAAGTTAAAGTATCAACCAAGTTACTAACATCATAATACACGGCATAATCGCGTTGACGCACCGGTTCCAATTAGATCACCTTAGTTAAGCAACATTCCATGGGCAGTACTAAATGGGTGACCATTTGGGAATACCGGGTGCTGTATGTGCTCTCCGCTTATCTTGGCATTGTTTCCAGTCGTCCCGGACTTCTTGCCACTGAAATCAAGCAGTACTGCCTCAGAAGGGGTGTGCTTGACATTGCGCAACCCTTGCTTCACAATTACACGCGCAGCCACTATTACATGGGATATCCGGGGTCTCGCAAGACTGAACGGATGCCATGAATAAAACGTTATAAAATCTATAGCTTTTTTATGGAAATAAATCTAGACAAGACATGAAGCTACTTTATGTAAGGAGCTAAAAAATATTACTTCAAAGTAAAAAAAAAAAGTGGTGCTGATATCGATCCTGAACCAGTTTTCGTGAGGTTCGACTCGGAAGCGTTCGGCTGTCCTACGCGAACGCCCGAGTGTTGACGAGCCGATTTGTACCAGACGACAATTTTGATACGGTGCTGCGTCCTATGATTATAATGTTTTGCTTGTTTTGTTTTGTTGTTGTTAGGGTTAGGGTTAGAGTAAGGGTTAGGGTTAGGGTTGGGTTTAGGGTTAGGGTTAGGGTTAGGGTTAGGGTTTAGGGTTAGGGGTTAGGGTCTAGGGTTAGGGGTAGGTTTAGGGTTAGGGTTTAGGTGTTAGGGGTTAGGGTTTAGGGTTAAAGTTAGGGTTAGGGTTAAAAATACTTTTTTGATAATAGTAATTGCGCTCTGTTGAGCTTGTTTTATTTGTTTTGTTGTTTAAAAAATTCCTTGCAACTATAACTAAAAATTATAGGACGCAACAACGTATCAAAATAAAAAAAAATTTTTTGATAATAGTAACTTCGCTATGTTTTGCTTGTTTTTTTTTTTGTTTGTTTCTTTTAGAAAATTTCTTGAAAATATAATTTACAATCACAGGACGCAGCACCGTTTCAAAATTGTCGTCTGGTACCATTCGGCTCGTCAACAATCGGGCGTTCGCGTAGGACAGCCGAAGACTTCCGAGTCGAACCTCACGAAAACTGGTTCAAGATCGATATCAGTACCAAAAAAGTCAACGCTAAGTGTTTGATGGTTATATTCCGACCCAGAAAACAGCAATTATTCCCCCTTTGTCAGAAACATCGCCAATGGAATGTGAGGACTAAAGTACAAAATGAGGGAAGCAATAGTTACGTGGTTGGCAAAAAAATAAACCCAACATCCACTTTCTACTCCCCTAGTTATTTATGGAGGACCCTGTATAAAAAATATTAAATACTGTAATCCACAGACAGCTGTTTCCTCGTTTAATGGCTTATCAGTGTGGTAAAATTCGAACGCCGTGTGTGTGTGTGTGTGTGTGTGTCTGTGTGTGTCTGTGTGTGTGTGTGTAATGCCTGTGTCTTTCAAGTGATAAGTGTTTGATAATTTGCATAAAATCCTCGGTTAATTTTCCGTTGCTGACAGGCTTGAGCGAAATCGAAATAACGCGAGCACGTGTCGACCTTAACGAAGACTTGAATAACATAAAAAAGAAGACAAAAAAGAAACAATCAGACTCGTCGTAGTTTTGATATTTCTTCCGTGCCTTCTTCAAAGACCAACATTTGTAGAAGAAGAAAACCGGCCTGAATTCGTCAGCGCGCCATTATTGACGTCACAGCGACTGCAGCAACTTATCGGTTTTCTTCCATTGTTTGAAATAATATAGCTGCTGCTGATAACGCAGCTTGCACCGTTGTTATGACAACGTTAGTGACGTCATCGGAAGTGTTCATAGATTTCATTATTCTTATTTTTTATCTTTTAACATTGAAACATTTTTATTGATGATGGAACAGTTTCTTAAAGACAGAAACCACATTTTCGTTAGTAAGTCGGTGGGGGTCGGGGTCGGGGTCGGTTGCGAAAGCGGTAATCCTACAGTATAGTCAACAGCTGAGAAATAATATATATATATATATATATATATATATATATATATATATATATATATATATATATATAAACTTTAATCAAACGTATTAAAATGTAATTTTCTATCGACCTGTATAATTTTGAAGTGTTGCAACTGATTGTAAGATTTATTATTTCGGAATTTGTTATCGTTTATTTTGTAAGATCCTGCTTACCTTCGCGAGTCTATACACCCTATACACCTGTTCCTCTTCTGCTGCACCCCAGGTTTCGTCGGCCGGTGATCGATAACCACATGGACGCCGGATTTGGGTGTTTAAAAGAATTTTATTTCAAACAGCATAAAAACATAACTGGAAATAGTGTGTACGAGAGAAAGAATGAGAAAGAGAGAGATAGAGCGAGAGAGAGAGAGAGAAAGAAAGGGGTGTAGAGAGATGGAGAGAAAGAAGTCTAGAAAGAATGAATTAATTGGAGAGATAGACACCTATAGCATATACAGTGAGGCCATTTTTAGCTACACTGCGCTGCATCTACCCTGGGGCCCTACCGGGTGGCAAAGTTACTGTGTGTTCACGTCGGTGTTTTCAGACCGACAAACCGAACCGGTCTCCTCGGCGCGAGTTACGTGATTTCTGATTTCCGCTTAGGCTACCCGTTCTGTTTGGTCGCCCCCCCCCCTCCTTTGCTATCTAACAATTTGACTTAGGCGTACACGGGAAAATCAAAATGGCGACGACGACTACTTTTGAGGTGGTCACTAATAAATTAATAGAGAAAAAATGACTAATCCTTACAACTAACGCTAAGTCCGGGGGATTGCCAGTCTGACTTAGAGTTGATGGTAAAGTAAGTCTTCTTTTTTTTACTATTTGTTAAGCAATGAATCATCAACAACAACAGAGGACCAACCAGCCATTTTGATTCGTGTGAAGAAAAAAAAAATTTCAACGAAATCTAACCGTTTCAGGTCTGTAAAAAATAATTTTAATGCGTTTGCTAAAAGTTATTTGGTGTATATTTCTTTTTATTTCTTGGTTGTTCAGTATACTGCAAGATTACTGCTAAAGCATTACCATGCCGATGGGACAAGGTGCATGAACCACTGTGTTTGCGAGGCTCATCTGTTTGAAGCAGCAGCGGCATTGATTGCTGTTTTCACGTATCGACTCTCGATTAATCACAGACGTAAGAATATTCATTCTGAATTCCAGCACGTACTATAAACCCCAAACACACAGTTTTATTTTATTTTCTATTATCTGTCTTCCACACACAACGCACATATGTCCTCAAAAGCTAACGTCAGCCCTGGCCGAATGTTCTCGACAGACGCAACGAGATATTTTCATGAACTACTAAATACAGCCGCAGCATATACACACTGGTCACCGAACGCATGTTCGTACATACACTCCCTCACTAACTAAACCGGCACACTATTAAACACACACACGCCCACACATAATCATACCTATCAATTTATATACACACAATCGCACACGGCGACAGCATTAATGAACACGTACACTAAATTTTGTATTAAACCATGAACAACTCTCACACTGTGAACGTTCATCACTTTGTTTGGTTTTCGCACCAAGATGATCTATCGCGTATGAATCTCATTGAGCTTAGGTGAGTTCCTTATTCATGCGGTGAACAGGCGATGGTTACATAATCGCAACTCACTGCCGGACACGCATGCAGCTGCTATATACCCCCCTGCTTAGGTTTTTAGCCGATAAAACAAGAGAGACTTTATTGATAGTAACAGCACATGAGAATACAATAGAATGAAGATAAAAATGCAAAACGAGATTATATGACTGATAAACTTAAACAAGAATGTATTTGTTATATTTGTTACTTTACATGTTTTTTTTTAAATATTTACAGTCACGTTATAACCGTAATATTTACGAACTTAAAGAAACTTATAATTTTCGGTCTAGAAACAAATATTCTCTCTCTCTATCTCTATCTCTCTCTCTCTCTCTCTCTCTCTATGTATATATATGTATATATATATATATATATATATATATATATATATATATATATATATATATATATATATATATACAGGGTGGGCAAAAATAAGGGTCCTATTTTTAAAAATTCATAACTTATTTATTTATCGATTTTTTTTTTTTTTTTTTTTAGAATAAGTAAAGGACCCCTTCCGAAGCAAGCATGAGCCGTATTAGCCCTAAGGAACGTACCCTCATTTAGAAAACATTATTTTTGCTTAAAAAACTCAAAACAGTGTAAAAAACAATACTTTAGTTTTTGTAAGTTTTAAGAAGTGTTTTTCGGCTAAAATTTGTTTTGTTTATTTCAAAAAATCTCGGAAGGGTCAGTCTACACACACATACAGTCTGGGGAGTTTAACTTTTATTTTGTGGAAGTTATTCAAATTCAAGTTATTCAAATTTAAAGATAGGACCCTTATTTTGGCCCACCGTATATATATATATATATATATATATATATATATATATATATATATATATATATATATATATATATATATATATAAAATGAAAATAAGAAAACCAAAAACTATGTTATTTATGTATTCATCAACGTTTCGTCTTTATTGAAAGACTTCTTCATAAAGAAGAAAACAATGTAGAAAAACACTTTGCTTCTTGGCCTTTGGCCAAGATCCAAGTGTAGTATCTGTTCCGATGGATACTGCATCCCATAGAGCGGTATTGTCTTGGCCTTCGGGTCTTGATTCCGCCGGTCTGTGGGGTTGTCCTGTGCAGTTATAGGAGGTCCACCTTCTCAGGCTTTGCCTCCCCTCTTTGGGGAGGAGTAAGTTTATTGCTTACTGCCTGAGGCGCCCCTACCGGGGAATGCCGACGGGGCTGTCCAGGCATTTTTTGTAGGCCAGAGTGCTCACCTTCTCGGGCGTTGGCCTTTCAAATCCCACTTTCCCGACCTTGTGTCACATCTTACCTTGTGGGAGGAAGATAAATAGAAGAAAGTGTCCAGACTTCGGCATGGCTGTTGACGTGAACAAGCAGATAATGAAAAAAACATGATTTTGGTTATAGCGTTATCAGCAGTGTCCTGTCCCCTTCAAAGAACGCGAAATTAATGGGATTGATGGCTTCAATATATTAGTTTATGTTTATTTTAGCTTGGAAGTTTGTCAGGGTCAAAATATGTCACAGCCAAACTTGGCTGGCAGTGGATGTAGGGGAGGGGGCGGAATTTAAATCTGCCGTTTATTCTAAACTGGGAGGGGAAAGAGAAATATATACATATATATTTCGGTAAATAATAATAATCTATAACATAGTTAACATTTTAAATATCATAATCAAGCTCCGAAGACAAAAACATGCACGCGTGAATATATGGATACACATTGTTATGTTTTTTTTCTGAACTTTGTTATAATATTTAAACTGTTAATGTTTACCTAATTTTATATTATGTTGAGACAAAAGTAAACAACTCGTCTAGTTCAAATCTAATATACAACATACCGAATAGATAATTTAAGATGTCACCAAAACAAAGCAAAATACGCTCTTCTACATTATGTGTTGAGCTTAACAGAAACACAGTTCAGCCACTTATCATGAAGAACGCAATTGAACGAGCACCCACAAGTCTCCAATTTCATTCGCGTAAAAATAAATATCTCCTCAAGAGAACAATAGTTTTTAATCTTTGTATTGTAAGCCTCTCGAGCGACATAAGTCCCGTTCAACAGCGGGCGTGACCAAACTTTTTAGTAGAAAACGTATCGTCACATGAAGCAATCTAAATCAAAATCTTTCCCGACTAAAAAATGTTTGGATCATTCCATTGCTCAAGAAAGTACCATCACTCATGACGCAATCCTCTACCTGTATAAGCCATATATGTCTGTAGCAGTTAATTGTTTAAATGCGCGCGCAATATCATGCGTTAGATTGAGTTGTGGTTTGGCCTTGCGCACGCGCACTCGAGCCTGGACTGCTAACTGCGTTAATGTTATGATATATCTGCGCAGAATCAAGATTAATACGCGTCAATCTATCTTGGCGCCAAAAATACGATTTAAGATCAGTTTTGATCGCCTCTTAATAGGATGTTATCTTGTGCTTGCCGTTTCACTATTAGTGGCCGGCTAGAATGGAACTCCAGAATACACCATTCGTTTATCGAATAAAAGCCAGCCTATCGAATAATTCTCGTTGTGTTCCAGTTATTCCTTGACTAAAAGTTGATACCCATTTAAGTTGTGGAGATTTGGAGGATTATTTTTAGGGTTCCAATTTTGGGTGGAACTATTTTGGGAAAGCCGAGTTTTATCAAAACATTTTAAGGAAAAACAGTTCAAAGTAATATTCAAATGTATGAGAGAGCGAGAGAAATGTTATATGATAAACAAACAAAATAATGAATTCAAAAGCATACATTCACGAACGAGATATTTTAGATATGTTTAAAATGGAAGTCTACGAAGATAGGAAACCATCGAATAATTGTTCAGTATTTGAGTGTTCTTGCCGAACAAGGGGGATTCATTAGTTGAGACATTTAGGAAGCCTGAGTTGATAATTTAAGGGCTGTGAATTATCGACGGTCTGAAAAATTGTAATCAAAACTTCCTCACTCAATTACATGAATTACATTTCATTGAAAGTTATTAAACAGAGTACATTTGTTTTCATAGTAGAAAGTTCAGTGAGAAATGTATGAAGTATGAAAATGGTTAAGTTTATAAGTTTGTTTTAAATATGCAGACGACATTAAAAGGGGATTCAAACAGTGCGTGTCGCCTTTAGTGTGCGCATGCGTTAGACAGTGAAAGAGTAAATGCATTGTGTCTGTGTGTGCGTTGATGTCAGTGTGGCTATGTGTGTGAGAGTTTAGAAAAGGCGTTTTTCAGCATTCCCAAGGCCCGACAGAGGGGCGAGAAGGTCTGTAGAAACGTTGATGTTAGCTCTCTCGTGGATTAGGGCTAAACATCCAGTTGAAGGAAAACCTGACCTTATATGGGGTCAAAGTGGCTCCCAAAAGACAATTTCTATCAATTCAGAAAAATCCGCCGATTGGTTGAGAATATTATTATTTGTTTTTATTAATCTTGGCGGATTCGTGCGCAAAGCGGTGTGCGCAGAAACGAGTTTAAGCAATTTCTTTTTCGGCACCGAAGGGTAAACTCGTCTTCTATAGAGATGTGCTCTTATTCATGGAAGACGCTGACCCCTTTTCTTGTTCAATATTCTATTTCAGTCAGATGGGGCCAGATGTAATTAACTCTACTAATTTAAATTCATCATGCTGACTTTCTTCCGAACCAACAAACCACATAACCTCTCCATCAAAAGCCTAAACGTCCTAAGATGGAGTAGTGATGTCATATCTGGAGAGGTGCCGCTCGGAGCACTCTTGCTAGCCTGACAGGATATAAAATTGACTGCGCAGTTAAGGCTTCTCTTCCCTACAACCTCTTTTCTCACAAAAGAGACGTTACTAGTCTTTTTCTACTCTATCGTTATTTTCATGGTAAGTACTCGACTGAGCTCAAATTTCTCTTTCTTTTGTGTCTCTGTTTACTTCAAACAAACAAAACTTCTATGAACAACGTTTTTTTTTTATCTAGAACTTCTCATCTGTGGAACAAAATACTACGGGACTGCTTACCAACTACTTATAATATGGTCGTGTTCAAGTCTAATGTTAACAAATATTTCTTGAACCGTTCTCTTTAATAATCATATTTGCCCATTCCTCGCATCGTTTTCAATCCTCTCATAGTGTTTTTAATCGTCTAACTGACTATCTCTTCAACTCCTATTCTCGCGTAGTCTTCTGGCTTGGATAAACGGTGATCCATTACTAAAACAAAATGCCTTTCCATCATCGGTGCCTAGGGGTAAAATTTCAGAATGGGAAACTCAGCTCTAAAAATTTAATCTTTTTATTTTCTATTTCATTCTATATTTTTTCAGCATTAATCAAAGCCAAAAACGACTCGAGTATAAGAGTTATAGAGATTGGATGATTGTCAGTTGAAAGATGAAGAATATTATGAGAGGATTGAGAATGATTGTCAGTTGAAAGATGAAGAATATTATGAGAGGATTGAGAATGATTGTCAGTTGAAAGATGAAGAATATTATGAGAGGATTGAGAATGATTGTCAGTTGAGAGATGAAGAACATTATGAGAGGATTGAGAATGATTGTCAGTTGAAAGATGAAGAATATTATGAGAGGATTGAGAATGATTGTCAGTTGAAAGATGAAGAATATTATGAGAGGATTGAGAATGATTGTCAGTTGAAAGATGAAGAATATTATGAGATGGTTTGAGAATGATTGTCAGTTGAAAGATGAAGAATATTATGAGAGGATTGGGAATAATTGTCAGTTGAAAGATGAAGAATATTATGAGAGGATTGAGAATGATTGTCAGTTGAAAGATGAAGAATATTATGAGAGGATTGAGAATGATTGTCAGTTGAAAGATGAATAATATTATGAGAGGATTGAGAATGATTGTCAGTTGAAAGATGAAGAATATTATGAGAGGATTGAGAATGATTGTCAGTTGAAAGATGAAGAATATTATGAGAGGATTGGGAATGATTGTCAGTTGAAAGATGAAGAATATTATGAGAGGATTGAGAATGATTGTCAGTTGAAAGATGAAGAATATTATGAGAGGATTGAGAATGATTGTCAGTTGAAAGATGAAGAATATTATGAGAGGATTGGGAATAATTGTCAGTTGAAAGAGGAAGAATATTATGAGAGGATTGAGAATGATTGTCAGTTGAAAGATGAAGAATATTATGAGAGGATTGAGAATGATTGTCAGTTGAAAGATGAAGAATATTATGAGAGGATTGAGAATAATTTTCAGTTGAAAGATGAAGAATATTATGAGAGGATTGAGAATGATGGTCAGTTGAAAGATGAAGAATATTATGAGAGGATTGAGAATAATTTTCAGTTGAAAGATGAAGAATATTATGAGAGGATTGAGAATAATTTTCAGTTGACAGATGAAGAATATTATGAGAGGATTGAGAATGATTGTCAGTTGAAAGATGAAGAATATTATGAGAGGATTGAGAATGATTGTCAGTTGAAAGATGAAGAATATTATGAGAGGATTGAGAATGATTGTCAGTTGAAAGATGAAGAATATTATGAGAAGATTGAGAATGATTGTCAGTTGAAAGATCAAGAATATTATGAGAGGATTGAGAATGATTGTCAGTTGAAAAATGAAGAACATTATGAGAGGATTGAGAATGATTGTCAGTTGAAAGATGAAGAATATTATGAGAGGATTGAGAATGATTGTTAGTTGAAAGATGAAGAATATTATGAGAGGATTGAGAATGATTGTCAGTTGAATGATGAAGAACTTTATGAAAAGATTGAGAATGATTGTCAGTTGAGAGATGAAGAACATTATGAGAGGATTGAGAATGATTGTCAGTTTAAAGATGAAGAATATTATGAGAGGATTGAGAATTATTGTCAGTTGAAAGATGAAGAATGTTATGAGAGGATTGAGAATGATTGTCAGTTGAAAGATGTAGAATATTATGAGAAGATTGAGAATGATTGTCAGTTGAAAGATGAAGAATATTATGAGAGGATTGAGAATGATTGTCAGTTGAAAGATGAAGAATATTATGAGAGGATTGAGAATGATTGTCAGTTGAAAGATGAAGAATATTATGAGAGGATTGAGAATTATTGTCAGTTGAACGATGAAGAATATTATGAGAGGATTGAGAATGATGGTTTTGAAAGATGAAGAATATTATGAGAGGATTGAGAATGATTGTCAGTCGAAAGATGAAGAATATTATGAGAGGATTGAGAATGATGGTCAGTTGAAAGATGAAGAATATTATGAGAGGATTGAGAATGATGGTCAGTTGAAAGATGAAGAATATTATGAGAGGATTGAGAATTATTGTCAGTTTAAAGATGAAGAATATTATGAGAGGATTGAGAATGATTGTCAGTTGAATGATGAAGAACTTTATGAAAAGATTGAGAATGATTGTCAGTGTAGAGATGAAGAATATTATGAGAGGATTGAGAATGATGGTCAGTTGAAAGATGAAGAATATTATGAGAGGATTGAGAATGATGGTCAGTTGAAAGATGAAGAATATTATGAGAGGATTGAGAATTATTGTCAGTTTAAAGATGAAGAATATTATGAGAGGATTGAGAATGATTGTCAGTTGAATGATGAAGAACTTTATGAAAAGATTGAGAATGATTGTCAGTTGAGAGATGAAGAATATTATGAGAGGATTGAGAATGATGGTCAGTTGAAAGATGAAGAATATTATGAGAGGATTGAGAATGATTGTCAGTTGAAAGATGAAGAATATTATGAGAGGATTGAGAATGATGGTCAGTCGAAAGATGAAGAATATTATGAGAGGATTGAGAATGATGGTCAGTTGAAAGATGAAGAATATTATTAGAGGATTAAGAATTATTGTCAGTTTAAAGATGAAGAATATTATGAGAGGATTGAGAATTATTGTCAGTTTTAAGATGAAGAATATTATGAGAGGATTGAGAATTATTGTCAGTTTAAAGATGAAGAATATTATGAGAGGATTGAGAATGTTTGTCAGTTGAGAGATGAAGAACATTATGAGAGGATTGAGAATGATTGTCAGTTGAGAGATGAAGAATATTATGAGAGGATTGAGAATTATTGTCAGTTTAAAGATGAAGAACTTTATGAAAAGATTGAGAATGATTGTCAGTTTAAAGATGAAGAATATTATGAGAGGATTGAGAATGATTGTCAGTGTAGAGATGAAGAACATTATGAGAGGATTGAGAATGATGGTCAGTTGAGAGATGAAGAATATTATGAGAGGATTGAGAACGATTGTCAGTTGAAAGATGAAGAACTTTATGAAAGGATTGAGAATGATTGTCAATGTAGAGATGAAGAACATTATGAGAGGATTGAGAATGATTGTCAGTTGAGAGATGAAGAATATTATGAGAGGATTGAGAACGATTGAAGGAATGGACTAAGTTCGAATACTTGTACAGGCGGTACATGACAGAAATCTGTTGACATTGAATTTGAAGACGAGCATGATCACGTTGACATATCGGTTCCCGTTAGATCGCTGAAGTTAACCGACGTTGAGTTTGGTCAGTACGAAATAGGTGACCATTTGTAAATATTAGGCGTTGTACGTCATCTCCCCTAAATGGGATATACAGGGTGGCCAAGAAGTCACTTATCACTGAGGGATTTTTAACTTGAATAGATCCTTTATTTTTAATAGTATATATATGATCATGACGAAGACAATGGAGATTTGTTTGCAAAAAAAGAACAAAACTGTAAAAATAATTTATTTATGAAAAATAACATGTTTTAAATGATTTCTATTTTCATCGTTAAAAATGTGTGCCCTTTTCAAAACATCCATGATGGATTGCAGGATCACTTGATTGCGATTCAATTCCCCCACTTCATTCCTGATGTTCTTCAATTCTTGTAGAGTTTAATGTTTGTTGTTTAAACATTTTTCTTGAGAAAAAGTCAGGGCTAGTCAAGTCTAGGGAACGTGAAAACCAGCTGACATTGTCAACTTTTTTCATATTTGTGCTTTTTTGCAAACAAATCTCCATTGTCTTCGTCATATAATGTTAAAATTTCATTAAGGTTCCATAAAAAATTAAAAAATCTATTAAAATTTAAAAAACCCTCAGTTATACATTAGGGACTTCTTGACCACTTGTACTTGCTGACTGGGGACCGCATGCGAATTTGTATCCCCTATAAACTTTCATTTACAGTGTATATTAAAGTGATATTACCGATTATGCGATGTTGTAATTTACAGAGTGGCAGTCCCGTAGTAATGTGACGCTAGCCACATGGAGGAAAAAAGGGAAACATTTTCGTTGTGGCTGCATGACGATTATTTGCTGTGACTGTCGTACAAGGAGGAAAAGTAGTTTGGAGCTCAATCGAGCACTTTTCATTAAAGTAACGATAGAGTAGAGAGAGACTAGTGACATCTCTTCGGTGTGAGAAAGGATATAAGAAGCAGAAGTGATAATCACCAACTTAATTCGACTAATTTAATTTTGTACTCTGTCAAGGCAGCAAGGTGTGCTCTGAGTGACACCTTCCAGATTAGGTTACCATGTTGTAATATGTAATGAAGCAGTCCCATGGAATTGTGTCTCACAAACGGGAATACTTTGCAAAGAAGCTCTGTTCAAGGAAATTTCGACTGACGTTAAGTACATGAGGGAATTAATGAAATATGTTGTCTGTTGTGGTAGCATGATGAGTTCTTGCTATGAGTGTCTTACAGAGAGCAACCAGAAATTTGAGCTCAATCGAGAACCTTCCATGGAAATAACGATGGAGTAGAGAGAAACTAGGAACGTCTCTTCCGGGTGAGGGGGGCTATAAGGAGCTGAAGTGATTATTCTCCTACTAAATTGAATGTTGTACTCTGTTAAGGCAGGAACAAGTTTTCTAAGCGGCACCTCCCCAGATGTGGCGGTGGTTAGGGTTAGGGTTAGAGTTAGGGTTAATGTTAAGGTTAGGTCCTTTCTAAAGTTAGGGTTAGGGTTAGAGTTAGGGTTATCGTACTTTTGTGAGTGATAGAATGATCCAATCATTTTATTTCAGCGACCTAAGCAACAGATAAGATATACGTCTCCCATATTAGATCTAGAGTGAAAGTCGGTCCTTGGAGCTTAGCAAAACAAGGGGTTTCCTCATGGAGAGAGCCATTGATTTCGATTAGGGCAAATAAGAAAGAGTGGTCTGATTGGCACCTCTCCATATTTTGCAGCAGTACACCATCATAGGATTATCTGACTAGATTTGAAGACGACCGCATGTTAGTCCGCAAGCGAAAAATAAACTTAAATTCATGAAAATAAAATAAAGATAACAGGTGCCAATTTGATGAAAATATATTTACGGACCGAAACAAAAACATAAGTTCCTAAAAATAGTGTACCTAATGCCCGTTTTTATTAGGTAAGAACACATTTCGGTTTCTATTAGGTAAGAACAAATTTCGGTATTTCTTAGGTAAGAACAAATTTTGGTTTCCTTATGTAAGAACAAATTTCGGTTTTTATTAGGTAAGAACAAATTTCGGTTTCCTTATGTAAGAACAAATTTCGGTTTTTATTAGGTAAGAAAATATTTCGGTTTTTATTAGGTAAGAAAAAATTTCGGTTTTTATTAGATAAGAAAAAAAATCGGTTTTATTAGGTAATAACAAATTTCGGTTTTTATTATGGAAGAAAAAATGTTTGTTTTTATTGGGTTAGAAAAAATTTCGGTGTTTATTGGGTTTGAAAAAAGTTCGGTTTTTATTAGGGAAGATAAAATTTCGGTTTTTATTAGGTAAGAAAAAAAATTCGGTTTTTATTAGGGAAGAACAAATTTCAGTTTTTATTAGGTAAGAAAAAAATTCGGTTTTTATTAGGTAAGAACAAATTTCGGTTTTTATTAGGGAAAGAACAAATTTCGGTTTTTATTAAGGAAGAACAAATTTCGGTTTTTATTAGGGAAAGAACAAATTTCGGTTTTTATTAAGGAAGAACAAATTTCGGTTTTTATTAGGTAAGAACAAATTTCGGTGTTAATTAGGTAAAGGAAAAATTTCAGTTTTTATGAGGTAAGAAGAAATTTCGGTTTTTATTAGGTAAGATAAAATTTCGGTTTTGATTAGGTAAGAAAAAAATTCGGTTTTTATTAGGTAAGAACAAATTTCGGTTTTCTTATGGAAGAACACATTTCGGTTTTTATTAGTTAAGAAAACATTTCGGTTTTTATTAGATAAGAAAAAATTTCGGTTTTTATTAGGTAAGAACAAATTTTGGTTTTTATTAGGTAAGAAAAAAATTTCGGGTTTTATTGGGTTAGAAAAAAGTTCGGTGTTTATTGGGTTTTAAAAAAGTTCGGTTTTTATTAGGTAAGAAAAAAATTCTGTTTTTATTAGGTAAGAGCAAATTTCGGTTTTTATTAGGTAAGAAAAAATTTCGGTTTTTATAAGGTAAGAACGTATTTTGGTTTTTATTTGGTAAGAACAAATTTAGGTTTTGATTATGGAAGAAAAAAATTCGGTTTTTATGAGGTAAGAACAAATTTCGATTTTTATGAGGTAAGAACAAATTTCTGTTTTTATTGGGTAAGAAAAAAATTCGGTTTTTAATTAGGTAAGAAAAAATGTCGGTTTTTATTAGGTAAGACAACATTTTCAGTTTTTATTAGGTAAGAAAAAATTTCGGTTTTTATTAGGTAAGAAAAAATGTCGGTTTTTATTAGGTAAGACAACATTTTCAGTTTTTTAGGTAAGAAAAAATTTCGGTTTTTATTAGGTAAGACAACATTTTCAGTTTTTATTAGGTAAGAAAAAATTTCGGTTTTTATTAGGTAAGAAAAAATGTCGGTTTTTATTAGGTAAGACAACATTTTCAGTTTTTATTAGGTAAGACAACATTTCGGTTTTTATTAGGTAAGAAAAAATTTCGGTTTTTATTAGGTAAGACAACATTTTCAGTTTTTATTAGGTAAGACAACATTTCGGTTTTTATTAGGTAAGAAAAAATTTCGGTTTTTATTTGGTAAGAAAAGATGTCGGTTTTTATCTTCTTGTTTCTCATTAGGTAATGAGAAAATCATGCCGATGTATTTTATTCAGTTCGTTATAAAATTAGTCGCTTTTCAGATTCACAAAACTGTGTTGAACTTGTAGCAGTCACATGTTCTCATTAGTATTTTCTCTTTATGTAAACAAAGTTTATCGCTGAGTAATTTGCCCATCTCACCAATCCGATGTCTTGGAGTCAGAATTTGTTCGACTACAGGCAGCTCCTACGCAGTAAGCCATTTTCCCGCTTTCAAACCAGTGTGAGTCAGACAACACCTGGAACTGGACGCACGGAGGCTGGTCCTGTACAAGCTATCAGCTTAGAATTAAATCTGTCAGGGTGCGTGGCGCCCCCTTTTAGTAAATATTACTATTGGATTTAATTAATTCATTTCCAGTTCTGTTAAAATAAAATATATGGTAAATCAACAACATCGCTGTGTATTTTTTTAATCTGTGAATCGGACGGATAGTCTAGCTAACTGAATCGGTGGTGGCATTCTCTTGTTGCTTCAGTATTCATGACGTCATAAAAGATCTCTTCCCAGTGTTTTTCGACCTGTTTTAGTGGATGACGTAATCGTTCAGTGACTTCTTCCCTTTGCGGCGTTTTAAACGATCTGTCACTTGTTTTAATGGGTGATGTCATCTTTTTGTGACGTCAACGCATGTGCACGAAAAGAAATAGACAACAAGCAAGATAAACAGAGTTTTAGCAGTATACTAGACCCTAGAAATTTAGACATTTATCTAATTGACGCGTTGTGACACTCATTTCTATTACAGAACTAGCATGGCAACACGGTGTGGCCCGGGGGCATGTACAACATCTTTCTTCCCTCCTATGTTTCTTTCTTTCCCTACCCCTCGCCCCTCCATCTCGGCCCTCCCTTCTCTCTCCTATCTCCCCTAGCCTCTCTTTCTCTCTTTCTTTCCTCTAAAATCTATATAGAGTCAAAAAAACTGTCGACCGGAACTAAAAGGTATTGATAATGATTATAGATACCCAATCACTACATCCTCATTCATTCAACCCATTATAGATTAAATCCATTCTCTGTCATCGGACAATGACCATTGTTATGCTAGTAACTATGCTCTTAGGAAATTTGTCATTGAGCTGACTGTAATTCTAATAGTTATACAGGATCCAGAGTTGTTCGTGCCTGACGATACACTCGAACAAAAAAATAGGTCGATTTTGTTTCCCGAAAGAAACATGAACGACAAAATCGATGACTTCTTTGATTTTTCGTAAAGTTCGTGCGGCGAACACTTGTCGATAAACGGCTTTGATTGCTCCAATTGCTTGAGGTGGTCCAGACCTCTTGAATAACTTGCGCCAAACTTTTTAAAAAGTTCGCGAGTAGCGAGAAGCGGAAATCAACGTCTACCAACGAGGGCAGTCACAAAACCTGAAAAGCTGAAGAACTGACCGCTTGGCTATACAAATACTATGAAAGAAAGAGAACGGTACTTTTTCATTACGTTTTTACAATTGTTGCTTTCTTAACTTGGCAGAAATAGCCAATAAGGATATATATTAGAGACGCGCGAAGAAGAATAAGATAAAGAAAACACTTTCTCGGCCCTTTGATGAAAGTGTAGTAGCTGTTCCGATGCATACTACACCTTATAGACTAGCATCGTTTTGGCCTTCGGGTCTTGATTCCGCATGTCTGTGGGTTTGTCATGTGCAGTTTTAGGAGGTCCACCCTCCCAGGCTTTGCCTCCCCTCTTTGGGTTGGAGTAAGATTATCGCTTACTGCCTGAGGCTCCCCTACCGGGGAATGCCGACAGGACTGCCCAGGCATTTTTTGTAGGCCAAAGTGCTCATCTTCTCGGGCGCTGGATTTTCAAATCCCACTTTCCCGACCTTGTGTCACATCTTACCGATGTTGGAGGAGGATAAATCAAAAAAAGAAAAGAAAAAGTAGCATATATGTATATATATATTGTGTGTAGTTAGGCAGCATTTTTTTCATTAATGCATATGTTGTTGAAAACGACAGAACTCTCCTGTTTAGTGATTCCTTTTTTTATTTTTTCCATTCGTCGAATGATCTTTTTGACGTTGAAATGGAATGAATTAATGTAGGATACGTGTGTTTGACTAACGTTTTCGATCCTCTCCGGAATCATCTTCAGGTATTTAATGGCAAAAATGAATAAAAAGCGAGTGAAAGAATGGAATTTCTTAAAAAATGCGCCGGCAAACCGTTCACGTAAAAGACGGACGTCTACATTTTGAAATGTGACGATTGAAACAGTTCTTCGTTTATTTATTAATTTTATTTATTATTCTTCTTATTATTTTTTATAATTTTAATTTAAAATAGTGGCTGATTTAATTTGGTCTAGTCTAATAATTATGGAGAAGGAAAATGGGGGAGATATGCAGTAAGTGATTTTAATAAGTTGTCAAAGGTCATAGGCTATATAAGAAATGATATATCACTTAAACGCTGGGGGGCCGCGGGCGGCAGAACTCCCCACTGAAAACTGTTTTCCCTTAAATTCAAATGAAATTTGAACCATAGGTAAATGACAAATTATGATGTCTATTCCCAAAATTTCAGCAAATTCTGATAATATTAAGGACTCCCTGGAGACACACGTCTCCCTACTTAAATTTAAACCATAGGTCAACCAGAAAATTCAAATAGGTCCAATTTCAATGAAATGTATATTTTTTATATTAAATAAGGATGATTTACATTATATATATATATATATATATATATATATATATATATATATATATATATATATATATATATATGCTGAAGAGTCCTGATTAAAAAAAGACGAAACGTATACGTACACAGATAATAAACAATAACATATATATATATATATATATATATATATATATATATAATAAATTTGAAGCGAAAGCTGGAGGGCGAAGCCAGCTAATATATATATATATATATATATATATATATATATATATATATATATATATATATATATATATTTATATTCATATATATATATTCTCATATATATATATATATATATATATATATATATAATTACTTCCACGTTAAAACGCACCAAATATTTTGAATTATTACACTTGTATGTTATTTCTTCAAATCAATCATCTTTAGAAAGTCTTAAAATAAAAACAAAACGTTGATAAGTATATAAATTTGTTTTTTTCATTTTCCATATGTATGTAATTATATATAAGTGTTTATTTGTACAAAGATTTTGGCTACATATGTTTTAGCTATAGACTGATTCAAGGCGAAGCCTTCTCAGGCCAATCTAACAGTGATTGAAGTAAAATAACGAGCTGTTGTTTTATATAGAGATAATATAAAACTCTTTGTAAACATGAATGAGAAAAGAACCGGGGTTCAATCTAACCTGAAGCATTCTAATATCTGGCTACACTGAAGCGCTATAAATACAGCGAAATAGTATTGCTGTGAATGACTATATATATGGGAAGAGAAGGATGAAGGTAATCCGACGTGATGGGAAAATGAAAAAGGAAAACCAAAAAATGGATGTTTTTTATGTGTACATCAACGTTTCGTCTTTATTTATAAGACTTCATCAGGATGATAATATAGAGAAAAAATGTCATGCAAGTACAGATACATATAGGGTAGACATATTGGGGGGGGGGGGAAATAAAATAAAATAATGGCCACTACTGGGTGGACGTCCGTACTTGTTGGAGAATAAAAATGAATGTTGAAGAAAATAAGTGGGGGAAAAAATGGAAAGATGGGGTGAGCAAGGACTACTGTGGCTGGTGGTAAGAGAAAGAGGTGGGGGATGAGCAGGGGTAAAGTGGATGGCAGAGAGGGAGTGGAGGAGAGGGAGGAGGGAGGTGTTTGACCAGATGGCTGCGGTCAAGATTGAAGGGAAAAAGTAAGTTGGAATGTTTGTGTGTGTGGGGTGTATGCAGGGAAAAGAGGATGGGTAGAGAAGGAGGGGGGCTGTGATTTTGGTGGATGGGCGAAAGTTATGGTCTTAGAGAGCGTTTTGAGAAAATGAGGGAATTTAAGAAGGAGGTATGGAAAAGTGAGGGTATGGGAGAAAATAGTTGAGAGGGGGAATGTGTGAGGGGGAGAGGGAGGATTTGTTGTGATAGGGTGTGAAATATTTGAAATATTTGGAAAATGATAGCAATGAGTGAGGGAGTGGAGGGGTGGAGGAGGGCGGTGATCGAAAGGGTGGGTATGAAATATTTGAAATATTTGGAACATGAGAAAGTTTATTTGGACTGCAGTGTTAAAAATGTGAGGGAAAAACGGAAAGAGTAAGGAGAAAGTGAAGATTCAAGGAGAAAAAGGAAGGGTGTGAGTAAATGGAAGAGTGTCATAAAGGTTAGAGATGAAAATAAAAGTTATCTATGATCAGGCAAAGGTCTTTGTTCTGTGAGGATGATCTTGCTTATTAAGGGTGAAAGGTTAAAGAAACCATTTCGTTGCTTGATGGTGGTGGAGGCGGTGATGAGGGCAGTTTCCAATAATCTTCGCCGAGAGTTGTTGTGGATGTATTTAGTGATTTTGGCTTGTTCAAATTTGAACGCATGACCATGTTCTAGTGCATGCATGGAGTATTATTGGGTTTGGACAGGGTTAGAAGTTAGTGTTAGGGCAGGGTTAGGAGTTAGGGTTAGGGCAGGGTTAAGAGTTAGGGTTTGAGCAGACTCATTGGCAGACGTCAAACATTCAGTTATCAAGTTTAGATGTCGTCTGCTTATTCATTTCAATCAGTTATTAATTTTCTCGCAGTTTGGCCTTGATAATTGGAGACCAATTATTAAAAATAAAATTTAAAAAACACCAATTTAACGGAAAATAAAAAGTTATACTTTCACGAGACATTTACATACATACTATAAAAATACCCGTCCCAGGACTGGTAAAATGAATTCGACGAACAGAACAGTTTTTCACCACTTTTATGTTCCCTTAAAAAATTAGAATCAAGTTATGAAAGATCAAATCCAATGAAAATCTGAAATATTTAAATTTACAAATGTGCGGTTGTGCCAATATTATGCCCCCTAAAAACTTTTTTAAATATTCCAAAGAAATTGAAATTTAGGGAATATTTATTAATTGATGTCTAATAGATGTTGAGAAATTTTTTTAAAAATCGGAAAGAATCTTCTTCTTTCGTGTGAATCCGATAATTCTGGTGTTGACATTCGTTTCCCCGGTGTTTTTCTAGTTAGGAATCATCTGGAAAGACATCGCCTACTTACGAGAAGGACCACGAGAAGGTTGTCAACATCCCTAGGTGAAAAGTGGTATAGTGGAACTGACTGGATTCGAACTTGGAACACCCAGGTCCTCAGTCACGTCCCAGGAAAGAATCTGAATTATCACGAACGGTTTCTTTCCATTTTTACTTCCTTTTCATAAAATTAAATTAAAATAAATATAGCTTACATTTGGACCCTTTACGCCTAGCAGCAGCGTTCTAAAATTTATAACGATCGGTGAATTCGTTTTGGAGTTAATCCTGTAAATATAAATGTATACACACGTGAACGCACCTATCTCCATAGAGAGATCTTTAACGTATGCGGCTGAATCGTTAATACCATGATAAATGTGACCTAACAGTGTTAAGGAATCGAGCTAATATATTTCAGACGACCGAAGCATATTTAGATTGCCAGTTCAATTGATTTAACGAATTCTTCGAAATCAATCAATCAATATATCGATTCTTTCGTCAAATTTGCTGCCTTCGAAATTGGCTTTGACTTTTTTTTTGGTAAGAAAAAAACATTTTTCAATAATCTCAGACATCATGTAAACCGAAGTGCGTTCAAAAAACGTATCGGAAGAGAATCTATATTTGCCAAAATACACATTTAAAATGATTTTCTCGCTCATGTTTTTTTTTAAAAAAAGAGACTTGCGCAATCCGTATCCAGAACGAGGCTGTGTTTACGAAAGCCAAATGCAACTTCTTGGCCTTTTGGCTGGGCTCACAGTGTAGTATCTGTTCCGATGGATACTACACCCCTTCGGGTCTTGATTCCGCCGGTTTGTGGGTTTGTCCTGTGTAGTTCTAGAAGGTCCACTCTCCCAGGATTTGCCTCCCCTCCTTGGGGAGGAGTAAGTTTATGGCTTACTGCCTGAGGCGCCCCTACCGGGGAATGCTGATGGAGATGCCCAGGCATTTTTTGTAGGCCAGAGTGCTCATCTACTCGGGCGCTTGTTTTTCTAATCTCACTTTCCTGACCTTTTGTCACATCTTACATTATGGGAGGTAGATAAATAAAATGACATTAAAAAGCGAAATAAAAAAATAAAATTTATTTGGCAAAAAAATAGCAACAAGCTATTCATATCCACATGACTGTTTGTTCAAAGCTGATTAAAACATGGATATGGTAGTCATCATCACAGCCTCCTCTGGTACGTTGTTCCACGGAGCAAAAACTAGGATAAAGAATGTTTTTCATTCTTTTATTAAGACGAAAGCGACGGTGTTACATTTTTTTAGAGTCCCGTGGAGACTGGTACTTGGTGCTGGTGTAAAAAACTCTTCGAAATATAAATTCTTGTTGGACGCCAGAATAAAGTTTCCTCGCATTCTCCCCTTCAAGGTTCGAACCCCCGCTACAGGATCAGGGAGGACTCCGCCAGCAAGCGTCATAACCATACGGCCACGACGTATATTGGAATTTAAGTTCTCTTTATGCGAACGGTGGCACATATCAAGAGACTAACTACAGTATTGAACGAACGTTGTCCGGTTATGTATTTTATTTATTTATTTTTGTTTGAGATCCTTTTGTACGAATTCAATTATATATATATATATATATAATATTCTTTTTTATTTTGCATTTTGTTCTTTTTTCTTCTTATCTCTTTACATTTCCCTTTTTCTTTTCTTTTCTTTTTCGTTATTTCTTCTTCTCCCTCTTCTATTTCCCTTTTTCTTTTCCCTTTAATTATTTTATTTTTATTCTTATTGTTCCTTCTTTCTCTTCTCTTTTCTTTCCTTCTTTCTTTCTATTTCTTATGTGTTCTACTTCTTTTTTTTCTTTTCTTTTTCTAATTTTTCTTTCTGTCTCTTTACGTTTCCTTTTTCTATTTCCTTCTTTATTTCTTTTTCTTTATTTCTTTTTCTCTCTCTTTTCTTTCCTACTTTTTCTCTCTTTTCTTTCCTTCTATCTTTTCCTTTTATTTCCTTCTCTTTTTTGATTTCTCAAATTCCAGAAAATCCGAACGAACGTTATCAGCGATAAATCAACGACAAACGGCTGTAGGTAGACTACAAATTGATTTTCAGCAAATATTGAACGAAGTGGGATACACTGGGCATCTGGGGGCAATTGTGAACAGCATATGTTGTTGACAGTGACCGATCACTGATAATGAATCGTGTTAGAACTCCTAGTTGATAAATAATAAGAAAAATCTTTGAGTGCGGAATTCAAGTTTAATAACCATATAACGCTGAGCGATCGCAGATAAATAGAAATAAAGGACACTGTGTAAGCACAATTGCAAATATAGAAAGAACAGTACCACAAAACCAAAGGAATTGAAACTAATTAAAAATGACATAACCTGAGACCTCCCCATAAAAGAACGCGGTGGCATCAGCATAGGTTTGTAACACATGCAGAGTGATGGGGTATAGAACGATAAGAAAGAAAGAGCACCATCCACACCTCCACTGAAAGAGCACGGATACTACTTATATCTTACAGAAACATATTATCACTCAAATTCTAGTGAAAATAAACGGCTCGTATCAGCGAGAATCTGACTACCCCGCAACCCCCACAACGTGGTAGTACCAGCATCGTTCGTTGCCATAGAAAATAGTCATGAATTGCCAGGGAGGATGGAAACGAAAAAGAGCACCATTCAAACCTCCACTGGAAGGACACGGAGAGTACTGGAACCTTAGAGAGACTTATTGTCACTCAAATTCGAGTGAAAATAAACGGCTCGAATCAGCGAGAATCTGATTACCCCGCATCGTTCGTTGCCATAGAAAATAGTCATGAATTGCCAGGGAGGATGGAAACGAAAAAGAGCACCATTCAGACTTGCACTGGAAGGACACGGAGAGTACTGAAACCGTAAGGAGACTTATTGTCACTCAAATTCCAGATAAAACAAACGGTTTGTGTCAACGAGAAATTAATGGTAAGCGACTGTTGTGAAAGCGTAAAGCGATTTGCAGTTCTTACCAAAAGAATCAGGCAGGTCATAACATCTTAGAGGACTCCAGGGAACACCGCCTGTGTTTTCAAGTGGGAAAATGGAAGTTGAATTAGAAATAGAGCAACACATGCATGTAGAGTGAAACAACCAGAAATCCCATAAACTGATCCACCATAACCCTAACCGTAACACTAACCCCTCAACAAAATTATCATACACACGTATTTGACGACACCAGCTTCGGTTAGCACCACAAAAAAATGGCTGTGGAGGATTAAGGAGAATGCAAGAGTTCAGGAGGAGGAGCACAAACCAGACTTTCACCAGAGGGATGTGGAGAGTACTGGGATTTTGGGGAGGCGTATTGCCACTCAATCAAATACCAGAGATAATCAATGGTCGCTAACTGCGAGAAATCAATGGAAAACAGCTGTTGCGAAAATTCGAAATGATTGACAACGGTTATTGAAAGTGGCGGAAAGTACTGGCAATATGGGGAAACTTGTTGTCACTCTGACTCCAGTGAATGTGAGAAATCCTAAATGGTAAAATAATAATAAAATTTATAAGCAACAATTTTACGCCAAATTATAGATTACCTCCTTAAATAAAAATTAAAACTCTTTTATTAGAGTGCAATTTGGAACTATTTAACGCCAACTAAACGATTTTCGTTTTGAGTGTTCGCTAATTAGCTAAGAGACCAAGGTTCAATCCTCGGTCGAGTCACAACAAAAACTTTAAAAAAATATACTTGATGCAGCTTGCTAAATACTCACAATTCTAAAATAAAACTCACGGGTAAGCAGAGTAATCCGTAGAAAGGAGTGGCAGAGTAATCCGTAGAAAGGAGTGGCAGAGTAATCGGTAGAAAGGAGTGGCAGAGTAATCCGTAGAAAGGAGTGGTAGAATAATCGGTAGAAAGGAGTGGCAGAGTAATTCGTAGAAAGGAGTGGCAGAATAATCGGTAGAAAGGAGTGGCAGAGTAATCCGTAGAAAGGGGTGGCAGAATAATCGGTAGAAAGGAGTGGCAGAATAATCCGTAGAAAGGAGTGGCAGAATAATCCGTAGAAAGGAGTGGCAGAGTAACCCGTAGAAAGGAGTGGCAGAATAATCCGTAGAAAGGAGTGGCGTAGCAGGTAATGAACAGGGGGTCTTTGGGGCGTACTCGACCATGGTCGACCACTTTAATTTACTGTTTAAAAAATTAGTTCCCACAAACCCGCATGTTGCAATTACCCCCGTATTCTCATATATGTTTCTCTCTCTCTTCCGATCTGGAGCAAGTTGTGCAATGAGGGAAAAGGTGGCTGGTTACTTTTAATATGTCGAAAACCAAGCTCCTCTCCTTTCACTACCAATGCTCTGATTCCCACATTGTCCAAGTTAAAATGAACGGCCCTCTTCTTGAGGAAACCTACTGTTTTGATAAGGCTCTAGGACTGACCTTTTCTCCATACTTGAAATGGAAGACTTACATCAAATCTGTTGCTAAAACCGCTGAAAAAATGGTTGGATCATTCTACCGCTCCAGAAGGTATCTCACGCACAACGCCATCCTTTACCTGAACAGGAGTCAAATACGTCCTAAGATGGGGAGGTACTGCTGCCACATATGGGGAGGTGCCGCTCAGAGAACCCTTTCCTTCCTTGACAGAGTCCAAAACTGACTTCGAAATCTAGTGGGGATGTCCTCTTTTCTTCCCTACCGCCACTCTCTCACAGAAGAGAGTCTTTCTTTGCTCTGTTTTTTTTTCATGGTAGGTGCTCGACTGACCTCAAATATATGCCCCCCCCCCCTTGTAAAACATTCACAACTAGAACCTGCCTACCAACTAGTACTGTCAATAATTTCTCTTTCTACCTCTGCGTGCCCAAGACGAAACGAAACTTCCATGAGCAGAGCTTCTTTCCTAGAACTGCCCGTCTGTGGAAACACAGTGCCGCGAGCCTGCTTCCCTGCCAACTACAATATAGTTGTCTTCAAGTCCAATGTAAACAAGTTTTTTGTTGAACCGTCCCCGTAAATAATTAATTTCTGCCCTGCTACAACGCGATGTTGTCGAACCATCCACCAGTCAAACTCTTAAACTCCTACTGTCGAGTCAAACTCTTTAACCCTTATCCTCGAGTGGCCTTTGGGCATTGATAAGCGGTGACCTTAGTATAAAAAAATATGTAGCGTTCCTTTCTTTAGGTGTGACGTGTCAAACACCATTTTTTGCTGGTTTTTTTTCAGAGTATTTTTTAAGTAAGTTTCTTGTGTTTCTTTTCGATTTATGACTGTGATCTTAAACCTAAGTGGATGACGTCATACGAGTTGAAGTAGGCTTCACTTCTAACCTCATCTGCGGTAACCTAGACTCCAAGTACCTCACTGATGGTAACTCGTTTGAGAACTCGTAGTGAGCAAAATAATAATAATTAAAGTTATAAGGAATAATTTTACGCAATACTATAAACAATTTTTGTTTCAGATTAAAAATTAAAACACTGTAGCAGTTACACATTTGCAATCAATTTTTTTTTTGCGCTAGTAGGTTCTCACTCGCGGAGTTATTTTTACGTTTTGCGGTGAGCAACCCTATTGTGTGGGAGGAAACTTCCGCCCAAACATTTTCCTGCAAATTATGAACAGTCAGAGTTTAAACCTCTACGTGACCAGACGTCAGCTTGTAAGAATAGATGATTTGTTATCACCTATTCTTTATTTAACGACACGAAACTGAATAAAAACAACAAACGAAACCTTTTTTACAACAACAAGCGAAGGGGTTTGGTATAGGTAGAAAGAAACTTAGGACAGTGTCCGAAAGGAGAAAAAGTTAAAATATCTTTAGGCGAAGATAGCGAGCGCCGTGAGGGTCCAGTGGACGAGGAGGCAGGATAGAGGGTCAGGCGATCCTGCCATGGCGGGTGCCAGGGTACCGTCTGGTGATCGCCCGCATATCCTAAGGGAACTCAAGTAGTCTCTTAGGGAACTAATGATATCAATGCGCTCTGCGAGCTGATTGGCCAAACCAGCTCACAGGGACACTGATACGCATTACAAAGTAACTCTATGACTGCTACATCACACCCTGCTTAGGCTAAAAACCGACAGGAAGAAAATGGAAGTGTAGCAGCGGGAAAGAACGAAAAGTAAATCTATGACTGCTACAAGATTTCTTTTCTGGTCTCTTGCCATGACTTGACTAGATGAGATGAAATACCCGGACCCTATCTCACTTGTATAGTACATACATGTCTACTGCCTCAACATATTTTGTATTCCTGTTTTCATAACTTTTTCTGGGCGGTCATGTTTGTTGTGTTGATGAAACTGCATTAATAAAATTGATTTAAATTATAAAGAACTTCGTCCTCATACCCAAACGATGGTAACCCGTTTTTTTAAATATCCAGCAAGTTCAAGAGGATGACCATTTACCCAACAACCAATTTTCTTCCATGCAACAATCTAAAAAATGGAGATCCCGACATCGCTCACTCTCCAACACTTTTATTAGAGTGAAATATTGAACTACTTACCGCCAACTGAACTAGTTTCAACAAACCCGCAGTTGCAACTACCCCTTATCATTCTATATGTAGCTTTTATTTCGTCGAGGGTGACGTGACACACTCCATTCTTTTTGTTTTTCATTTCAGAAAGTTGTTAAGTGAATTTGTTGTGTTTTTAGTATGGCAGTTTAGATTTATAACTGCAATCTTGAACCTAAGTGGATGACGTCATATGAATTGAAGTGGACTTCACTTCTAACATTATTTCCGTCATAAAAATCTGTACGGGCTCGTCAAAATCGAGGAGTTTTGTCATAATAAAAGCATCGGTTGTAAATCAAACATTCACTTAAGTTTGTCAGATTAAAACAGTTTTTGGATTTAAGTTGTTTGATTTTTTTTTCTCAGTCGTGTGCTTCGATTTAAGTAGACCTGCGATTTAGTGCGGCTTTTTTAAACCGTGGGAGCCATTTTGATTTTTTCACTTTTTTTTAACAAAGTGCTACACTTAACACATATAAAAGATTTAAGACTGTAAAAATGAAAAAAGAGAAAAATAAATACTGTAAAAGAAAAATGAGGTAAAATGGAAATAAAATGGAAAGAAACACGAAAAGAAGAAGAAAGAAAGAAAAGATAAAAGAAATAAAAAGTAAGAATAGATATAAAAGTGGAGATTTTTTAAGTTATAGAAAATAGAAAAAAAATACGATATGAACAGATAAAGAAAAGAAGAAAAAGACACAAAGAAAAAATGTAGAAAGTAAAAAAAGAAAAGAAAAAGTGACAGAAAAAAGAAGAAAGAATAAAAGAATAAAGTTATAAAAAGAGAAAGACACGAAGAAGGCAAAAATTTTAAGAAAACAGAACGATGAAAAAAAACAGGAGAAAATAAAATATAAAAAAGGAATAACAAAATAAGGAAATAAACGGGAAGAATCAAATCAAGAAAAGAGAAAAACAAAATAAAAGAAAAAAATACATAGAAAATAAAGACAAAAAGAAAAGAAAAGAAAGAAAACAAAGAAAAATTTAGTTTTATAAAACCGAAAAAGAAGAAAAGATAAAAAGATGTAAATGAAAAAGTAAGAAAGGAAAAAGAAAATGAAGGAAAATAAAAGAAGGCAGAAAGAAAGAAAGAAACTCAATAAAAGAAAGTAAAAGATTGAAAAATGAAAAAGAATTATAAATAGATATATTAAAAAAAGAAAGGAACATACACATATAAATAACAAAAGATGAAAATAAAGGAAAAGTGAAAGAAAAGATTAGGAAAAGGAAACAAACAAACCAGGATGAAAATAGAAAAGAAAAAGAGAATACAAAGGGAAAGAAAACAATAAGAGAAAAGACGGAGAAAGGTAGAAAATGAAAGAGAGAATAAGTAAGAAAAACATAGGAAATAAAATAGAGACGAATACGGAAAAAAATAGGAAATGAAAGATAGTAGTAGAAGGAAAAACATAGGAAATAAAAGAAAGAGGAAGAAGAAAAAACATAGGAAATGAAAGAGAGAGTAAGAAGGAAAAACATAGGAAATGAAAGAGAGAGGAAGAAGAAAATACATAGGAAATGAAAGAGAGAGAGAGGAAGACGAAAAACCATGGGAAATAAAAGAGAGAGGAAGATGGAAAAACATAGGAAATAAAAGAGAGATGATGACGGAAAAATGAAATAAAAGAAAGAGGAAAAAGGTAAAAACATATGAAATAAGAGAGAGAGGAAGAAGGAACAAACATAAGAAATGAAAGAGAGAGGAAGAAAAACATAAGAAATAAAAGAGAGAGGAAGAAGGAAAAAACATAGGAAATAAAAAAGAGAGGTAGAAGGAAAAAACATAGGAAATAAAAGAGTAAGGAAGAAAAACATAAGAAATAAAAGAGAGAGGAAGAAGGAAAAACATAGGAAATAAAAGAGAGAGGAAGAAGGAAAATACATAGGAACTGAAAGAGAGAGGAAGAAGGAAAAAACATAAGAAATAAAAGAGAGAGGAAGAAGGAAAAAGCATATGGAAATGAAAGAGAGAGGAAGAAAAACATAAGAAATAAAAGAGAGAGGAAGAAGGAAAAACATAGGAAATAAAAGAGAGAGGAAGAAGGAAAATACATAGGAACTGAAAGAGAGAGGAAGAAGGAAAAAACATAAGAAATAAAAGAGAGAGGGAGAAGGAAAAAGCATATGGAAATGAAAGAGAAGGGAAGAAGGAAAATACATAGGAAATGAAAGAGAGAGGAAGAAGGAAAAACATAGGAAATAAAAGAGAGAGGAAGAAGAGAAAAAATAGGAAATGAAAGAGAGATGAAGGCGGAAAAAAATGAAATAAAAGAAAGAAGAAAAAGGAAAAAACATAGGAAATAAGGGAGAGAGGAAGAAGGAACAAACATAAGAAATGAAAGAGAGAGGAAGAAAGAAAAAAAATAGGAAATAAAATAGAGAGGTAGGAGGAAAAAACATAGGAAATAAAAAAGAGAGGAAGAAAAAACATAAGAAATAAAAAAGAGAGGAAGAAGGAAAAAACATATGAAATAAAAGAGAAGGGAAGAAGGAAAAATCTAGGAAATGAAAGAGAGAGGAAGAAGGAAAATACATAGGAAATGAAAGAGAGAGGAAGAAAGAAAATACATAAGAAATGAAAGAGGGAGGAAGAAGGAAAAAACGTAGGAAATAAAAAGAGAGGAAGAAGGAAAAAGCATAGGAAATGAAAGAGAGATGAAGAAGGAAAATACATAGGAAATGAAAAAGAGGAGAAGAAAGAAAAAACATATGAAAATGAAAGAAGGGAGAAGAAGGAAAAAAATCGGAAAGAAAAGAGAGAGGAACAAGGAAAAACATAAGAATTAAAAGAGAGAGGAAGACGGAAAACATAGGAAATAAAAAAGAGAGGAAGATGGAAAAACATAGGAAATAAAAAAGAGATAAGGACGGAAAAAAAAGAAACAAAAGAAAGAGGAAGAAGGAAAAAAACATAGGAAATAAGAGAGAGAGAGGAAGAAGGAAACAACCATTGGAAATAAAAGAGAGAGGAAGAAAAAACATAAGAAATAAAAGAGAGAGGAAGAAGAAAAATACATAGGAAATAAAAGAGAGAGTAAGCAATAAAAGAGACATAAAGAAGGAAAAACATAGGAAATAAAAGAGAGAGGAAGAAGGAAAAAATGAGATAAAAGAAAGAGGACGAAGGAAAAAACACAGGATATAAAAGAGAGAGGAAGACGGAAAAACATAGAAAATAAAAAAAAGAGGAAAAAGAAAAAATCAAATAAAAAAGAGAAGAAGAAGGAAACAAATAGAAAATAAAAGAGAGAAGAAGGAGGAAAAAATGAGATAAAAGAAAGAGGAAGAAGGAAAAACATAGGAAATAAAAGAGTCAGGAAGACGGAAAAAAATGAGATAAAAAAAGAGGAAGAAAGAAAAAACATAGGAAATAAAAGAGAGAGGAAGAAGGAAAAAACATACGAAATGAAAGAGAGAAAAGATGAGAAAAATGAGATAAAAGAAAGAAGAAGAATGAAAATACATATGATATGAAAGAGAGAGGAAGACGGAAAAAAACATAGGAAATAAAAGAGAGAGGAAGAGGGAAAAACCTTGGAAATAAAAGAGAGATGAAGAAAGAAAAACATAGGAAATTAAAGAGAAAGAAAGACGGAAAAAACATAGGAAATGAGAGTGGTAGAAGGAACAAACAAAGGAAATAAAAGAGAGAGGAAGAAAAAACATAAGAAATAAGAGAGAGGAAAAAGGAAAAACATAGGGAATAAAAGAGAGCGGAAGAAGGAAAAAATGAAATTAAAAAGTGGAAGAAGGAAAAAACATAAGAAATAAAAGAGAGCGGAAGAAGGAAAAAAATGAAATAAAAAAGTGGAAGAATGAAAATACAAAGAAAATGAAAGAGAGAGGAAGAAGAAAAATTCATAGGAAATGAAAGAGAGAGGAAGAAGGAAAAACATAAGAAAATAAAAAAGAGGGGGGAAGAAGGAAAAAGCATAGGAAATGAAAGAGAAAGGAAGAAGGAAAATACATAGGAAATGAAAGAGAGAAGAAGACGGAAAAACATAGGAAATAAAAGAGAGAGGAAGAAGAGAAAACATAGGAAATGAAAGAGAGAGGAAGAAGGAAAAACATAGGAAATAAAACAGAGAGGAAGAAGGAAAAACATGGGAAATAAACACGAGAGGAAAACGGGAAAAAATAGGTAATAAATAACAGAGAAGGACGGAAAAAAACATAGGAAAAAAAAGAGTAGAAAGAAGGAAAAACATAGGATATGAAAAAGAGAGGAAGAAAAACATGAGAAATAAAAGAGAGAGGAAGGAGGAAAAACATGAGAAATTAAAGAGAAAGGAAGAAAAAACATAGGAAATAAAAGAGAGGAAGTAGGAAAAAAATAAAGAAAATGAAAGAGAGTGGAAGAAGGAAAAAACAAAGGAAATGAAAGAGGGTGGTAGAATGAAAAAAACATAGGAAATAAAAGAGAGAGCAAGAAGGAAAAAACATAGGTAATAAAAGAGAGAGGAAGAAAGAAAAAAAATGAAATAAAAGAAAGAGGAAGAAGGAAATAACATAAGAAATAAAAGAGAGAGGAAGAAGGAAAATGAATAGGAAATAAAAGAGAGAGGAAGAAAGAAAATACATAGGAAATAGAAGAGAGTAGTAAAAGGAAAAACATATGACATAAAAGAGAGAGAAAGAAAGAAAAATCATAGGAAAGTAAAGAGCGAGGAAGAAGAAAAATACATAGGAAATGAAAGAGAGTGGAAGAAAGAAAACACATAGGAAATAAACAAGAGAGGTAGAAGAAAAAAACATAGGAAATAAAAGAGAGAGTAAGAAGGAAAAAACATAGGAACTTAAAAAGACAGGAAGAAACACACAAGAAATAAAAGAGAGAGGAAGATTGAAACACACAGGAAATAAAAAAGAAAGGAGGAAAAAACATAAGAAATAAAAGAGAGAGGAAGAAGGAAAAACATAAGAATTAAAAAAGAGAGGAAGACGGAAAAACATAGGAAATAAAACAGAGAAGAAGATGGAAAAACATAGGAAATAAAAGAGAGATGAGGACGGAAAAAAATGAAATAAAAGAAAGAGGAAGAAGGAAAAAAACAGAGGAAATAAGAGAGAGATGAAGAAGAAACAAACATAGGAAATGAATGAGAGAGGAAGAAAAAAACATAAGAAATAAAAGAGAGAGGAAGAAGGAAAAAGCATAGGTAATAAAAGAGAGAGGACGAAAATACATAAGCAATAAACGAGATAAGAAGAAGGAAAAAACATAGGAAATAAAAAAAAGAGAAAGAAGGAAAAAATGAGATAAAAGAAAGAGGAAGAAGAAAAAACTACAGGAAATAAAAAAGAGGAAAACGGAAAAAACATAGGAAATAAAAAAGAGAGGAAGAAGAAAAAATCAAATAAAAGAGAGTGGAAGAAGGAAAAAACATAGAAAATAAAAGAGAGAGGAAGAAGGAAAAAAATGAGAAAAAAGTAAGAGGAAGAAGGAAAAACATAGGAAATAAAAGAGAGAGGAAGACGAAAAAATGAGATAAGAGAAAGAGGAAGAAGGAAAAAACATCGGAAATAAAAGAGTCAGGAAGACGCAAAAAAATGAGATAAAAAAGAGTCAGGAAGACGTAAAAACATAGGAAATAAAAGAGTCAGGAAGACGTAAAAAACATAGGAAATTAAAGAGAGAAAAAATAGGAACAAATGAGATAAAAGAAACAGGAAGAAGGAAAAAACATAGAAAATAAAAGAAATAGGAAGACGGAAAAAACATAGGAAATAAAAGAGAGAGGAAGACGGTAAACACATAGGAAATAAAAGAGAGGGGAAGACGGTAAACACATAGGAAATAAAAGAAAGAGGAAGAAGGAAAAAACATAGGAAATAAAAGAGAGGTGAAGAAAGAAAAACATAGGAAATAAAAGAGAGAGGAAGACGGAAAAAACATAGGAAATGAAAGAGAGTGGTAGAAGGAACAAACAAAGGAAATAAAAGAGAGAGGAAGAAAAGACATAAGAAATAAGCTAGAGGTAGAAGAAAAAAAACATAGGAAATAAAAGAGAGAGGGAGAAGGAAAAAACATCGGAAAAGAAAGAGAGAGGAAGAAGGAAAAAGCATAGGAAAGTAAAGAGAGAGGAAGAAGGAAAATACATAGGAAATGAAAGAGAGTGGAAGATAGAAAAAACATAGGAATTAAAAGAGAGAGGAAGAAGGAAACAATGAGATAAAAGAAAGAGGACGAAGGAAAAAACAAAGGAAATAAAAGAGAGTGGAAGAAAAAACATAAGAAATAAGAGAGAGGAAAAAGGAAAAACATAGGAAATAAAAGAGAGCGGAAGAAGAAAAAAAATGAAATAAAAAAGTTGAAGAAGGAAAAAACATAAGAAATAAAAGAGAGCGGAAGAAGGAAAAAATGAAATAAAAAAGTAGAAGAATGAAAATACATAGGAAATGAAAGAGAGAGGAAGAAGAAAAATTCATAGGACATGAAAGAGAGAGGAAGAAGGAAAAACATAAGAAAATAAAAAAGAGGGGGGAAGAAGGAAAAAGCATACGAAAATGAAAGAGAAAGGAAGAAAGAAAATACATAGGAAATGAAAGAGAGAAGAAGACGGAAAAACATAGGAAATAAAAGAGAGGGGAAGAAGAGAAAACATAGGAAATGAAAGAGAGAAGAAGAAGGAAAAACATAGGAAATAAAAGAGAGAGGAAGAAGGAAAAACATGGGAAATAAACACGGGAGGAAAACGGGAAAAAATAGGTAATAAAAGACGGAGAAGGACGGAAAAAAACATAGGAAATAAAAGAGAGGGGAAGAAGAGAAAACATAGGAAATGAAAGAGAGAAGAAGAAGGAAAAACATAGGAAATAAAAGAGAGAGGAAGAAGGAAAAACATGGGAAATAAACACGGGAGGAAAACGGGAAAAAATAGGTAATAAAAGACGGAGAAGGACGGAAAAAAACATAGGAAAAAAGAGAGAAGAAAGAAGGAAAAACATAGGATATGAAAAAGAGAGGAAGAAAAACATAAGAAATAAAAGAGAGAGGAAGGAGGAAAAACATGAGAAATTAAAGAGTAAGGAAGAAAAAACATAGGAAATAAAAGAGAGGAAGAAGGAAAAAAAATAGGAAAATGAAAGAGAGAGGAAGAAGGAAAAACATAGAATATGAAAGAGGGTGGTAGAAGGAAAAAGCATAGGAAATAAAAGAGAGAGAAAGAAAAAACATAAGAAATAAAAGAGAGAGGAAGATTGAAACACACAGGAAATAAAAAAGAAAGGAAGAAAAAACATGAGAAATAAAAGAGAGGGGAAGAAGGAAAAACATAAGAATTAAAAGAGAGAGGAAGACGGAAAAAGCATAGGAAATAAAAGAGAGAAGAAGATGGAAAAACATTGGAAATAAAAGAGAGATGAGGACGGAAAAAATGCAATAAAAGAAAGAGGAAGAAGGAAAAAAACAGAGGAAATAAGAGAGAGATGAAGACGGAACAAACATAGGAAATAAATGAGAGAGGAAGAAAATAACATAAGAAATAAAAGAAAGAGGAAGAAAGAAAAAACATAGGTAATAAAAGAGAGAGGGCGAAAATACATAAGCAATAAACGAGATAGGAAGAAGTAAAACACATAGGAAATAAAAGAAAGAGGAAGAAGGAAAAAAAATGAGATAAAAGAAAGAGGAAGAAGAAAAAACTACAGGAAATAAATAAGAGGAAAACGGAAAAAACATAGGAAATAAAAAAGAGAGGAAGAAGAAAAAATCAAATAAAAGAGAGTGGAAGAAGGAAAAAACATAGAAAATAAAAGAGAGAGGAAGAAGGAAAAAATGAGATAAAAGTAAGAGGAAGAAGGAAAAACATAAGAAATAAAAGAGAGAGGAAGACGAAAAAAATGAGATAAGAGAAAGAGGAAGAAGGAAAAAACATCGGAAATAAAAGAGTCAGGAAGACGCAAAAAAATGAGATGAAAAAGAGTCAGGAAGACGTAAAAAACATAGGAAATTAAAGAGAGAAAAAATAGGAACAAATGAGATAAAAGAAACAAGATGAAGCAAAAAACATAGAAAATAAAAAAGATAGGAAGACGGAAAAAACATAGGAAATAAAAGAGAGAGGAAGACGGAAAAAACATAGGAAATAAAAGAGAGAGGAAGACGGTAAACACATAAGAAATAAAAGAGAGAGGAAGAAGGAAAAAACATAGGAAATAAAAGAGAGGTAAAGAAAGAAAAACATAGGAAATAAAAGAGAGAGGAAGACGGAAAAAACATAGGAAATGAAAGAGAGTGGTAGAAGGAACAAACAAAGGAAATAAAAGAGAGAGGAAGAAAAGACATAAGAAATAAGTGAGAGGTAGAAGAAAAAAACATAGGAAATAAAAGAGAGAGGGAGAAGGAAAAAACATCGGAAAAGAAAGAGAGAGGAAGAAGGAAAAGGCATAGGAAAGTAAAGAGAGAGGAAGAAGGAAAATACATAGGAAATGAAAGAGAGAGGAAGATAGAAAAAACATAGGAAATAAAAGAGAGAGGAAGAAGGAAAAAACATAGGAATTAAAAAGAGAGGAAGAAAAACACAAGTAATAAAAGAGAGAGGAAGATTGAAACACATAGGAAATAAAAGAGAAAGGATGAAAAAACATAAGAAATAAAAGAGAGAGGAAGAAGGAAAAAACATAAGAATTAAAAAAGAAAGGAAGACGGAAAAACATAGGAAAAAAAAGAGAGAAGAAGATAGAAAAACATAGAAAATAAAAGAGAGATGAGGACGGAAAAAAATGAAATATAAGAAAGAGGAAGAAGGAAAAAACAGAGGAAATAAAAGAGAGAGGAATGAAGGAACAAACATAGCAAATGAATGAGAGAGGAAGAAAAAAACATAAGAAATAAAAGAGAGAAGAAGGAGTAAAAAACATAGGTAATAAAAGAGAGAGGACGAAAATACATAAGCAATAAACGAGATAGGTAGAAGGAAAAAACATAGGAAATAAAAGAAAGAGGAAGAAGGAAAAAAATGAGATAAAAGAAAGAGGCAAAAAGGAAAAACATAGGAAATAAAAGAGAGACGAAGACGAAAAAATGAGATAAAAGAAAGAGGAAGATGGATAAAACATAGGAAATAAAAGAGTCAGGAAGACGGAAAAACATGAGATAAAAAAAGAGGAAGAAAGAAAAACATAGGAAATAATAGAGTCAGGAAGACGTAAAAAACATAGAAAATTAAAGAGAGAAAAGTAGGAAAAATGAGATAAAAGAAAAAGGAAGAAGAAAATAACATAGGAAATGAAAGAGATAGGAAGACGGAAAAAACATAGGAAATAAAAGAGAGAGGAAGACGGAAAAAACATAGGAAATAAAAGAGAGAGGAAGACGGAAAAAACATAGGAAATAAAAGAGAAAGGAAGATGGAAAAAACATAGGAACTGAAAGAGAGAGGAAGAAAAAACATAAGAAATAAAAGAGAAGGGTAGAAAGAAAAACATAAGAAATAAAACAGAGGAAGACGGAAAAACATAGGAAATAAAAGAGTGAGGAAGACGGAAAAAACATAGGAAATAAAAGAGAGAGGAAGAAGGAAAAAATAAAGAAATAAAAGAGAGAGGAAGAAGGAAAAAACATAGGAAATGAAAGAGAAAGGAAGAAAAAACATAAGAAATAAAAGAGAGGAGAAGTAAGAAAAACATAGGAAATAAAAGAGAGGGGAAGACGGAAACAACATAGGCAATGAAAGAGAGTGGTAGAAAGAAACAAACAAAGGAAATAAAAGAGAGAGAAAGAAGGAAAAAAGGAAATAAAAGAAAGAGGAAGAAGGAAAAACATAAGAAATAAAAAAGAGAGGAAGAAGGAAAACACATATTTTTTGTTATTTTTCTTTACTTATTATGAAATATTAATTTATTAGGCAGTTAGGCCAAAGAGTACGATTATAAATAAGCTTCGGTAACTGATATAATTGTATTTTTATTTGGTAAAGTATGAAATAAATACGTGTTTATTATTATTATTATTATTATTATTATTATTATTATTATTATTATTATTATTATTATTATTATTATTATTATTATTATTATTATTATTATTATTATTATTATTATTATTATTATTATTATTATTATTATTATTATTATTATTATTATTATTATTATTATTATTATTATTATTATTATTATTATTATTATTATTATTATTATTATTATTATTATTATTATTATTATTATTATTATTATTATTATTATTATTATTATTATTATTATTATTATTATTATTATTATTATTATTATTATTATTATTATTATTATTATTATTATTATTATTATTATTATTATTATTATTATTATTATTATTATTATTATTATTATTATTATTATTATTATTATTATTATTATTATTATTATTATTATTATTATTATTATTATTATTATTATTATTATTATTATTATTATTATTATTATTATTATTATTATTATTATTATTATTATTATTATTATTATTATTATTATTATTATTATTATTATTATTATTATTATTATTATTATTATTATTATTATTATTATTATTATTATTATTATTATTATTATTATTATTATTATTATTATTATTATTATTATTATTATTATTATTATTATTATTA